>FR990016.1:16640184-17240184 GCA_905404135.1 Hesperia comma
AGTAAGCACGATATCTTTGTAAAAATTAAATTTTCCATTTTGAGAAAATAGTGGATACGAAACAAAACTAAATTTAAGTTTACCTCTGCACTAGAGATAAGCGGGTTACATAAGTCAGCAAGTAAGTGTTATATGACAGTATATGACAAAAACTGAGATTTTATCATCATTCTGGGATGCTTTATGTGAAAAGAAGCTGTGTCTCGGTGTTCGTAATCCCGTTACGATATTTTAGTGCGTGAGTTCTGCAAAACTTTTTATGAGAAAGACTGAGAAAGTGACAAACTGCCTGGTTATTATTAAGCCTCTGTTTTGAACATGTATATTTTTTATGGTTTTTGTTACTTAACAATAGCAATCGAGCAGCGCCACCCATCTGCCGCTCTTGACAACTGAGACCGAAGTAGAACAAGACTCAAACAGGGAATAGAATAGTAAGTTCGGTTAGCACAAGGTGTTAGAACATTAATCGGTTAGTTTATTAGTAAGTTTGAGGACTGGGACGGGAATACGGTTTATGGCAATACGATTTTCCTTTTAACTGTTTAACACATATTTGCCAGCTTTCCCCTCCTGTGATTAAGGTACAATTTAGCGACTAGAATTTAAAGTGCCTAAAGTAAATTTTGCTTACAAGCTAAATTGAAATGAACTTAATTGAAAACAGGTTTTTTAGCAGGGATAAGCAATAATAATGCTACTCTTCCTTGGTGGACGATTTATTCTTAATTTTAGAATAACAAAACCTTAATTAATTAGTTAAATTAGACGCATATTATCATAATTTAACGTGTCATTGTAGGTTGGATAGGTAAATGTATCTCAATCCTATGTGGATTTACCATTACAGTTTTACCGAATAAATAGCTGCACATAAATGGAGGAACATAAGTAGATGACACGTGTGAATATGAATACGGCTCAGCGCAATAAAATTACGGAAGGTTGAGCGGTCTGCTACCTACAACTGTTTTATTATACAGTTTAAGCAATGTACACTTTGTATTTAGTGTTTTCAATCTGACATTTGTGGTTTATTCAAACCATTTGGATACAAATAAAAGCTTGCAATTGTTGAAATTATTTAACTCACTAAATACGGTTGAAATACTGATACTATGGTACGTCGCGTCGTTGCTAAAATAAGGATTTTACAAATGACGTCCGTCTATGGACGCGTACAATCCAATAACAAAGCTTACTCTACCCTTTTTAGCAACATGTTGCATTGTAGCTTTACTTCTATTGGTCGAAGCCTGATGTAATAAGGGTGTTACCAAACCAATCGATCGATTATAAGTAACACCCTAATATAGCCTAAAGCCTCCATAAACATCCAACATCCAGTAGTTTCTGAGATTAGCCCGTACAAACAAACTTTTAAGCTTTATAATTATTACAATAATAGATTTAAACGACTTCAAAAGTTCGCTTGACTTATTCTTATTTTTGTTCTTCATCTCTTAATCTGTCCGTGTACCTATGTAGGAAGGTGGTATAAAAGTTTGTGAAATTCAACTGGAAATTTAAAGTCAAATAATAAATGGTGGAGCATGGCAGCGAGAGAGTTGCTTGTGTACCTAATTATTTAAATTCAGAATAATTTATTATACTGCTCCAGTAAATCATTATAAAAAATCTTGATCTTATAATATTACTATGTATTCTTTTTCTCCGTTCGATTTCGTCCATTTGAAGAAAAAACTTCTTCATCTTCTTCCTTGTATCAGTACAAGGATCACGTATTTCAAGGTAGAAAGTCTGACGCAAAAATCAGCGTGAAGTTAAGTATATGTCGTATATCCTTTATATTGTCCACTTTGTTGCTGGTCCCTGTAGTTTATGGGCCATTGGCGATGGCGATCTCGTATGGTATTACTAAAGGTCTGAGCAAATTACTTATATCAATTTGAGTTCATCTCCGCTCCAATTTCACGTATAAGAAAGCATTGAAATATGGGCTTTATTTATATTCTTCATTGTCTACTTTCGGTCGGGTATGGGTGGCACCCCTCAGGATTAGTTCCAGTAAATGTTGAAAATGAATTACTTACCTAATAATCTTTTGTACATGTCAAAAATTCACATATCATGTTAATTCGTAACTAATTGGAGTCTGGTTGGCGTAAATAAATAACGCTAGACACTCATAGCTACACTAGAATTCCCTGTGTCGTGGATGCCATGAACAACAAACAAAACAAGGACATACCCGTAGACCAAGAACGAAAACTTAAACTCATCATTCAAATTTCCGCCTGGCTGGGATTCGAACCCAGGACCCTTGGAACAGCGATCCGGCGTGTTAACCATTTCGCCATACGGGTCGTCAAAAGCGTAGTGTGTCCAAAACTTTATTCGATTTATTTATGTAGCGTTGTAGAGGATGAGGTGGAACCGAGGCGTGGGCGTAACATCAAATAAGTGACATCAGTATGTAACGGCCCTGTGTAAACAGGCCTGTAGCAATACAGAATCCTTAAAAAATATATTAGGTATATGTAAGTTAAGTTCGATGCGTATACATACACATTTTTTATTCAGATGTATGTAGATATGCTCAAAGGTCGCTGGGTATGTCAATGTGATTGTAGATCCGAAAATGTAAATATATTTTTCGTGGAAAATCGGTTCAATAAAAATGAGTGAGTCTTGAATATGAAGCAATATTACACCTATTATGATAATAATACATTTCTTTATACTGCCCCTTATTATGAACTCTTAATTCCAGACAGTTTACGTTCACAACGTAATGTCGCCTCTACACGTTAGCCAACATGTTGGCGAAGGTTATGGCTAATAGGTAATGGCCATCGTGTAGAAGGGGTGTTTGTGATTACTTTGGTAGGTATTGGGCCGTTGGCCCACAACTTCGCGCAAGATCCGTGAGGTGTCGGTTTTTCAACGCGGATCAAAGGGTTGTGGCGTGATTGTGGCACAGTTATCGGCGCAGCGTCCACACGTTGGCCACGATTTCAGTTAGAAACGAGCGCCCACGCTGAGCGCACGCACTTTATTCACACGTCGATATCTAAATTATGTCTACAATATGGCAACTATGAGTAATATAGATGTATAATAATGTGTATTATAATGAAATAAATGTGTATAATAATTTTTATACACATTTTTATTGTATTGTATGCTGAGAATAATTAAACCGCAGCTGCAGCCGTTAGAACCTCAATATTCATTTTAAGAAAATATTAATATCGTCCGCACATTGGCCCGAACCGACGCAGACTGATCGACCTTCCAACGTGTGGACGCCGTCACAATCTCTTGGCAATCATCTTCGCCACAACATTGGCTAACATGTTGGCTATCGTGTAGAGGCGCCATAACAGGTAATAAGGCGCTGTCTCTGTCACCCACACGTTGTGAACGTGAACTGTCTGGAATTAAGAGTTCATAATACGGCCCCTAGTGTCAACTCAATGTACAGTATGCCTATTAGGTAGATATCGGCAAAAATACGAACTATTTTAGGCTGTAGAAATGATATTATAGATTTTTGCAAAATAATGTTAGTTCTAAAAAAACACTGCAAAATATCCCAAATCTTTAGAATTGGACACACAAAAGTAAAACGAGTGTTTTTGCAATGGATTTAAGTAGCGCGAAAATAAGGACCTACTTTATTAGGTAAGCTAGGTACAAGAACAGCCAGATACAAATAGAACAAAAAGTATTTTTTTATTACACACTATTCTTGCAATAAATTATTTAGCACATGTCACGTGAACTCAAGTGTTGTCGATGTGTTGTCGTAATATTGACGGGTTGACAGTACGATCATCGCAACATTTCCGAACGATTTGGCGCGCACAACCCATCATGTCTCATGTCTCTATCATGTAGGGTTGTCACTTAATATTTAGATTATTATTTATTTGTCGCCCTTGAACATTAATAATACTAAAAACGGCACTGATGTATTGCAGGACAGGAAGAAAGAAAATTGTTAAATAAATAAAATATCCTCGCCTCGCTTCTGATAACAAGATTAAATTATTATTAGGTACACAGTATTTTTAAACAGCTCTCTTATGAAAACCGCATAGAAATCCAGATCAAACTCGTCTCAGATTACCGGAGATAAAATCACAGATAAACTAACAACTCGCGAAAGACACTTTTTACCTTTATTGGTTTATATTACGTTGATAAACAATTACTTCTTGATACCAATTAGTTCTTGTGATACAATAATAATATCAGGTATGATACACATACAAGTCAGTGATGAAATAAATAAATGACTTTACTTATTTATTTAATTTTGGTGATAATGCTCTGTGCTAATTATTTATAACTTGATATTTGTTGAACAATGAATTTAGAGCAGCTTATAAATAATTTCTTTAACAATGTGGCTACAATTAAGGAGATAGCGAGATATTTGACATCGTATTGAAACCAGTGTTAACACTCCCAAGCTGCTCAAACAATACTGATAAGATAGATAGGTGTAGGTAAATAATAAACTATAATTATATACATAGAAAATGTGTTGGAACAATGTTATTACATAACTACAAAATGCACTGTTTACTTCAGAAAATCTTTGTAAATTTTATTAAATGAAACCGACTCTACCTTACTCTAAGCCTATACAAGTGAAAGCATTGTATCTGTGAATTATTTTACCAGTTGATAGGCAAATGGCATTTGATATATTTTTTGTGTGGTACAATTTTTGAGGTATCTCTAGGATACTTGTCAATGTTGAAGTCGGTTTTTGTAGAAAGTTAATGACTATTGAGAAGTTGTAGTTATGTTTCAAGATTACGTGATCATTTACCTACAACAATTGTTCTTATTGGTATAACATTCAAAATAACATTATAAATAACCAGACGTCATTTAACAGCGAAAGCGTTTTCAATGTTTTGTTACCAAAATCTTATTGTAAAAATGTACTTTGTAACAGTTGACTATCGCAAATAAAATAAGCTCTTTTCATTCTGAATCACTCGCCAACGATTAACAAGCAAGAGGGATTACAAGACATTTAAGAGGGATAGGCCGATACAATTCCAAAAGCAACCCTATCATCGTCTCGAAAGGATAACGTTATTATGCCCGCCCGGCTGGCATCCTCGCTAGCTCTACCAGTTTGTTCCCGAGTTAACAACCCATTTATTGAAACAGCCTTTTGATAAGCGTTTATAACACTCCATTTGTTCCTTTGGTACAATTTGCTGAATCTATTACAACTTGTAGCGTCAAAGGTTTCATGGGTACAACAATGATAAAACGGACAAAATTATTTTGATGAAAGAGGATATTTTAAACGGACATTATTTGGGAGCCTTTTTGGAACATTTTCTAAGTCATCATATCCATATAGTCTGTGGAGTTCTGTTTATTTAAATTCATGTTGTGTAAAATATCTTGTTCACGTGTTTACTTAATCAACATCTCCACAAACATTGTAAGAATAAATAAATATTGTTTGAAGACACGCAGTTTTCAAACACCTACTTTAAAGTTACAAATCTTTGCAAAATCAGTGGCTATATACGAAAAACTGCTTAAGGTATTGCTTACTTAAGGTATTGAATTATAATTTTAAAAGGTTAAATTAGTAACAGGTTTGTTATAGGTGGTAGAGCCTAGAGTTCGCCCGGGGTAGTACCACCGCCCGCCAAGGTACTCAGTACCATTCCTACCGTCATAATAATTGTTTTTAAGAGCAATTGTGTTTCGGATAGGAAGGTGTGGAGCCGGTTCACTTTTTTAGAGGCGACCATCTCAGACCTCAGGGGTAGCAACGCATCTGTGATCGAATTGGAACAAGACTCACACTAATTATTACTAACTGGACAATACTAATATTAACTAACAGGACTAACTATCACTAACAGTCCATGTCCTCATACTTATTAACAAACTAACCAACTAACATTCTAACACCATCTACTAATTGGACTAACCACCCTAGTCCCTATATTGGGTCTTGTTCTAAGTCGGTCACAATTGCCATGGGCGGCAGCGGAAGGGTGGTGCTGCATGCTCGTTTGTTACCTTAATTCAATAAAAAAAAAAACAAAATTTTAAGTTTCTGAAAGAAATAAACAATGTAATATAAGTTTAATAAATGTAAATTTTAAAATAGCTTTGTACAATGGATTATGAATAGAGGAATATATAATGGATTTTATTAATTGTGCGCCTAACTTTCATTTCGCTTCGTCACTCTGAGTTGGTAGCGAACATCAATAGACATTAAGGCCACCATTTGTGTCCCAAGAATAAGTTAAATAACTTTAATAATAAACAAGGATCGTTAAAGAATTAGCACACTGTATAAAGTATTTTACTTTATACAGTGAGCTAATTCTTTATCTTCTTTATAAAGTAAAATATAAGCAACAATTATTTTAGGCGCGCGCGTGTACCTATTTTCTAAATTGAAGGGTTATGTATTCGAAGCGAGAAAGGGTTTGTACAGGGGGTACTTGTGATAAAAACTAGCTATTCAAAGTAAGTACATACATACTATTTGTTAGGAGTCTATTAGCAAGATAAATGTGCGGTCAAAGTGTCTACTAGCGTAACGCGAAGCATTTTGCAGCGGAGATAGGGTATGTAGAGTTTTGCCGCATTCGCAACTACTTCAATTAAAACTTATGAAAGCTTTATCTGCCAAACTGGACGATGAACAACACAAATTTTTAGATTGTTGTTTTAATGGCAATTACAATACCTTTTAAATCGTGTTTACTTTAAACTAAATCGATTAGTAATGTACATACCAGTAGATAGAGATCAATATTTGTTTTTCTGTCCTTTTGTGTTCCGAAACTATTGATTTGATTGTGATGAAATTTTGGTAGGGTGTTCTGGGTGCGCCCGTGAGGGTTTCTGGCCCAAAAAATCTATCTTTAGATTTCGGTGTATGAGATCTATTTTTATAACTCTGTTGCGTTCATCATCATCAACTCTATTTTATTGTGCTGTATTTTTTTCGAGGTAATCCCTCTTAAAGACGGTAAGAAATTATAGAGTCAAGTAGTAGTAAAACTCGTCTAAGGAAGGGAGTAATTTAACTGTGTTTACAGATATTGTTTGTTGTTATATTAATAAAGCAAACTCGTCTATCATTGACTAATATTGACATATAGTGCCACCAACTTATCTGTTCAGTAAACGGATGTCGCTAGTGCAGCTTCAATGTTACCATATAATAAAATTTGGCGACTGTCAAGGGAGCTCAACAACTTTGAGACCTATGATTTTTATCAGATAAAGTATGTTGCACATAATTCGATGGTAAATGATGACAAAGTCTTCCTGACTAATATAGATACACTACTACCTGACCACAATAATTAGGCGCATGACAGATAGCAGTCACGCGGGCCCCGCACCCCGCTCTAGCCCCGCGCGTCCCCTAGTGAGGCGCAGTCGTGTACAATTGTACATTAAGGTCATTTTGACTAGGCTGATGTGAACTTCGTTTTCCGAGATGTTTGCGCAGGTACAGTAACAGTAACTGACTAAGTACAGGTGGTAGAGCCTAGAGCTCACCCGGGGAAGTACCACCGCCCGCCACGGTACTTTGTACCATTCCTACCGTGTAATAATTGTTTTAAGAACAATTGTGTTCCGGATAGGAAGGTGTGGTGCCGGTTACACTTTTTAGAGGCGACCATCTCAGTCCTCAGGGGTAGCAACGCATGTGTGACCGAATTAGAACGAGACTCATTGAGTCTAGTTCTGGGTCGGTCACAGTTGTTATGGGCGGCAGCGGAAGGTGGTGCTGCATGCTCGTTTGCTATCTTAATTCCATAAAAAAAATTGTACCTCCATTAAACATTCACCATGGTACTTTTGGTACTACTGCAGAATGTACTACGTATTCCCATCCCTAGTTCCAATGACGTCTTAACTGACATGCGCCTAATTATCGTGGTCGGCTAGTACTTGGGCTGTGGCTTCTAACTTAAACTACCATGCAATGACTGCAGTAACATAGGATGTTATCATTATCTCAATCCATCAGGGCCCACTATTAAGCATAGGTCTCCTCTCATAATGAGAAGGTTAAGACCATAGTTCACCATGCTGAACAAGTGCGGTTTGGCAATGTTTTCTTTTCCTTTATAGTAAATGACATTTAAATGCTTAAGACGCACATAACTTAGAAAAGTCAGAGGTACGTGCCCTGGGATTCGAACACGGACGGAACAGGGCGAATTTTTAATCAATCAGTTATCACCCTAAAATATTTTAATGGCAATGAATAATTCTCAAGAGTATTTGTTTATTGAAAAAAAATTCGTAAACATCCAAAAATGAAAGAATTAGGCCAACACAGTCAAGTTTTACTTTTTCATGTAAAAATTAAAATTTTAAAAACAAGAGAAATAAAAAATCCATTGTTATTGACTATAATTATTTGTATTTTATATTATAAAATGATGCCGGTGCGCCAGAGAAATTTCTTCAGCTTTTTTCTTCTCACTCATTAGCTTGTAAGCAAAACGTTCACTAACTCCTGTAACAAAGATATAATATTATATGAAGTATAAAAAAAAATTAGATACCAAATACATTCAGTGACACTTTAATCGATTATGCAAACATAAGTGGGAAAATAAAATAACTGAAATATTTAAGCGGGACTATTAATTAACTTGCAATAGCAACACTAACCTGTTGAAACTGCGAAGCATTCTGCCATTTTTTTAAACGTTATTTTTGGAGTTAGCAGGCGATTTTCTTCCCTCATACTATCTAAAACTTTTAAAATAACTAATCGTGCATCACTTCTAAGAGGCTCAGGCATTTTTAATCACTTTTTACAATTAAAATCGAATTAAAACACAGAGCACTCGCACTTCAAAGATTTGACAGCGGACATTACATTTCAAAATTGACGTTGTCTTTTTTTAGTTCCATTTTTTTCTACTGAACAGATAAGTTGGTGGCATTATAATAAGTGCGGGCGTAGCGGTTTGACAGTGGTGTATCAAATAATAAATTCAAGAACTGATAGAAGAATAATTAGTAGGTATAATTAGTTATGAATTATTCACGAGACAGGACGAGGGAAGTTCGTAGTTCGCTGGGTACGAGATTTTGATTGGCACATAATGGGAGAAAGTTACTTTTCATTACTAGATTGATAAATATATAAATAAGATTATAAAGCCTACGTAACAATAATTCTTTCTTTGTATTTCTGGACCCTACAGGTGACTCTTCTCTGTTATTTACATTAAAAAATACATTACAAACGTAAGTTGTGCACCAGTTTCTTGCATGCAACGACAGTGCCATTTTTTCCTATTGCTTGCAGTTTCGCATGCCATTGTACAATCAGTGGGGTTATTAATCAACGTTAATGGATGTTACTTATAAAATCAAGGCATGAAAAACTTAACGGCAAGGAGTTTAGCTTTGGTCTTATAAGATATAGATATAAGTTTAAAGGGTAGATATACCTAAAAGGGGTTGCTCACGTGTTCAATCGTGCCTTCCCCTTTCTCGTTGTCACGTGCTTTATTCGCTCGTAGAATGCGTAATGCTTTTAACATATTTTTGATCACCTGTAATGTATTTTATAAAATAATATAAATTATACGTATCGTGCTTTCGGCAAGTCCAACGTTTGTTATTCATAAATAAATATCAAATAAAATACTCGTAGGTAGGTAAGTACCTATAGCTTTTAAATACGTTTAAATAAGTGTAGGTAACTATTTTAAAATTGCATTATTAAAATATGTAATAACTATTACCTACGAATTAATATCGTAATATTTGAACATTATTCATTCCATGGCCTATGGTTTAGAATAGGTTTATTTATGTAAACTTTATTAACCAAAAATATTACAGTAGGTACAAATGGCGAGATTAATGATAATAATATTAATTGCAGCCTCTACCAGCTAACCATTGAGCCAAGCAGAAATACAACATGAAGGGTATATTGGTATAGTTGTTTAGCTATTTATTGGTGTATACAAGAAAATAGAGCTGTTAGATCTAACTAAATGCGTCCAATATACAATAACATACTTTTTATTTACACATATGTACCATTAATGTCGTTCTCATGATTGTTTATTTGTTAATATTTTTAATCGTTGGTTTTGACATACACTTAATATAGATTTGTAATTTTATTTCACACAATTTTTATGTTAGGTTCCACTTCGTTTTCATTGCTAAAGAATCAGGTTTAAAAGTTCAAGATACAAGCTACAGAGCACTTTTTTTTATTAAATGAAACAAAAAGCATTAGACTCACCTTATTGTTGCAAATATCACTATACTGAATTAAAAAACTGTTTTCTTTTGAACAGCTGAGTCATTGAATCGATAAGGCTTTGTTTTGATTTCCTTGCCCTAGTTCAGTTGCCAAAGTTTTGGGTCAGAAATATTTTTAACCGCACATCCGTGTGATTTTATCGCCATGTTGTATCATAATCTGTGGCAGCTAGGTCGTCATGGTGATAAGGTTATTCGTTATCGGGTCAGATAGGCCGATTGAGGTTATGTTTATCGCGGGAGATCCCGCGCGCGGCGCTGCGGGCGACCGGCGGGTAGCAACTGAACTGATGCGCGAAGGCGGGCGGTCGAGAATCGCACCCGTTCCGTCGCGTTGCTTCATTCCACCTTGGCTAAACAGCTGTGGTTTTCACTGAATTTTCCTGAATCAAAGTGCTTTAATTCTGGAAATTGTGCCATGTAACAGAATTGAGGTGTTTAGGGTTTGTACAGGAGTTTACGTCGATTAAAATTGTTCAATTTTAACTTTGAATTATACTCACAAAATAAGTTACAGCGTAAGTTTTGGCTGTGAAATAAATACCTAATAATTTAGAATACATAAAATATTTTTTCTGTATTTAAGTAGTGGTTCATTTATAATCTAATTGAAACTTTCCGCTGATCGTGATGAAAAGATTGACAAAAAATCGAATTATATTAAAATCGCATCTGGAAGTATTGAGATGGTGTAAGTGGAACAACTTTACAGTCATGCCCGGCATTTTATTGCTCTATCTCAAGTCCAAATATCAAGCGCGTGGGCGGAAGTAAGACAGAAATATCTGTCTAGTAGGTACTTTAAGACAGATTCAGGAGACTATCACGTGTAGTACCTAGGCTATTTTTATAAAATATTTCGATTCTTAGATGGTGGGAGTAGGTACTTAAGTACCTCATTATTTGTGTATTTATTTAATTTTCTGGTTACTAGCTAAATGCTCAATTTGTAGGGTGATTGCTGTAGTGATGGACAACACAGCGGTCTTTTGTTAAAATATGAAGTAATAAAGTTATTTTTTAAAAAAACCAAATTATGCATCAGTCCATGAATTTTTAAGTTTCATTTTATATTTCAAAACAGGACTATAAAGCTACAAGTAATGGATAAAAGTCTGTAAAATAAATAATTATTGCTTATTACAAAAAAAAAATAACCGACTTCAAACTCGATAAGCAGAGATAACTCAAAAACTACTCGCCAGATGACGCTTAATTCAACATGTAGGTGTAAAGTTCTCGTCACTACAAATTAATCAAGCCCAAACACTATGTAGATAACTGCAGTAAATCGTTGAGGAGTTCCCTCGACTGTCTTTCGGCTTCATCAGATCGACTCCAGACCTTCATGAAATTGTAGCGCTTTCATGTACTTATGAAAACATTAACAAACACACTAGTCGTCCCTACAATTTTCGAAAGTTGCCCTCGATTTCTCTGAGATGCCATCATCAGATCCTGGTGATCCTTTTAAAAGGACCCCACTGCGCATATCTACTTTACAACAAAAAAATAATTATCAAAATCGGCCCATAAACGACGAAAAAATCGCTGACCAAACATAAAAAAGCATAATTATATACGGTCGAAATATGAACCTCCTTCTTTTTTGAAGTCGGTTAAAAATGGTACCTCTTTTATTTTTGAAAAATATTTTTTGCCGTTTAAGATATTAGCTACAAGATTTTGTACCTACAATAAACAACAGATTATCTACCAGGTTATATATAAATCGTTCTAAATATGCCCATTACTGGTACAAGGACCATAGCCGTCATTTAATTCGTGAAACGCGGAGAGCCATTAGGATAATGAATACGATTACCGTTGCGAATACGATTTGTAACGCGAGATTGTCATATTAAATATGAAAATGATGTTAAATGAATATATTAAAAATTTACATTTGAGCAACGTAGTTTAGTCGGCTATTTTCGAAATTTATTTCGAAATTTATTTTTACCCTACTTACTCATTTTTACCCTTCCGAAGGAGTATAATGCTTTTCAAGTGTTATGTATGTGTGTATGCTTGTTCGTATGAACTTATGTCCATTTCTTTGGCTCGCCCTACAGCACAGACGGCTGGACATTTTGACATAGGAGGCGTCTTTGTATTTGTCAGAATTGTGGTAGCAACATAGTTCAAGAAGCCAAATTATAGGTTTCTCTATATTTACGTCAAGCGGTTTCAGATTTTTATTATATAGGTAGTAGGTAGTAGTCTATCATATTATTATAACGAGACCGAATTAATGAAGATTGTTACTAAGAGTACTTTGAAAAACATAATCAAATTAGGTTTATTTAATGAAAAAGTTTAAATTAATTAAGTCCATTAAATGAATCTACTATTCCGATTTCAATCAGTTTACAAGTTTAAATATTGAGATAAGAATTAATTAGGATTCTAATCTCGAATTTTACTGGGTATTCGAGAAATAAAACTTGGAATGGCAAGTTTCATTTACATTTTACGACTCAGTACTTACTTCTGTCATAAATGCTGCTCAGGTTATTTATGGGCGCACTAATAGTATGGACATTTTGGGATTCGAAACGTTTTAAAGTCTTTAGCCATTTGAAAGATCTTGGAGAAGTTTCTACGAATTGGATAGAAGTTTACCATCGTCTAGAGAGCCGTATCGTTGGGGGAAAGCCCACTTTATTGAATGAGTATCCTTTTAACGTTCAGTTCCTCAATATGGGTGGATTATGCGGTGGGAGTATTCTTAACAGGAAATCAGTGCTAACAGCCGCTCATTGCTTCGACCACAACACCAATGTCGCAGAAATGACAGTAGTATCTCGTATGCATTGATCTTTATACAAATTAATAGTTAGAAAACCTAATAACACTATTTTAACATGTTAAGTGAATTATAAATGCAAAGCCTTGTGCTTGTGTTTTCTTGTGCTTTTGATTCCTTATGCTTTTAACACGCTTAGAGGAGTTTCCTCGTTTGGCGACATTTTTGAGCGTAGTATTTGGTCATGCTTGTTGTAAATTAGCATTGTTTCTGAAACGAAATTCCTCCACCCATCGTCTTTGCATGTCCACTGTTGGACGTAGGCCTCCCCTAACTGGCGCCACTCTTACCGGTCTTGAGCCTTTTGAATCCAGCGGCTGCCCGCTGCTTTCTTTAGGTCGTCAGTCCATATTGTCGGGGAGCACCCTGTACTGATTTTTCGTGAGAATAAATCTAAGTGGGTATTGTAGCAATGGATAGTTCTAATTCAAGTTACACATTTTAAACTAAACATTAATACAAACACTGAAACTGTATTATTGTAAGCTTTGCTCGTTGTCCTTAATAAATACATAATAAATTAGGTAATTAAAGATTCTAAAAGTTAACTAACGTTTAGCAAAAGTACTACCTATTTATGTCGGTATAAGAGAACCCATCTCTAAATTTATTAGACTACTGACAGATAAATGTTTTATTAGCATTGTTGTGAACGTTTGGAATATTAGGATTAGAATTGTTTAAATTTCTGAATACTGTAATTATTATTATAAGGAATAACAACAATCTTTATTCGTAAAGAAAGAACCTATGTGCTTTAATCGACTTATAACTATCCATTTATTGTCTTGAAACCTGGGCTGACATCTGGAGACCGTTTTAAGATAGCAATAATAATAATAATAATAATAAACGCTTCACACTCAAAGCCCCACACTAGGATTCCCTGTGTCGTGGGTACCTTGGACAACACACAAGACAAGGACACACACCCAGACCGAGAACGGAAATTTAAACTCATCATTCAAATTTCCGCCTCGCTGGGAATCGAACCCAGGACCCTCGGAACAGCGATCGGCGTGTTAACCATTGCGCCATTCGGGTCGTAACAATGAAATAGAATTGAGCGTTATCTTGCTGAAAAGAAAATAAATAGACTTAAATGTCTGTATAAAATTATCGACAATTTGAATAAACCACAATTATGTACAACCAGGGTCGCCGCTACCTATTTTATGTAAAAACTAGATTCCGGCCGCAGGCTTCGCCCGCGTGTTTTCGTTTAAAATTCTCTCCCCTATTTCACACCCTTCGGGGTGAAATTTCCAAAAATCCTCTCTTAGTGCTCCCTTACACTCCTCAAGGAACACACATGCCAAATTTCAGCTTCTTCCGCTGTGCGTTGTCTGTCAGTCAATCACTCAGTAACGCAAGAGTTTTATATAGGCTAGGCAATATACCAGGTTCATTTAACAGTTGTCAACACCATGTTAAAATATCTCTCCGTTATTATAATTTAAAATCACGTTTCAGACAGTCGCTATCTCTTCGATCAAGGAGGTAAGTATCACGAAGTATGGGATTACGTACTTCACGAGCGTTACAATGACACTATAGTGTTCTCTAACGATATTGCGGTCGTTTTGATACATGGGATGTTCGTGTTCAACGCAAAGGCCCAGAGCGCTGCCATCGCGAACAGTGACGTATGGATGAGGGAAAATGAAACGTTCGAAGTCACTGGTTGGGGTCAAGTTGTGGTAAGTATGAGTGTGTAGGTATAGGGTCCGTTTACACAGACCGCCTCGTGCTCTTTCTCGCTCGGTCCGCTTTCAGATCAGAGCCGGCCTATGTGAAATAGTTGGCGGCTTCGTTCCAGCCAATTCCGATCCGGTCTGTGTGAAAAGAAAAATGCGAGCCGATGCTATCCGAGCCGGTGTGTGTGAAAGGACCCATACTCGGATCGCCTTCGGTATGGAATTCGTTTTATTGGCAACCCACACAAATGCCAGCTTTCCACACCTGTGGTTAAGGTTCATGGTAAGATTGACAGCGAAGATTTAAAATGCCGTTAGTTTTGGCTTACAAGCTAAATTGAACTGTGAGGACATGTAATAAATTTGTTTTTAGCGGGGAGTGGCAATTCCACCTATAGATACGGGTGAATGTATATATTTACATGTAAGTACGTGTTTGAATGTATGTATGTGTGTGTATGCGTGTATATGTGTGTGTACTTATAACTTATAACACATGTTTATAAACTGTATGGGACAAATCTCTAGAGTCTACACGAAAATTTATAATAATTGGCAATATATTTTGGTTAACTTCTACAAGGTGACTTTGAAAATATATATTTCGTTACTTTGTAAGCATAATTTAATAACACGCGAGCTTGCAACAATTTGTCACGCGTGTACCTTGGGAACAATTTTAGTTTACAATGTTCAGTGTAAACTGAATTATTGTTTGATGTGTTGTAATATTTTGTTTAGTAATATCTATTCCACGTGTAAGAGTAACACTTTTAGGATAAGGCCAGTTGGTAGTTTATGCGGGACCTCGTTTACAATTGTAATGTTATTAGTAGAAACTATCAATCGACGTCAACTGATCTATTCCACCATCGATCGATGTCGTCGATCGACGATCGATGCCGTCGATAGACTATCGATCGATTGGTCTGGTAACACCGTAACCCGGGACAACCCGTTTCATCCGAGTCACAACCATGTAGCTGTGCGTGTGGTATACGTTTCCATTTTGTATTGCGTTGTAACAAATTCAAGTTTTTCAGTAGTACAAAGGAGAGATCTCTCAGCAAGGACTAATGAGGACTCATTTGAGCTACGTGCCGCGAGACAGATGCATGGCGGAGAACAGGGCGGTGTTGAGTCCAGACATGTTTTGTTTGTACGGCGACGGCAAACGTGACACGTGCAAGGGAGACTCCGGGGGCGCAGTCTTGTGGAAAGGGTGGGCTTTTTAACCCTTGTTATGTGTAAACTGATGTTTATTTATTAGGTACTATCAGTTCAGAAGTTGAACTCTGGACATGTACAGTTTTTTTTTACTTTATTTAGGTTAACAAACAGTAACACAACAGATCTTAGGTATATAATGTAGTCCTAACTTAATATTAGGTTGTGAACCAATACCGTTAACCACAAATTACTTAGTTATGTTATACAAGGCAGTTGCAGTTTGTTTTGTTTTCAACTGTAAATTTAAAACTTGAAACTCATGTCTAGGCATTCTTATAAATGTACTAAGAGCCTTTTACACCATCTCCAAGTAAAGCATTGATTAGTTACTTCCCAAGTAACGTATAACTGTCAAGTAAACCCTAATTGGCTATGCGACAGGTAAGTTACGGGTCATTGTATCTTATGATTAGTGCTAATCGGACATAGTCAAATTCACACTAAGAATATAATATTATTTAGGAGTTTTTAAGGACTGAAATGGTCACCTCGAAAAAGTGTTTACTACATACTTTTCTAACCCGAACCCAATAGCTGTTGATACAATTATTATTAACCCCAGAAATGTTACCGTGGCAGACGTTGGCACTCACTACCCCGGGTGAACTTTAGGCTCTACCACTAATTTGCTTACTAGTTTTATAATTGCAGGATGGTGGTCGGTGTTGTGTCGCATGGCAAAGGCTGTGCAGTGGTTCCCAGTATGTACGCGAACGTGTATTATTTCGTGCCCTGGATTGATACGACAGTGAAAAGACTGTATAGGAAGTTTTGTAACTTTCACGGAAGTAAGGTCGATAAATCAAATGATGAATAAATTTGCGTTTTATACTACAGTACCGCGTCCTTGGTTTTTACGGCGAATATAATTAATTCGCTCAAGTAACTTGTAGCACGAAACGGAATGCGAAATTTTTTTTAACTCTTTTAATCAGTTTTGTTTTTAGTGTAATGTGGAATTATCTAGAGTCAATGGAAATCGACACATAACGGATATTGAATAGATACATTTTCTTTATTAAGTGTTTGTAAAATAAACAAATGTTTACGTAGTTACAAAGTTTTTTTTGTAAAGAATTTTACTGAACATTTTAACAACGCCATAAATTAGTGCCCGAAATACACGGGGCTAGTTTTTCAAGCTAAGATAGCAAACTACTGTAAAGCTCTTATTTCCTAGGTTAGCCGTTATCCGTCATATTGCGGCCGCATCACAGTGCTAAATGACGTTTCTAGAACGTCTATGAAAACAACAGGATAAAGTTTATACAAGGTGGATACCACCATCCTTCCTTACTTCCTTACTAATATTATATATGTGAAAGTGTGTTTGTTTGTTTGTTTGTGACTCTTTCACGTGGCAACATGACTATTATATGGTATGGTTTATGTATGTGGGGATAGTTAGGAGGGTGGAGAGTGTCGTAGGCTACTTTTTACCGCGGAAAAACATCTCATTCCCATGGGAAGATCGATGTTTTGTTAGTTGCTAGATATTTAGTTCCGGAGTTGTTAATAGATGTTGGTCACATTTGTTATAAGCGGCAGTGCAAGGGTGGTACCTACTGCATGCTCGTTTGCTACCTTAACTAATAAAAAAAATATTTGTGGACCATCGTAGTCATACAATACACTATATATATGAGATTCCAGTCGAAGCGCCAGTTATAGAAAAATACACATTCTTTGTTCAATACGAGCTATAAATGGAGCGCTATTGAATTAGTTTATGTTGAGGTCGCTTCTGACATTTGTATGCGGAAATACACACCCCGAGAGCCGCCTGTGACCTGAATAGAGCCGCCCTTCGTTGTTTAATCGAATATTTTATGACAGGTTAAAAATAAAATAAGGGAAAGTTTATAGATTCATAATTATACATTATGTATGTATGTATAAAGTGTATGAAAAGATTTTGTACTGCGTTTAGTAGTAAGATAGTAGATGTATGACGTATGTATATCATGCATGTACAAGGAGACTTGCTTTATTGTGTGATCATCTCACAAGGAAAAAAAGCGGCAGGTGTAAGTCAGGTATCGTGCAGTGCAGGGTTCAGCAGTTAAATTAATATTTCACACTGGTCTACCTAGCCGTAATAACTTGGTTACTAAGTAATATGCACATACTAGTTTTTCAATTTTTTTCTCATATATTCAATACCAACTGTTTAGCTAACATTACCTAAGCGGGATGACTCGTTGGTTTGAAAACTAGCACAGATTGTGATTGTTGGTACAGAAATGTAAATTACTAGCTTCCGCCCGCAGGCTTCGCCCTATGGATTTCGTTTAAACTTCACCCCCTATTTCACCCCCATCGCATCGGGGTGGAATTTCCAAAAATCATCTCTTAGTGCTCCCCTACACTCCCCAAGGAACATACATGCCAAATTTCAGCTTCTTCCGTTCAGTAGTTTGGGCTGTGCGTTGTCTGTCAGTCAATTAGGTACTCAGTAACGCAAGAGTTTTATATAGGTAGGTATATAGAATATGTCCCTGTGGCTCGGGACCAGAATACGAGCTTCGGTATCCCCTGCCTGTCGTAAGAGGCGACTAAAAGGGGACTTTCGGGGTTGTGGGCGGCTAGAGTGGGAGCTCGAACCGCCCAAGGGCAGCCCCGGGAAGGACTGCTCTGTGTGTGGCCGCACAGAGCCGTGGAGAACACGCGTCCGAGATGGGTCCGTATGGGACATCGCGCTTGGAGGGCACCGGTCGTGTTCCTCTGGAGATCCCGGAGTCCTCCACAAGCGCTGAGGTAGGCCACCGGGGGGGTTTTGGTGGGTAAAAATCCCACATAACCCTGTGTCGCTCCCACGGCACCGGGTACCTTTTGAAGGTTTCCCCCTCGATAAAAAAAAAAAAAAAAAAAAAGGTATATAGAATATAGATTTGTCGTGCTGCTGAGTGATATTAAAAGAGTATTTAATAGGATTTCATAATAAGATCGATCGATAAAACGATAAAACGTTTGTAAATAATAAAACATAATTGTGTCTGTTATATTCATGGGTGTTAGGTATTACGCTATGTACGAGGCTTGATGTATTGAAACAGTAAATTGAAATTTAGATAATAAAAACTTAATAATGAACTTACAAAACGCTCGCAGCTACAAAACCTCATTCCATTCTTCATTCATCATTCACACATTCCGATTTACAAGTGTTTAAATTAATTTATTCTCAAGGCTTCCAATGTTTCATCAAATTGCCAATAACTTTGCTTTACAAAACGTAATATTTTTATTGGTTAACTGTGTAGTGTGTAAAAAGGTTTCAAATGAAACAGAAAGTATGGAGACTCGAATAATTGGTGGTATTCCAGTGGCAGTGGAAAATTTGCCGTCCACAGCGAAGTTTTACAATCTTGGAGCAATGTGCTCCGGGACCATCATCAATAGTTGGTGTGTGCTGACTGCCGCTCACTGCTTCGATCACAATGACGTGGTCAGTGATATGAACGTTGAAGTCGGTACGTATTTTTTGGTGTCAGGATTGAATGGTTTATTATTATTTACATACTTATTACTACTAGCTGTTGCCCGCGGTTTGGCTCGCGAGGAAGTCCTTTTGATCTTCATACAAATTTTCTTCCCTATCTTTATCCCCTTAGGCGAGAAATGTGACAAAATTCTCACTTGGTGGATGTCTTCTAGTAACTAAGTATCTCTAGTAAATTTCATGTTTATAAGTCAAGAGGTTTCGATATTTCGTGATGAGTGAATTTTAATGCCGAGCTTAATGCATTCTGTACGAGGTACTTATACCTACTTTAATTTTGTCGTTCACATTTCTCTCATGTTTCATAAAACTAACACATTAAAAATATACCTACAACAGTTTATTTTTTATTGTTGTTTTAAGGGGCTTCGATAATTTTCGTAAAATTGTGAAAAAGAAAACATACCTAGATATAATATATTTGTGATGGCAAAGTTTAAAAGTAGGTACTTTCTTACTAATATTATAAATGTGAAAGTTTGTGAGAATGGCACTTTGTTACTCTTTCACGAAAAAACTACTTGACGAAGTTAGACAAAACTTGGCAGTGCTAAGTGCTATTTATAGCTTATCTTCCACAATAATACATGGGCTACTTTTTATCCCGAGATTCCTACGATAGCGGGACCTACGCGGCTGATACCGAAGCGAAGCGAGGGCGGTTCTCTAGTGTTTAATTTAATAAAGCCTTAGTAACATGTTTAGATTATTATAACAATCAATTTAGTGTTCGGAGATCGCTGATAATCAGTAACCTTGTATAATTGGGTGATTTAATGTTACTGGTTCCAAAATCGACATACCTACTGTTTCTATAGGTAATATATCTGTAGTTATCTCATGGCTAATCATTCCACTGCTTAAATTGGGCTTTGTTACCATAAATATTTGTGCTCTCTACATTTGTGGATCTACATTGTTTGTTTTGTCTCGTTTGTGTTAACTCATGCTACCCACTGTATATTTTAGTACTAGTAAATGTGTAATATTAATATTTTACATGTTAAATTAGGTGGGAGATATATCCACGATAAAACTGGAGATATTTACAGCGTGCTAGAGTTTGTAACACATGAAGATTACAACAAGATGATGCCGTTCGCTTGTGACATTGCCCTTATATTTGTAACTAAGGAAATCAAACTCGGAAGTAAAGCGAAGAAGGCGTTGTTGGCAGATAACCAAAATTGGATGGACCCCGCAGTGAAGGATATTGTTGTGTCTGGATGGGGCTGGACGAAGGTAAATAAGTATCTGAGCATTAAAATAAATTAGTCTACTTACTATTTTATTTTTTATTTTTAATGAGCGAATGACCTTTCGCTTTTATACATTAAAATTTGGGAAATGAAATGAATGTAGAATTCCCAAAAGAAACTGGTTTCTAAGGCTGTACGATCTTCTATTTGTACTTCTTATTTGAAACTATTAGGGTCTTGAATAGATCCTCATTATTACCACTCGGACCCCTCGAAAATTACATTTATAAATCATGGTGTCATAGTCATCATTGCATAATCAAAAAATACGGAATATCATACTTCATCAATTAAATACTGGTAAATATTTAGGTAAGTATATGAAATGTTTTCAGTACGGTGGTCCAATATCAAAGTTAGGACTGATGAAAGCGTACCTCAGTTTTGTGGCGACCGAGGATTGCGAGCGGCTGCACCAGCTTCGCCTCTCGCCCGACATGTTCTGCCTGTACGGAGACGGGGAGAGAGACACGTGTAAGGGAGATTCGGGGGCAGGCGTCTTGTGGAACGAGTAAGAATTTCACTTCTTAATTCAAATAAATTGACCGTTACCAAGAAAAATAACCGGCTTTAAAATGGATATGACGAGATAACTCATAAACTACCCTGTCTGTCGCTCAAGCTCACATGGGGCCAAACGAAAAACTCTGTCCTTTGACAGATCATCCTTTGTATGCGAAAGAAAAAGACCGGCAAGGCTATTCTGTAAGAAACAAATTCGATATCGAAGCTCACTCAGGTGAATTCTGTCACTCTCGATTGCGAGCTTGATTGGCGCTGCCGTCGGTTTTAATTTTAACAGAACGCGATGTACGTCAAAATCTAAATCTCACCGCGGATTCAGCTATCGAGATGTCAAAGATATTCTTACAGAATAGCCTTGCAGGACCTACTAATCAAACGCTGCCGTAAGTTACAGTAATACAGGTCAGTTTTAATCGTGTCTCTTTGGCGTTAATTACAGATATGCTACACCTAATCATAATCTTTGGTAATAGTTATGGAGTTCCATATTATATTTTCAGCATGGTAATCGGCGTGGTGTCGCACGGCGATGGCTGCGCTAAGAAGGACAAGCCGAGCGTGTACGCAAACGTCTGGTATTTCCGCCACTGGATACAGACCCAAGTGGAACACTTCTTCCAGCACGCTTGTGAAATGTTGGAAGCTCGTGAACATTGAATTCCCTCAGTTTAGAATTTAGTATTCGTCGATAAACTTTTTTGATAACTTTATTTATACTTTTTTATGGAAGACATAAGGATAACTGATGAGGTATCCTAGCTAAAGGATCAAGTTACTTGTAAAACATGTGCTTCGAAAGTTTTTATTTCGTTAGATTGATACATAATACTGCATCGCAGTTTATATAGACCAAAAATATAGAAGAGGAATATTTCACCAATAGCTAGATAATTATACAAAACAATGTACTGTTTAGAAATTTTACAAAACAATGTAAGTACTGTTTTGTAAAATTTCTAAGCCTTAACTTAGAAATTTTAATTAGGAACGTTTTGGATGAAACATCTAAGGCAGCTTGATTATTTTTAACTTTCTGAACTATTATCGTCATATTTTAATAAATTTACTGAAAAAACTGTATATTGTAGGCTTTATCCTTCCTCATTAATCCATCTTTCCCTCGTTGAAAATCGCATGCAAATCTGTCCAGTAGGTACCTACTTAGTTTTGGAGTTTTCGCGAACAGAAAGACGCGTCGAGGTTTTTGTCTCATTTCATTGAATAATAAGGGCCGATTCACACCGGAATGGCAGAGGCCGGCAGCGGCCGTCAGCGACCTACAGGATACGATGAGGCCGACGGAGTCAGCCGCGGCAGGCTCGTGTCGCCGCTGTCGGCCGCTGCGGGCCGCGCGCCGCCTCCCAACACCACGCGCCTGGTCTCCTCTACCAGTTTAGTTTCTACTTTAGCAAGTAAACTCGTGTGTTTGAAGTGAAAATTATGGATTGGTTGACGACACAACATATACCGTCGGTAGAATCCAGAGAAATGGTGCGCTGCGCTCACTGTTGAGGCGGGGGCGGGCGAAAACCGTGAAACCAGCGGTCGCTCGTGGCCGCTCGTAGCCGCTCGCGGCCTCGCAACGCTGAGGGCACTACCTCTACAAGGCGCGTGTCGCCGCGCGACTGCTCGCGCCACCGCGGGCAGCCGCGCGCCCTTTTCGGCCTTCTCAAGCGATTTGGGTAACTTAATTATGTAGATAGAGTTTAAAATTATTTCACACTGAAAGTGCTCGCCGCGCCGCGCCGCTGCAAGCCTCTGCCATTCCGGTGTGAATCGGCCCTAAGCAGGTTTGTACATTAGGTTAAGACATATTATGAAAAGGCGACCTTATTCCTACAGTAACGATCTCTTTCAGGCAACCTTTGGGAAGAGAATAGAACGTGATATTAAAGTTAATAGAGTAAATTATGATTATTTCTCTAGTAATTATAATTTATTTATATTCGTTAGAATTCATCAATTGGTCTATAACAGATGACTTTTGAGCGCAGTATTTTGTTAATAGACTTCGAGTGTTTATCTTCATCCACCTGTAAAAAATGCTTTATAAGTAAAATACCAGGTAGGTATAAGTTAAGTATCTGGGCTAGGTCTTCGATGATCAACTTCAAATATTATATCAACCGGTCGAAACATAATCTGCATGGAACTATATGAAGACGTTTCGACTAGAGTGGTTTTAGCATTATCCCCAATTGTCGGTATCTCTCAATACTGTACCTACCTGACTCATAAACTGTTGTAATCTATAGAATATACAGGGTGGCCAAAAAGTCGTGGATCAAACGCAACGACCGGTTAGCTGGGGTCATTCGCTGCAAAAAACTGTTCTACAGGAGGTCTCTATCATCAACCCTTGAAAAGTTAAGTATAGCTTATTTTGTATTTTTTAAGGAAATTAACTTTTTCAATGTAAATGTTACTAAAATTGGATAAATTCACATCAGTTCGTGAATATCTGAACGAGCAGTTCACAAACCGGTGGATTGGTCGAGGTGGAGTTATTGCGTGGCCGGCTCGATCACCAGATTTAAGCCCCTTAGACTTTTTCACGAACTGATTGAGCAGTTCTGAGAAGAGCAGTATTGAGAAAAGCTTGATTTTGTTAGATCCAAATAATGAGAAACAGGGGTGCATTCCGCAGGCCACGGAGAAATTTTACTAGAACACTAGAGTCACCAATGCAACGCCTGCCCTGAAGAACTCTTTAAAAACTTTTTGGTGTACAAATATAACTTTGATGACGGATGAACATAAAAAAGCTTTCAGGGCGAAATAATACTTAAAAAAAAAAAACAGACAAAGGTAACATGGGACCTTATACGGGTCATCCGGCATAAAAAATCCTTTCGTTAAATAAATTTTTATAACCGACACAGTTGAGATAATTTCATTTTTTTTACTTTGTTACCGCTATGATCCCACTTGATGGCAAATAGCAACATAGCCCGTAGATGGAAAATCATGTTTAGAAAAAATATATTTACTTTTGACTTGTAATCTTGTACAGATGTTGTAATCGAATCCGTCTGTCTGTATGTCTTTTTGTTTGTCCAGGCTAATCTCTGGAACGGCTGAACGGATTTTTATAGGACTTTCACTGGGAGACAGAGGAGGTAGTGGAGTAACATATAGCTGTTTATCTAGGAATTCCCACGGAATGGCGAATACCTAACGCGGGAAAATCTCATATGCGCGAACGAATCCGCAGGCTCAGCTCGTTACACATGAAAAATTCAGTCTAATTGACTTTTTAAGGTCGGAAAAAATCCGCGATCGATTCTTCTACTGTAACTACCACCGTTTAATAATAATGACAATTTAGAAAATTGGTTTCAACAGCAACTGGTACTTTGCCATTCTAATGATTTCAATGATTTTGAATCATAATCATAATCTCTCGATAATTCACAGCCTTGAACGCAGATAAGTAAAAAATATTAAAATCAACGGAAATCTCCACGTGTCATAAAATCGTAGATTAGAGGATTAAAATGAATAATCCTTATAACTAGATAAGTAGATTACTAGAAGAAGGAAAAAAAATGTTTACCTGTAGAAGTAAGAGATGTTCGTGAATATGGCCGTAAAGGGCTCCTCTATTTTTGTAGCCCCGTATGATAAAATACCAACAAGGGCGCCCTCGTGAACAGCCCCTCCTCCATTGTCGCTTAAACGCTGATCCTGTAATTTTTAAATATCATAATAATTATATAATAGAAATGAAACTGTGTTATGTCTGTAAAAAGGAGATATATAATAAACATAAACGGGACTTCATACCTAATGGTCAATACAAGACAAAAATATTATTTTAATTTTTTTTGTCTTTTTGTATGTTTGTTCGGGCAACACGCAAAAACTACTGGATAATGTTTAATGTGGTTTTCGTAGTAGGTAATATTGCTGAAGGTCTGTTTAAAAAATAGTATTTGTTTCATCTTGATATAATTAATATATTATGTATGTTACAACGTCTGCCCGGGTCCGATAGTATAAATCTGTAACTGATCGGTGTCTGTACATGAAAGATACATGAAAAAAATATTATCTACTGGGGACAGGACTCATTGAAAAAAAAATTGAACTTACGTAATTGTACACTGCACAGAAATTAGACGCGGTAATTAGGGGGCCATGAATTTTTTCACATTCCGATTTATCAAGTACAACCATCTGAGAAAGTATTAAGGAATTGGCGTATTTCGATGGTAAATTCTGTGAAAATAAAATCATGTAAAATTTTTTCGCCACCTGTGGAAGTTTTAATGTTATTTTTCATCCTTTTATGAAAAGAGACATTGATTTAGTTATGTAATTTTGTAACAGATGGTGCTGTACTTTACACGTTTGGCAAAACTTATAAAATTGTTTGATAGATGGCGGTATGTCCATACAAAAATGAAATTGTATTGTTGAAATCCTAATAAATACTTTGATGGGTTGCATATAGCGATAAGCCCACTTATTTTTTGGTGCACAAACAATAAAGAGTTTATCTATCTGCCTAGAAATCCAAACTGGGTTGCAAATAAGTTATATCAAATAATTTTAAAATTGTTATAATCGGTATTCGCTATGTGCAAAGCGGGTGGTATGTATACCAAAACGATCGCAGCGCACAACGTGACAAAAAATGGAAACTTCTGCGGCTCATTGGCTGTCAAAATAGAAGGATTTCAGTACAAATCAAACCTAAAAAATGGGTCACGACTATTGTTGCGTTGTTCAATGCAAAAATAGTGGCAGAAATAGCTCCTGTAAATTTTATAGATTTCCAAAAGCGGCATATAAATTGGAACAACGAATAAAATGGATAGCTGCTGTGAAAAGAAGGAAGTAAGTTTCTTAACACTTAACCGTGTTAATCTTAAATTACAACATTGCTGCAACAGTTTAGATGTTTAGGTATATATTTTAAGTGACAACTAACATGTTTTATTTTGTAATTTTAGTGATGATGGCACACCATGGTCTCCGAAACCTTACGACAAAATTTGTAGTGCACATTTTATTGGAGGAAAAAAATCAGAGGAACGATTAAGCCCTAGTTATGTTCCTACAATATTCCCGACAATATACAGGAAGAAGAAGATTAATGAATCCCAGGTATTAGCAAGATATGATCGTTTCATAGCTCCAAGAACCACACAAATCTCAAAGTGTACTACGTCAACACAAGTGATAAAAGAAGTAGATGACGAATTTATTCAACAGCCACAGCTAATAACCGATGCCAGGCTAATGTGTTTTCTGAGTTGATATTAAAAGAAACCACATTTTATGACCGTTTGTGGTTGGAAACTAATATTGTGTGTAATACTTTCGAACCCGGTTTTTATAATTATATCCATTTTACACATACACTATTGAATAAATTGTACTCAAATAAAGTCAACAAGTACCATTTAATCTTTATTTTGGTTTTTAATTGCAAAAATACTAACAATGTTTACATGTTATTATTTGACAACCGCCGCAAAAGTTGCCAAAGCTGCGCGTCGCCACCGTCGCGCACGATCCCAATACCTACTACCATGGATACTAGGTACCCTACTACAAGTACTACTACTAGGTACTACTATTACTATACAGGTTACCAGCTGTTAATAAGTGATCACCGCTGCCCTTGGGTCGAAATATCGACTTACAACTTACAACATATTATTATTATCGTGTATTCCCGTATGTTTGTATGGTGTAGATTCAAAGTACCTACGCGATGTCTAGCAATTATTAAGTTGGTACCTAATTTAAGAACTGAATATTTTGCAATTAATTATTTACAATTTTTATTGAGACTAACTTACATTTCCGCCCCAGCCAGATACTTGCAACGAATATCCATTATACAAGGACGTATCTGAATCTATTAGAGGAATTTTTTTTACGTTTTCACCGAATACAACGTTATCCTGTAAAATAGTATGAATAAAATTGATGTTTGAATGTCTTTAGGCACTATAAAAAAACTTCAAAATCTAATAACATCGTTAACATAACAGTTTAAATTATATGGAATGAAACCAGATAATAAAGAAGATACAAAAAAACTGGATATCGACTGGTGATATAAGTAAGTACTAGCCACAGAAAACTATGTAGGTACCTACTTGTTGATATCTGGTGATCGTAACCTACAACACGAGAGATTACAATTGTAGATATTTAGGGCGCTTTTAGTGTCATGCGGATTTGCTCACGCACGCGGGATTGGCCCGCATGCGTGAAATTTCACGCTGCGGATCATACGCAGTTTAAGTTTCAGTCTTCTGCGGGTTGCGTAACGGGTTGCGTAGAAGATTAGTACAATACGGTGCGTGCGCACCGTCCGACACTAAAATGGGCAGTAAAGTTGTAGGGACGCTCACGCATGCGGATGCCCCGCTGCCAAGGAACATATATACCCAACCCGCTGCGGGATGACGCCCCGCACAGCGCCCCGCGTCCCGCGTGCGTTTATCACGCTTTACAGTAAATTCATATATGAAATTGTTCTTTGCGGGTGCTACGCATGCGGGCCAATCCCGCGTGCGTGAGCAAATCCGCATGACACTAAAAGCGCCCTTATGTGGCACATGAAAAATTTGACGGTGAGCTGTTAATTTTGTTTGTTATTATTTTGTGTTCTCGAAGAAACCGATATACTTATTGCATATCGAAACTAAACAGCATCATTCTGTATCTTTTTCCTTGTCATTTTCGTATTTTTTTTCTTTGGGATTACAGTTTGTGTGATGACAGTGTGATAACAGTTTTTATATTGCAGCAATGAACAATGCCGGAAAACTGTTCTTGTGTGCTAAATATGCCAGAACACTCGTGCTATCTCATCCTCGACACGCCCACCGGAGGTTTTTCTAGAGTACGATACCCGTTTTTAAGCTATTGTATAGCTTTTATCGCGGGCCTTGGGCGCGGGGACCGAATGCAAAAATTTCGTAACGAAAATTTATTACACCCTACACACAGACATAGTTACTATGTCTATGCACCCACACATCGATAAATACCAGAACTTTTAACTGAGTTATCTAACTTTTACTTTATAACGGCTAAACCGATTTGGCTAATTTTAGTCTTGAAATATTCGTGGAAGTTCAGGGAAGGTTGCAGCGATGAGAAAATATGAAAAATTGCGAGCAAAATACTAAAAATTAAAATTTTAATTTCCCATACAAATCTTACCTGTCAAACGTTTGATTTTCGCCCCGTCGGTTCGGTGTTTTAAGAATAATTACATGTAGATCTGGATTAAATAAGGCGTTGGAATCGACAACATGTATTCATAATAGTCGAATTATCGCGTATTTAGATTTAAAACATACAAAATAATAACATGACATAAAATAATGACACTATATTAATGACTTGAGGGTGATAGAGACAGTGCCATACAGGCAAGGCAAACTGTAAGGCACTGTCTCTGTCACCCACACGTCATTCACGCGCCAAAAGATCGTTGTAGGACTTAAATGTCAAATGTCAATTTTCTTTTTAAAAAGAATTATTTTGTCAACTGAAATAGTTCTTATGCTTTTGTTCAGAATATTTAAATCTTCTTTGCACAAATTAATGCATTATCCGTTTCTAATAAAGATTAAAATGTCTTGCACCTATAATGTGACGTTATGATGTACGTATTCTTAATAGCGGCTACAAACTCACGCCGAGAACCCCCGAGAACACCCGAGAAGCGTGAATGTGATCGGTTTCTCGCAGTCTCGTTCTCGGGCTCGCCTGTGCTCGGATCGGTGTCGGTATTTTTGCCCGCTTCAAAGGGTTTCTCGGGCGAGAAAAGAGAACCGTATTCACATTCTCGTTCGGTCTCAGTGGGACCGTTGTGTGTTTTTGTATTTAAAATTTACATTTCTAGTTAAAATTATCTACTGTCTGTGGTTACCAATTATTATTATTATTTTAGTACTTATATTAATTTATTTCTTATTTTAGTATTCACAAGATTATAGTATATTAATGCACACAAAACCAAAGCCGCTGCACTGACGTCCATTCCGGATGACGATCGAGGATGCGAATGAGAAGGTCGCATGAGTGTAGATGCTTTCTTGGTTCTCGCGCAAATTCGCGGCAAGATTTCTCTTCGAGACTTCTCGCGTGAGTCTGTTGGCGGTATAACAATTAGGCTTACGTCATTATTATGCGTCTCTTTCAGTGATATTGCCTATGAAACACTGCAAAACAGTGAATATTTCTGTACTCGTATAATTTGTGTACCTACAAAGTGTTTTAAATATGAATAAACAAAGTGCATTTATTAATGAAGAAAGTCACGAAAAAATTGTGAAAGAAAATGAGTTATTACTCTATATACATTCATTTTATTATTATTATCACAAAATGCAGTATTATTTTTTGTTTTGTTAATTTATATATAATGATATGCAATAGCTTTACCGCGGCAGTCTCCGAGTGCCACACGTCTTTTTTTATATCTGTGACAATATAGGATGTGTATCTTAACAATTTGTGTAAATTGTTTCAGTGTTATAGGAAGATATATGTTCACTACCCCAAAGGGAACATTTAAGTGATAATAGCGTAGGGCGCCCCCCGGCCAGGTGGACTGACGACCTGAAGAAGGCGGCGGGCATCCGCTGGATTCAACGGGCTCAGGACCGGTTAGAGTGGCGCCAGTTAGGGGAGGCCTACGTCCAACAGTGGGCATCGAAAGGCTGATGGATGGATGGATGGAAGTGATAATATGTTAATAAATACTTTAATTTACATACAGCTGAAGCGCAAAGTTATTGTTTGACCAGAAAAATAGAAAACCTGTCATGAGGGCGCTAAAGTTTCCTTTTATATGGCAACAGCACAGACAACAGTAACTATAGTAACACTAATGTTATTATTGTCATTTTGACAACTATGTCGGAAATGTTTTTCATGGAAATAAATGTTATTTTCTACGAAATGTTATTTTAGCACATAGAAAACCACTATTATTTCACGAATATGAACAGTTTTTGTCATTTTAGCACAAAATAGAAACTTAAAATAAAAAGACAAACATGAGACAAACTGTGACATTCAAACTCACTGACAAGCAATTTACGATTGACATTTAGAAACTAAGCGTTGCCAGTGAAATAAATTAGTTCCATTAGCTTACCGCAATATGGCGAGGTTTTTTATATTTCTGGTCAACCTATAAATCAGTTTTCTTTCAGTCGTGTCTGTGAACAAAGCAGAAAGTTACATGGCCTACCTTTAATACTAGCAAAGCAATGTCATTGTCTAGCTCGCATTGGTGTCTGTAATACTCATGAATTTTAATTCCTTGAACCGAAATAATTTGCCTGAGGAAGAAGAAAAATATACTTACAAAATGGGAACAAAATCATTTCTTAATTTGCATCAAAGTATTTTTTGTTTTGTTAAGTTTCAACTCTTAATATTTGTTTAGTGATTTTAGCGTGTACCTAATGGAGATAGCAAAAGCCAGCCTCTGATCACACTTGTAATAAATCTATAACAGATTACTCTCTATATATGGAAGATATACATATACGAGTATGAGAAACACTCATTCAGGGGGTCTTTATTAACGCAATAGATATTGGGCGCGCTAATCTGAGAAACGGTTAATTATGTATATTGATTTCGGCGTGGTTTTCACTAATATATTTTGTGGTTAGCTTTATTTATAAAGTCGTATTAGTTTTGTTTCCATCAACTCATAAATAAATAGTTACTCAGTTTACAAAGTGGAGGGCGGCTCTACAAGTCTTTAATAAATTGGTATGTAGGTGTACATAATATGTATATGTATAGAGCAATAAAGACATTTTTAGGCAACTCATCTTTGTCTTTTATTTTCTTTTATAGTAGCAACAGAAGTCACTAATGGTGTAGCTTAGGTATTATGTTCGTAGCGCAAACACAGACGATGTATCTAAATGTTCTTCATTGCTATTCAATACACGTTACGATTGGTCTAGTATTCTAGTATCAACGTAAATGGCTTGCAAATGGCTTGTTTTAGGGATTACCGTCTTAGTTGTTCGTGACATGCTTACCTATTATAACTTATAATAATATTATAAATGTGAAAGTGTGTTTGTTTGTTTGTTTGTTTGTTTGTTTGTGACGCTTTCACGTCGCAACAAAGCTATTATATGGTAAGGTTTATGTGTGTGGGGATAGTTAGGAGGGTGGAGAGTGACGTAGGCTACTTTTTACCGCGGAAAAACATCCCATTCCCATGGGAAGATCGATGTTTTGTTAGTTACGAGATATTTATTTTCGGAGTTGCCAATAGATGGCGTTAACAAAATTCATTTGCAAGTTCTGAATTACGCTATCAAATACTACATGTAATTTACTTAAGTCATAGGCAAATGTAATAGGCTACTTTAGCTCTGCCTCGAGAACTCCCCGCTCCGGCTGTGTTCAGTGTACCGCCCGCCCGCTGGCACTATCCTGTTGGCTGATGTCCGCAAGTTGCTGGACTCGCCGACACCGGTGGTGGGCGCGGGCGACTGGAACTGCAAGCATCCGGGGTGGAATAGCCTAGCTGCCAACAGAAGTGGAAGGCTACTTTTTGATGCCGCTGAACAGCACGGCTACACTGTCGAGTGTGTTGCACACCGTTACCGCGGCTCTGAATAAGAGAGAACGCGTGTGTGCAGTATTCCTCGACATGGAAAAGGCGTTCGACCGTGTTTGGCACGACGGCTTTCTCTACAAGATCTCGCAGCCGTCGGCGCCCCGGAGTGCCGTTAAGATGATCTCCAGTTTCCTCGAAAATAGAAACTTCAGAGTAGTGGTTGAAGACGCCGAATCCACCGAGCGTCCGATCGCAGCCGGCGTCCCGCAAGGGAGTTGCCTGTCCCCGGTCTGCTACGCCTGCTACACCGACGACATCCCGGCGGCAGGGGGGGCGTCGCTTGCCCTGTATGCCGATGACGTGGCGTACATCACCACGTCGCTGAATAGAACCCACGCCATTGTCAAGATGCAGCGTGCGCTTGATGCCCTCCCCGAATGGCTCGCCGCGTGGAGACTGTCGGTGAATGTCGGGAAGACGCCGGCTGTGAACATAGGAGGATACCTCAGCAGACGGGACCCTACTCTGGAGCTTCATGGACAAGATATCCAATGGGCCCCACAGCCCAAATACTTGGGCAAAATCGACGGAAGACTCTCGATGAAGCCACAGGTTACGAAAGCCGTCGCGAATTCCAGAAGTGCGATGGCAGAAACCAGTGCTCTCCTCGAGCCTCCCTCTCGGACTGAAGCTCGGGGTCTACAAGACCTACATCCGACCCCGCCTCACGTACGCGGCAACGGCGTGGTACGCGCTCGCCAGCGAACCGCAGCGCAAGAGGATGCGCGCAGTTCAGGCGATTGCGCTCCGCCGGCTGACTGGTGCGCCGAGGTACGTCAGGAACGCCGTCATCCAGAGGGACCTTCGAGTCGAGAGCCTGGACGACTTCATCGAGCGATTGGCACGCAACATGTTCGGGCGTGTCGACGCGTCGCGGTTCCCGCATCTGCAGGACCTGGCGCCGCTCCACACCCGTCCACCAGACCGCTGGGCCTTCCCGCGCGACTTGCTGGTTGCGCGGGAAGGGCCTAGCACTGACTGATACTGGGACTTCGTAAGTCGTCGCCCGACGCTGATCGGCTCCTGCTGGGCTTCCCACCAGCGGGATTCACCCGGTAGGGGCTCGATCGCCTGGGCGGCGCGAAGATGAACCCCATCCCGTTTAAGACTCTGTGGCCTGTAAAAAGGTCACCACTCACCGGACTTGACCTATAGGTTAACCACAGATGGACAACCAAGGGCCTTAGGGCCCAACCCAAGGACTGGCCCGTTTTAACGGGCCGCGAGAGACATCCCCAAAGGGGAACTAACTGTCCCGAGGGCTCCACACACCTCAGACAGGGTGGAGTGAAGAGAGCGAGTAGTAGGCTACTTTTTAGCCTAAATTCCTACGGGAGCGGGACCTACGCGGGTGTTACCTACGGGTCCCGAAGCGAAGCGCGGGCGGTTCTCTAGTAACTTATACATATTTGAGGGTACGAACGGCCCTTGCCAAGGTCTGAGAAATCGTAGAAGTTACTTTTGAAGTAGTTAGGATACATAGATATACCTACCATTTTTTGAGCCCATTTAAATCCATACTTATATTATAAATGCGAAAGTCTGTCTGTCTGTCTGTCTGTCTGTCTGTCTGTCTGTCTGTCTGTCTGTGACGTTTTCACGGCTAAACCACCGGTGCGATTTGGATGAAATTCGGAATGAAAATAGTTGAAGACCCAGAGTCACATATAGGCTACTTTTTTTTCAAAAATCAACCCCTAAAGGCTCGAAATAGGGGATGAAAGTTTGTATGAAAAATCTAAACCGCCTGACCGATTTCGATGAATTTTCCCAGGAAGATAGTTGATGACGTACCTTCTTCCCCACTTCCCCGGTTCGCGATATAAACGAATTCCACGCGGGCGAAGCCGCGGGCAAAAGCTAGTATCTATATAAACGGTACCTCAAGTTTATAGCGTTCCACATATAGCCACAATGCCATGTATAGAATCCGACGGAAACGCGTTGCGAGACAATGGAAGACAAAGATGACCCACCACCATCGTTATTAATAAGACCATGACTTCTCTGTCTAGAATGTACGACTGAAGAGGAGACAACGATAAAACTATCGGCGCGGTCAATGGCGCTGAAAACATTTCGGCAGTGCATGTTTAAAATTACTTAAATCCATTGCTTTACTGTAGAATAAGGTCATAAATTTGCTGTAAAGGACACTTTAACATCCAAGGATACGTTCTTGGCTTTCCAGATGTGTGCAATAAATAGTTGAGCCAGATAGATGCTAGTTATTTTGCATTCTGTCTAAGCAGTAAAGTGGATGTACTACTATTGAGTGCACTCAACAAATGTCTGGTTTCGCAAAACATTGGCAATGTATGGGTTTCGGCTTTTAGTAAATATGGCCAATCTATTTCCCGAAATGTATTGTGGAACGTAGACACATTGTCAGGCTATTTATTGTGTACTTTTCTATTTTTATCTACTTACGAGTAAAACCGCCCTAGCTTCGCTTGAGGATACCTAATCCTTAACGTTTACAAATACGTTTACAAAGTCACTAGTTTGGGTTCATCATCATCATCGCAACCGATAACTGTTCCACTTCTGGGCACGGGTCTCATCGCGGACCGAGAAGGTTAAGTCCACAGTCCACCGCGCTGGCTAAATGCGCTTTGAGTTTTGCGAACTCTCCGATATGCAGGTTTCTTCACGGTGTTTTCGACGACGACGCGCATAACATCCGAAAAGTCAGACATGCGTGCCCTGGGATTCGAACCCGGACCGCCCAAGTAGGAGACCGAGTTCTTAACCATTAGGCTATCACTGCTATTGGGTTCCACTGCGTTAATAAAGCGACTAGTAAGTAGGTAACAGTGTTTCTCTCGTATTCCATGTACATACAGCGACCTCTTACATTTTCCAGTACACCTATACCTACTTCAATAATTCATCACTGAAAAAATAAATAATGCGCTCACCCAAACCCAGTAACGGTATCCGAACCAACTTTTACGACGGCGTCCGATGAATATGCATGCAAGCATGTAGCCGCCGTCGCTACGACCCTACTAGCTATGAGGCTGCCCGAGCAATACAGGTTGCCATACACTATTAAAACGTGGTGCGGAATGTCGGTTATTTTCGGCACAACGTTGTGAATAGACAGTTTTTTATCCGAACCTGAGGTAAAGCGATGCGTCACTCCTATATTAAATACAACGTACGCGAACCTGAAATGAAATAATATAAATAAAAGCACTGATGGTACCTACTATATAAATATATTATTACACAAATAGACGTGCATAACTGTATTGGCAAAGAACCTAGATGAAAAAATTATTTAGATTTTTACTTTGACTTTGCACATTGACTATTTGGCGGCATTTTTATTATCTTCTATGCCACTACGTAGGTAGTATTCTTGTTTGTTTGTCACTTTGTATTTTTGTCTGCACTCGCAAAATTTCAGATACGGCTAAACTCATTTAAGTGCGGTTTTATCTGCACGTAACTTTGGGTAAAATATTATGTTTTATTTTACTAGAATAGTGACTATCAATTTAAAGAATCCTGCCTTAAACTGTGTTGCCTATGAGCAGTAAGACTTAATTACTAAGGTCTCCTGAAACGAAACCGCTCATGACGTCATGACTCATTTCTATAATAAAAGGCTCACTCAGAAGAAGCGAAGACTTCTCCATTTCTCCAAGAAAATCTTCTGAATATTCCAACAATTTACATCTACGAACAGCTCATCTGTCTGTTTGTTTAAAGTTAATTTATTAAGGAAGGAAGTACGCTAACTTTTCGCTTTATTTATATTTCAGAAAAGAGCATAAATTGCGCTCTGCTCCAAGACAGTTTGCTGAAGTGCTAAGTCCCGGGAGGTTGTCTGCCGGGAGTTGGATGCGCTGAAACGTTTCCTCTAGCACTCAAGGCCGGTAGACAGGTGCGGAATTGAAAATTTGCTTAATGTACCATTCCATAGTACATTACATTTTTCAGTAGGTTTTACTTAAACGTAACAATAATTCAAGGAGTTTTATAACGGAAGCTACTTAAAGCTATTCATATCTTTTTATATACTAGCAAACCCGCCCTCGCTGTGCTTCGGGGAATCAGCCCCTTAGTAGAAAATAGCTCTTAAGGTGGCCATTGACGATGCGTCCATTTGTAGTGCTTCCGAATGGAGGACATCCATATGGAAGTACCTCCAAAGGAAATCTTTCAAATTTTGGAAGCCGTTGACGATACGTCCATTTGGAATGCTTCTAAATGTATTGAGGCACTTCCAAATGGAAATCTTCCATTCGGAAGCACTCCAAATGGACGCGTCGTCAATTCTTTTTCGACTTACTTGACAGATATCGTTATATCTATTACTAAAATTATCTCTATAAATTTGAACTTATTATTTTATTCCGATATCTAAGCCATATTACTGCAAAGTTTCATGAAAATGTGTTCAGTAGTTCTTGCGTGAAAGAGTAACAAACACATACAGACATACACTCACTCACATCTTTACAAACTTTCTCATTTATAATATTAGTAGGAAGTAGGATTAGTAACATTTAAGGTTAAGTAGTGAGTTTGATATGCATTATTTTTACTTTCAATAACATTTTCTCATAATAATATATATTATACCAAATTAATGATAGCTAAATACGAACTAACGCGTCATTTTCGTAGGTGCGCAATGTAGAAAGATCGCAAAATAAAAGAATAAATGAAATATTTGTATGGTGCTTCGGATTAAGTGTATGAGAGCTAGTAACTTAACAAAGGAATTCCATGCTTCTTCCTTGACTAGCAACGTGGACATGGCTTTGCCGAACAGCTCGAAACACTAAGAAAATTTTATTATCTGTGCATACACAATTATTAAACGCATTAGGATTGTAAATATCTCAGGATTCTATTAGGTACTCCATGGCTTTTTTGTCGACTACTAGTATATTAGGTACAATAAAACTGAAAATTGGAGTAACTACTGCTCTACAGTTTCTAGTTTCTAGTACTTAAACAAATAAGCACGATCGTCGAATACTTACATATTCATCTTGTTCCAAATATGAATTTTAATAAGAGTTAATTTGATTCATCCCCAGGTCCCTGAATAAACGAGTTCGCTTGTTCTGTTCAAAAGCGCTGCTTGTTAGTGTTCAGATCTCATGGAAACTCGAGTAATAATATAAGCGGCCAAGAGCGCGTTGTACTCGCACTCAGACGGTTCTGTACAAGTACACGTTGTAATAATTACAATGCAATATAAGAAAGCAGCGCCATCTAGTTTTAAAGTTTTTAAATTCGAATGGGTGTGTTCCCTTTGGATTCCAGCGAAGTGAACGTACTATGCATTCGTGACATGCATGCATGTCGTTGGAGTTTAATGAATATCTATTGCCATTTTTACAATGGATTAGAAATAATAGAATAATAGAACCAAGGTAAGTTAAGGTATAATGGGTACATAATATATAACTATTTATAATGTTAACTGAACCAAGATCTACATAACTATTATAAATTAGTTCAGACCCACTAGGATCTACTGTGTACAATAAAGCCAAACTAATCTTTAGGGTGTGCCTAGCTGGAAATAGAACCCAAGACTTTTAAAGTCCTTCACAGTAACCATTGCGCCATATCGGTTCTAAACATCGTACACAATGTGTGAAAAACCTGATAATTAAAATAGAAACAGTATTTCAAAGTATATACACAGCATTTTAAGGTTAAGAAGGTCGGTTTAAATATTATAAGACTCAGTTTGCTACGGAACCTCGAACGGAAATCAATAAATCAGTTAGTATCAGAGTAATAAAGTGGTTTTGCGATTAGAATTTTATTCTCAACCGACACGAGAAGTGGACTCAAAGTGGACTTTTTATGTTATAACGAGCAAAACGAAATACATGTTTATAAATTAATTCCTTTTAAAAGGCGGATTATCTTAAACTAGTCGTTCTTGCGGCTTTGTCCATGAGAATATTATTATCAGGGTACTTACTAAGATATGTATTTCCAGGGTTTAAAATTATCTCCATAAAATCCTCCTATTTCGAGAATTAAGCATTAAAAGGTTATATGGCGATCACCCATTCAATTACCGACCAATATTATACTATTATTGTTATTAAAGTTGAATTTCGATATATTTGAAAGACTTACCTACCTACTACTTGCCACCCACTCCTGACCAACTCCGAACTCATAACAAGTATACAATCGAAATTTAACCGTATTAACTAAGACATAAAAATCATAATTGAATGTTTTCGTTCTTCATATGCTTCATATCACGTTATAGGTAAGAGAAAATTGTCGAAAGCAAAATTTTGTATATACCAAGCGTTATAAATATATTTACTAAAGAAAAAAAAATCACGATAATGTGAAATAACTCTTTTTCATAACAAATTACGGTCCAATATCGAGCGTCGATTAGAGTTGTAGTACATACAGTTATTGCGGAGAAATGTTTAGCAGTGAACCCGTGTTGTCAATCTGTATGTTAATGTTGACATTCTTGTCACGTCCCACATAGGAGGAAGTCACAGAAATGGATTTACTTTGCAACGAGTTCGTAGGAGTCGAACATACTCGTGATCATTGAGTTTAACAGACACGCATATTCCTTTAGGCCATTTATATGCATTTTTATATTTTCTATATGTATAGTATACAACGAAGGTGGCATTTTGTTTGTTTGAGACAATTCCACTTGTTATACACGAAGAAAGTTAAGGGTTTATTTTAGTATAAATTGCCTTCAAAATTAATAAGAACAGATAATTCAAAGATATACTTTTATTAAATTTAATCAGTGTGATAAATTGGGTGCATAGTTTGGTAAATGTTCAAACCAAATTTAAACGATCTTGTACTAAAAATCTGAGTCAAGCCGCGATCTGACAAACAACGGATTGCAAGCGAGACCACAGGCGAAATTATTTTTTCGTCGACAAGGGAACCCAAAAGTATTTTTTTTTATTTCCATGAAACGAATCGGAACATACTTCTGGACACTACAGCGCGATACTGGATATTAAACACGATATACACCTGAAAGTTTTATTTCAAGAGATTTTAATTTTATTGTTATTTGATTGTTTTTGTAGTAGTACAAATACCTACAACTTATGGAACACCAAGTATAAATATAAAGTAAAATAAAGTAAACTCAAATATGAAAAGCATATTTTTTTGATTGTGCATATTTTGTCCTGTTTTAGTGCATATTTACATGAACATTTTGGTATTTTGATAGTGCATAAATAATTCGATGTGCGCTAGCTTATTGACAGTGATTTAGGGTTACATTTTAAACCTTTTTCACAGAACATTAACTTAAACTATGACACAAGTACATAGGTTATCTTAACGTATTATTAAATTCTTCAAGAAAAGATTGAATAGGTTGTAACCTCGAGGTTGTAACTAAGTTCATGCGTCAATCCTCCTAAGAGTTCATCGCCACTTATTATCAGGTAGAATAAAAATGTAGACCTGTCTTTATTCTAAAGAATATTTATTACAATACAAATGAAAAGAAACTATGTTTCAGTGTCTGAAGCAAATACAAATTCTACTTTATATTAAAAAGAGGTAACTTGTATTAAAACATAACTCAAGGTAACGAAGAAAAATCCAATAGCTATTATCAAGCTATCTGAACGCGAATACTTTCAGGTAATATTAAAATTGCGAAAGAGCTTGAATGTAGTCTATTTGAATGGAAAGCAGGAATCTGAAGACAGATTATTTTCATTAAGATATAGCAAAGAGTTAATCCTCAGAAGTCCTGTTTACAAGGAATGACCCGTTTAAAAATAATAAAGGAAATAGAGTGAGTTTTGTTTAATATCCCTTTCTTATGGAATTAAGATGCCAATGAGCCAATCCAACAGCACACTTACGTGCTCATGACAACTATTAGTCTAGTAAACAGAGTCAAGAACGAGACTCATACTAACAATAACTACCTGGACTATTACTAACGGTAACTAACTGGACTAATTATCACTAACAGTTCCTGTCCTCATACTTATTAACAAACTAACCAACTAATATTCTAACACCATCTACTAACTGGACTAACCATCCGAGTCCCTTTGAGTCTAGTTCTAGGTCGGTCACAGTTATTATGGGTGGCAGCGGAAGGGTGCATGCTCGTTTGCTATCTTAACTCCATAAAAAACTTCTGATTCGGTAAAAGATATGTTGCTGCTCTTGAGGACTAAGATGTTCACCTTAAAAAAGGTTAAGCCGGATCCAGGATAGAAACCATTGTGGACGGAACAAAATAGCACACGCAACACACACATTAACACAATAATACTACGCCGAGATAGGACTGGGCCCATTATTCTATTTCGCATCAATTTCGCAAAAACTGCTATAAAATATAATATGAGATTTTAAACCGTATTATCATCACAAACCACAACACACCTTTTTTTATCGAGGGGGAAACCTTCAAAAGGTACCCGGTGCCGTGGGAGCGACACAGGGTTATGTGGGACTTTTAACCACTAAAACCCCCCGGTGGCCTACCTCAACGCTTGTGGAGGACTCCGGAATCTCCAGAGGAACACGACCGGTGCCCTCCAAGCACAATGTCCCGTTCTTCCCGGGGTTGCCATTGGGCGGTTCGAGCTCCCACTCTAGCCGCCCGCAACCCCGAAAGCCCCCTTTTAGTCGCCACTTACGACAGGCAGGGGATACCGAAGCTCGTATTCTGGTCCCGAGCCACAGGGACAAAACCACAACACACCTAGACTCGGATTTTCTCTTGTTAAGGCTAAAGGGATTAAAGGCTACAGTAGGCTATAATCGATCGCGCTAGCCAAGTGTGGATTAGATATTATTATAAGCATAGATATTGCTAGTAATCCTCTTTTCCTTCGTTGGGCGAAACATAATCGTTACATGCTAAATATGAAACGTTAAAATATTCGTGTCCTTGTCGTTGTGGTTCGATTTGATTCATAGGGCATATGGAACTAAAATATTGAAGTCATTTGAATCATGGGTCTACTGAGAAGGAATAATGTCAGTAACGCCAATGTGACAAACGATTAGAAAAAGAATTATTTACAACGAATTATTTTTGTAACGAAGTTCCAACTTATCGTACGGTAGCGGTACAGATGGGGGCAACGAAAAGGGTAAGAAATTGTAAGATTTTTTTTTATTTTTAACAAAAAATGTGCAACGTAACATCTTTGCTATTAATCTATTTGGTAAGTGTCGAAATTCGCTTTTCTTCTGTTTGTTCCAGTTTATTTCATAAGCAGCTTTTTATAACTGATTTGATTTAGTAGTAATTAATATTGCAATTAAATTAATGTTGGGGTTGAATATTAAAAATCTCAATTTAAAAATGTTAAAGCAGTAGGTTCACACACTCACAGATGGCATGGATATCCATACGTTATATCCCAGCAGTCACGGCCCATGAACAAAAATTAACATGTCACATAAATATCAGTCGCGGCCGGAAATTCAACCCGGGCCTCACCGCGTGCAAGGTCACTTGGTCACCAATTGAGTTACCGACATACTATTGCGAATTAACAGGGTTGTCAAATACGTAGCTATGATTTAAGTATCTAGACTTCTACAGGAATACTTAAAAGCAAAAAAGTTTCATGGTTAGACCTAAGACAGCTGTATGACGCTTCACTCATTCAGTTTTTCAGAAAAAGAAGGGATGTTGCAATTCGGCTGTATTTTTTATGGAGTTGAAGTAGCAAACGAGCATGCAGCACAACCCTCCCGCTGCCGCCCATGACAACTGTGACCGACCTAGGTCAAGATTCAATTTAAGGAATAGGATGGTTAGGCCAATTAGAATATTACTTGGTTAGATAGTTAGTTTTATGTGTGTTACCCCATAAGTTTTTGCTGGATGAACCGATTTTGATATTTCTTTTATTATTCGCAAGCTGGTGCTTGTCGTCTAGTCCTTTGTAATGTATGTAATAAAATATTTAAAAAAACCCCCGACATAAAAACCAAAGTTCCTTTTAAAACGTAAAAAATAATAAATGTAAAAAATATAGAGGACTTAGGTAGAGTGTACAAATATTAAGTAGATAGATATTAATTAATAACAGCTTTGATAGCCTAGTGGTAAAGAATTCGGCCTCCTCTTGGGAGGGTCCAAATCCCAGGGCACGCACCTCTGACTTTTCGCAGTTATGTGGGTTTTAAGCATTTAAATGTCACTTGCTATAAACGGTGAAGGAAAACATCGTGAGGAAACCTGCATGCCGGAGAGTTCATAAAACTCAAAGGTGTGTGAAGTCCGCCAATCCGCACTTGGCCAGCGTGGTGGCCTCAACCTCATTCTGAGAAGAGACCCGTACTCAATAGTGGGCCATAATGGGTTGAGAAGAAGAAGAGATATTAATTAACTCTGTGATACTAATAATCATTTTGTGAAATAGATCATAATGTCAAGTAACGATTTATAACGCTTAAGGATTCTATGACCATATCATAGCATGTGTCGGAAGTATTAATATTTAAGTTTTAATAAAATAACAAATATACAGATTTTAGGTACATTCATTTTAAATCGTAGTTTAGATATATTAAACTTATATAATATCAATCAATGTATTAAGTAGCGTTGAATTAATGTTGTGTATCGACAACACGTACAAAACAAAGTTTCGTACATACATCTGATCTGATAAATGTTTGTTCTGGATTCGTGAGTGTTAGCGATGTGTTATTTGTTATACATTATATACCTACATGGCACCGCGACGCAGGGAATCTTAGTGCGGTGGTATAGGCAGGTGTCCGACCGCTGGAGAGCAGCGAATAGCTGTAGGCTATTTTCTCGCCCAAAAAGGGACTTAAATAACATTCCGTGTAAGCAAAGAAAAATGCATATTCCAGCGAATACTCGCCGGCGCGGTGTGAATAGTAAGCGAGTACTTGTTAGCATATATATTATGCGTCTCTTTTGTTTACACGGAATGTCATATTATCGTTTGTACGTGTCTTGAGCGAATAAATAGCCGGGATTCAATCGCCAATTCGCCGGCGGTGGGACACCTGCCTTAAATATGTAAGCGTGTATTTATTTCCGACCTGAGCCGGCGACTTCATTCGCGCATAGGAGTTTTTCTTTCTGTGATAAATTGATCTGTAATTCTGGCACGAAAAGTAGCTTATTAAGTCGAATAAAATCCGTTCAGCTGTTCCGGAGATTAGCGTGACAAACTGACAGACATACAGGCAGACATATTTTTAAGACGTTTGTTTGTGTTTTAGTCTCATGTAAATATCTATATGCACTAGAAGAAACCGTTATTTTGAAATCATAAAGATACAATTTAAATTCAATTTTATTTAAATGTAGATGTTACTTTAGAAGCCCGAACCACAGTAAATCCTAAGACTGCCCGGTCAATCCTAAGATTCACCAACATGAGTTAGTTATCCGAAATAAATTTTTTTCGGACTTTTACCACCATTCATTTGGTAAATCTTAGGATTTGCATCTAGGCACGCTAGCAAGGTAACGGACAAACAGGGGAAGATATACGACCTTGGCCCCATGTCTTAAATAGTTTAATTGTCTTAAATGGTTTAATTGATGAATACATCCCTATATGAAATGTGTGAAATTATTCTTGCATTAAACAGCAAAGTTTATAAGAATCAAATATTACACCATCGTTATTCTTTTTAATAATATTCCACAATGTTTTTTCGTAACATTTAACAATAGTTTCCTCGTTCATGTTATTGTTAAATATGTTGTTTACAGAACATTCGAAGGTCCGTGCTGAGGTCACAGGCGGCGTAGCGGCGTGCTACGCTTGCGGCAGTCACGCGATCGCCGCCGGACGCTACGGTGGTGCTACGCGCGGCTACGAGAACACGGCTACGTAATGTTGTGCTCCTTCCTAGTATTGGTGCTTGCGGCCGCGGCGCAGGGACGCGCGGTAAGAATTGTTTTGAACTGTTATGGAATTTGTTCTACGATTTATAGATTCTTTTAGGGGTAAAATTGTTTGGACATTGGACAAGTTTTATCTTGACCCGTCATCTTTTACTTTGTTTTTTAAACGACAATTTGAAGTTACAAAGTTTTGATGTTATCTCAAACTCTGTCAAACTGTAAACGAGGTCGTTGTTAACTAATATTTTCGCTTAATAGCTTTATTTACTTTTGATTGATATTTATTGCATTATTTATTATCCAAGGTTAATTAAAAACATGTTTTACATAAAATATATTTTTTGTTAAATTTTCTGAAGTCTTGTTTACTTGATTATTTATTTTACTGTAACAAATGTAGTTATTTTGTATTTATTTTAGCAAACCTCATATCATTATTCACATTTTATATTAGTTTGCGTTATTCACCTTTTTGAATGAGAATGGACATACGATACGAAAAGTCATAACTCGAAAAGTTTCTCGTAAAGTGTTAACCTTGTATGAAGGACCTCTTTTGAATAGAAAATTGTTATTTACTTTTGTTGTTTTCTTGCTAAGGTATTTGTGTCTCATTATTGCATGTAAAAACTTAAGTGCTATTGCCAATGACGTATTTTTTGTATTACTGTATAAATATTATACATTTCTTATATTATTTGTGTCAGTAGCAACTACTTAAACCACAAGGCTTTTATATCTCAAAGTACGCATAAGAAGTATTAAAAATTAACAGCTGTTAGCTTTCTACGTTCCTACATGGTTTTTTCATGAATGGTTTAAAATTTTCGAATAAGATAGATACTAAACATTTAATAATTAATTCTAAACAAATAAATGTAAATGTAAAGCTGCTAAGCGCACACAACGTGAAGTGTTCCATTATAAAAGCAAACTACATGTTACTAAAGTAAAATACATACATTCGTACCCCCGCCCTAAGATGTCATGTGTCATTTATGAATTTTATTTATGCGTTATTCACATACTAACACCCATTAATATTTGAATCTGCCCTGGCTGAGGCTTGAACCTGAACATTATTGTAGACATTTTATCGCTACATTAACTTGCATAGATTTATTATTATATTACAATAAATGCTAAATCTATGAGTGCATGCGAGTATTGGCCACAGACGATCAACATCAACATAATCACATTATAAGTTTGTAAATAGTGCCATTAAAATACAAAAATTATCATGGCATGTTATGTGTAGATGTAACCGGTAACTAATTCGACTTATATACCTATGAGGATATTATAAAGAAGCAGAGAGGCAACATATTTGTGTCAATAGCATAAGTAATTTATTTATTGCATCATGCTACATGCTACATTATTCCGTCCAGCTGTGTGTCACAAGGCTCCCGCTCTTGAACGGAAGTAAGAAAAACCTTGAAAATTTTGCAGACTGACTTTTATTGCTCAGTGGAATGGAAGTACTGGAGCCCGTTTTCACTTTATCGTTTTTTACCATTTACAAAGGATCATTATAATCCAGGTAACCCAAGTTAAAATTCTTTGTAGGCAGCACTTAGCAGAGTGAGCCTGTCAAATTAAACGTATATTAATAGCCCCTTTGCGTCTTCCTTGCCCCATAACGTTAATTCCGCTCATGTGTTTACCCCTGGGGTTAATTTCCCCGCACTGTTCATAATTACGTTTTGAGGGTTTCAATATTGCGCTGTTATTTGAACTAGATTTGCTTCAATTTCGATGAATTTAATCATATTCGAGTGTAGGATTAAGATATACGATAATATTATTTATTGGAGAAATTAGATATTAGAAACGGAATAAATCACGGAATATTTTTTTCTGTTTAAACTCATACATACGTATAACATCATCGTAGACGAAACAGATGTTAAACTATTTATTAGTGGGGATTTTTGTCGATAGGAATAAAGAGTTATTATCCAATTTTATGACAATTTTTTGAAGTTTGCTCCTGTAATCCTGTTAATCTCAGAATCTTAGCCTTTATCAATTTGAATGAGATTTTTGATATTTTTTTTAGTTAGCTGAAAGTAAAAAAATGTGTTTGTTTTATTACAATCCAAATGAAACTGAAAGAAAAATCCCAGTTAAATATTTTTTGCGCATGGGCCGTAATTTTTCCGAAGCAATGGTACTTGACAAAGTAAAATCGTTTAATATACCTACTCAGTTGTGTTATGTTGCACTCCCATACCAATATTATTATGAAGGAAGAAAAATAAAATTATCTAACTAAATTAATGCCTGGATCATTAAATCGTACCAAATTGGATTTCGTTAAAAATAATAACGGTACATTGTAAACGTTAATATTACATTACATTTTTCCGCTCAATACCATCACCGGAAAACAGCCTAACTTTTATAAAACAATTTCCGTAACGATTTTAATATTTAGCTCACTTACACACACACTGCGATATTAACGAATAAATCAACGTTTTCCTTTTTTCTTCAATATTCATCACGGGGCTTTATCAAATTTCCTGAGATTTTAATATAGACTCGTCTCAAATAACGAAGACAGTACCTTCTGGAGAAAAGAATTTCTCGTTTTTCATTCACCTCCTTTAATTACATGACTCGCAAAAACGTTCGAAATTGGAACAGATTTGTAATTTTATTTTGACACTTCTTATTTGTATTACGATTCACTGTGATTTATGTTCAAACAGATTCATTGTATTGTGGGTAGATACTATAGAAAATACACAATTACAAAAACACATCCAAACGGAGTACTTTAAGTATATAAATTTAAATTCATCACTTTTCCGCCGAGACAGGAATTAAACTCATCATCCTTCGAACAGCAGTCCGTTACTTACGACCTTATGAGTTTAATTTATATGTAATTGTAAGTTTACAAAAAAATGTTGTCGAGATGCATGTTAAACATAAATATACCTTTTTTAAGCTATTGTATAGCTTTTATCGCGGGCCTTGGGCGCGGGGACCGAATGCAAAAATTTCGTAACGAAAATTTATTACACCCTACACACAGACATAGTTACTATGTCTATGCACCCACACATCGATAAATACCAGAACTTTTAACCGAGTTAACTAACTTTTACTTTATAACGGCTAAACCGATTTGGCTAATTTTAGTCTTGAAATATTCGTGGAAGTTCAGGGAAGGTTGCAGCGATGAGAAAATATGAAAAATTGCGAGCAAAATACTAAAAATGAAAATTTTAATTTCCCATACAAATCTTACCTGTCAAACATTTGATTTTCGCCCCGTCGGTTCGGTGTTTTAAGAATAATTACTTGTAGATCTGGATTAAATAAGGCGTTGGAATCGACAACATGTATTCATAATAGTCGAATTATCGCGTATTTAGATTTAAAACATACAAAATAATAACGTAACATAAAATAATGACACTATATTAATGACTTGAGGGTGATAGAGACAGTGCCATACAGGCAAGGCAAACTGTAAGGCACTGTCTCTGTCACCCACACGTCATTCACGCGCCAAAAGATCGTTGTAGGACTTAAATGTCAAATGTCAATTTTCTTTTTAAAAATAATTATTTTGTCAACTGAAATAGTTCTTATGCTTTTGTTCAGAATATTTAAATCTTCTTTGCACAAATTAATGCATTATCCGTTTCTAATAAAGATTAAAATGTCTTGCACCTATAATGTGACGTTATGATGTACGTATTCTTAATAGCGGCTACAAACTCACGCCGAGAACCCCCGAGAACACCCGAGAAGCGTGAATGTGATCGGTTTCTCGCAGTCTCGTTCTCGGGCTCGCCTGTGGTCGGATCGGTGTCGGTATTTTTGCCCGCTTCAAAGGGTTTCTCGGGCGAGAAAAGAGAACCGTATTCACATTCTCGTTCGGTCTCAGTGGGACCGTTGTGTGTTTTTGTATTTAAAATTTACATTTCTAGTTAAAATTATCTACTGTCTGTGGTTACCAATTATTATTATTATTTTAGTACTTATATTAATTTATTTCTTATTTTAGTATTCACAAGATTATAGTATATTAATGCACACAAAACCAAAGCCGCTGCACTGACGTCCATTCCGGATGACGATCGAGGATGCGAATGAGAAGGTCGCATGAGTGTAGATGCTTTCTCGGTTCTCGCGCAAATTCGCGGCAAGATTTCTCTTCGAGACTTCTCGCGTGAGTCTGTTGGCGGTATAACAATTAGGCTTACGTCATTATTATGCGTCTCTTTCAGTGATATTGCCTATGAAACACTGCAAAACAGTGAATATCTGTACTCGTATAATTTGTGTACCTACAAAGTATTTTAAATATGAATAAACAAAGTGCATTTATTAATGAAGAAAGTCACGAAAAAATAGTGAAAGAAAATGAGTTAGTACTCTATATACATACATTTTATTATTATTATCACAAATGCAGTATTATTTTTTGTTTTGTTAATTTATATATAATGCTATGCAATAGCTTTACCGCGGCAGTCTCCGAGTGCCACACGTCTTTTTTTAAATGGAGCTATGATTTATTTAGATGTATTTTAGGGTGTCAGGTGCCACATCAACTTTGAGACCAAACTTTGCTCTTGCTTCAAACACACCTTGCTGAACAACAAAATGACGTATGTTGTGCCTCTTAGTCAAAAGATAAAAGTAAGAATTAATATTAAGTCTTTGAGCTACAGACCTATTGTATACATGTAATTCTATTTATTATTATTTATAAAAAATGCATTTAACAATTTAATGATTTCACTCCATAATAGAAGCAATACAAAACAATAAGCGGCCTTATTCGCCTTAAAGTTTATCTTTCATGCAACCCTGGGTAAAAGTTAATGACATTAAGTGAAATAAAGGTAAATCGTGAGAAAAAACACACAACAAGTCAATTGGATCTCGTTCACCACATCGAAGCTCATGTCATCGAACAGATTACATCGATAGCTTATTACATCGAACTTTCATCACAACAAAAGTTTATGTCATTGAGCGTTCACGATATGGAAATTTTATCAAATCGAAAGTTTTGTGGTTGGAATTTATCATATAATTTTAAGAAGCAAAATGAGAACGGGATGCTAGTCAATGAAAATATTACAGGTCGCTCTCCTTACATTCAACATAATGAGGCACTATTAAGTCGACTACATATTAAGGCGACTTTTAAGTCGCCATAATTAAAGCCAATAGAAACCCAAAGCAATGACTGATAGTTTTTTTGTCTGTTCGTCTATCGATGCACGCTCATCTCAGAACATCTTAATCGATTTTCCTGCGTATTTTGGTAAGCTTCACTAGAATCGAGTGTTTATTTTATTTTATCCAAAAGAGAAGAAAAGAGAAAAAGTTTATGAGTAAATCTATATATTAAATATTTACGTTATTTAGGAATGTGAACTTACAGCCAATATGCCTGGGGCAAAATTCTAGTAACATATTGAAGGTAAGTCAAGAAAAGTCAAAGGTTCAATCACGCCAGAATACACTTGAAGCATATATCTAAGTCTGACACATAAACAATCGGGGCACATTCATTCCCGGGCATCATTATTATCTAACCTGGAAGAAAATGACATTTCTCTACTATTAAAAAAAATAATTTACATAACAAACATCACACAAGTAACAAACAACGGGGATTTTAATGATGCAAAATCATGTACCTAAAACAAGTTCATACAAAAACAAACAGAAATAACGGCTTTGTTTTAAACATATACCTATGATATCTCAAGTTGTGTTCGTATTCTGAATACTCATATGCTGTGCTCATATGAATACTTCATTCCTTATATTTTTACCCCTCTGTATTCGTGAAGTGCTAGGGTGAGATTTAGCTCTCGTGCCGTGTAGAGAGGGGTTCAGGGATTCGGAAGTGACGGATCGATTTAATTGTTTCCATGCGATGCTTTGAAGGTAAAAGTATTAAAGCATATGGAGTACGATGATCGATATACGTAGGTTTGTATTCATTGGAGCCGGTTACACTTGTTAAGAGCCGACCACCTTAGTCCTTAAGGGTAGCATTACATTTGTAACCGAATTAGAACGTAGACATATCTAACTGGACTTATACTAACATCAACTAATTTATAGGACAATAAACACTAATAGTCCCTGCCGCAGTCCGCATACTAACTTTAAAAACTAAGGTTGTAAAATTGTTTTTTAACTGACTATATAACCACTTTAGTACCAATTTGAGTTTTATTGCGGCAGCGGAAGCATAATGCCGAATGCTTGTCTGCTATTCAAACCAGAAATTCCTGAGATAACGTTCAACATACAAACAACCAAACAAAGAAACAAATTCTTCCGCTTTATATTATAAGTGTAGATTGTAGGTAAGACAAGTAGTTTACGTTCAAAACATGTTCAAATAAAGGTAATAACACGGGTATATCGTGTACATGGCGTTGTCCGACACGTACTTACATACACAGCATCCACAGGATTATAACACTCACTAAAGTTACCTTTGTTGGAGGTCAGATGACAATTAATTTCTAACCGACTTCAAAAAAGAAGGAGTTTCTTAATTTGACTGTATGTTTTATGTTTTACCTCATACCTTTGTACTGGGTAAACTAATTTTGATAATACTTTTTTTTTCGAAGAGATATGCTTGTCGGCTGGTTCCATTTGAAGAGCGACACCTGACTAGAAGTTTTAAAGCTATTCCTAATAATGTGTTTTTGGTACTTACCTCATTACATTTTTTGAGGGTTCCTAATTTATTTAATTCTTTTTTATTCGAAGGCTGAATCTCGCTAACAGCTCATTGTGTGGTTAAGTACAAAATTTTAAGTTATATTAAGCACTAGTAAATCCGCCCTCGCTTCGCTTCGGGAAACCAGTCCCTTCAAAAATCTCTATAAATTTTAACAAATTATGTTATTCCGATGTCTAAGCTGTATTACTGCAAAGTTTCATGAAAATCCGTTCAGTAGTTTTTGCGTGAAAGAGCAACAAACACACACACATACATCCTTACAAACTTTCGCATTTATAATATTAGTAGGATAGTAGGAAGTACGATGTTCCATGGTATGTACTTACGTCGTATACATGGTGCGCACACGATCATTCAATAACAACGTGTGTGTAAGATAAGACCTATTATGTACTAACTATTCTATACGTTGTTTTGTATACCCTGATAATTTACTATTCAAAGAGGATTTAGTAAAAGTCATCAAGACTAATCTGGTCTTTATTAAATAGTTTACTGTATTTGAAGAACAAATCTGTTTCTATTCGATAGACGTAACAGAATTAGGGAATTAATTGTTTAACTACTAAGACAAATTTGAACCGGAGGATTTAGCTTGTTAATCGAGTTGGCCAGTTCCACTTGTTTAAACTTGTTTTAATTAAAGACAATTTTATTGAATGTTTTGTAAATATTAATAAAAAAAATGTTATACCTATGAGATGTAATTTAATGCCATCAATCCATGAAACACCCACTCCTGTAGGGCTTATTATATCATGCTTAATTAGGCCTAGAGCCTAAGCCTAGGCATTTGTAGTAGGGGTAGTGGCCAAGATTTTTTTCAATTCGTTTTCAAGTAATTCATCACAACAGTGACATTTCACATATAACTCTCAGGCTATATGCCCCCTACGTGGCTTAATTTTAGGTTCTATACGATTTAATAAAACGACGGGGAATCCCTACATGGTTGAAAATAAATTTTAATAAAGTTTTACATGGGAGCAAAGTTCATAACGCTTGCACATTCACGATTTAATTTAAGTTGGTAGAAATTCAGATTGCATACACGAAGTGGAGAAAAAACTTATGTTTATGGAGCTTAATATATTTTTATCTTTTTAATATATCCACTTTATGTTCGAATTCTTTACCTACATTACGTGCGCCTAATACAAATATTTGTGGTGACTCCTTCTATTCTTGACTCCTAGTGTACAAATCATGAATGTCAAATAAAGTGTGACTGGATATAGGCTTTTACTAACTTATTGCATCTTACCTATCAAGACTACATTAAAACTCACCATCAGGAGGGGTTATAGTCAAGCATAGACTTAATCAATAATGAAAAAAAAATCTTTAGAAATTGACATAATTATAACTATGTCAAGTTGTTAAGTTAGTTGTTAAGTCTACCTGTACACAATTACGAAATTCTCACATTAAAAATTAAACGTAACGACCCGTATGATATAATAATTACAATGCCGGACCGCTATTCCACGGCTTTTGGATTTAATTCCTACGCGAAGGAAACTTAAATGACGCGTTCAAATTTCTGTTCTCGGCCTTTATGTATTGACCATTTTATTTGATTAGATTTTTTTAACGACCAAAATGGCGCACGTTTAACATGCTAGATCTCTGTTCCAAAGGTCCTAGGTTCGATTTCCAGCGAAGCGGAAATTTGGATGATGAATTTATGTTTCCATAGTCGGTCTGGATGTGTGTCCTTGTCTTGTGGGTTCTCCACTTTGTCCATGGCACCCACGACTTAGGTAATTCTAGTGTGGGGCTATGATTTTGTAGCGTTTTTTCCTTCAAAATCGCGCTCGCGAGAGTAACACCAGTATGTAAAAGTTGAAAAGCTAAAAATTCTGTTGTCCTCGTTTTAAATATTATCTGATTTTAGCTGTTGTCTGTTCAGGTGAATATCAGCAACACCTGGGTCCTCCCGGAGGAGGGGTTCCCGGTATTCTACCGCTACTTCAGGGACCGTATCTCGTGGTACGAAGCCGACGCGGTGTGCCAGTTTCATCATGCCAACCTCGTCACGGGTAAGTTATTCACGTGCCTTTCGGTATCCCTTTAAGTATTTTAACAGATTTCAAAAAATATTTTGAGATTTTTCATAACACTTCTGTACCATTTTTTTGGACGTTTGTTACTTTTGTTACTTGTTACTTTTTGTTGGGTGAACCGATTTGTGCAGTTTTTAATTCGAAACCTGGTGCTGTCGTGTGAAAAAATATACCTAATAAAGCGACATCTGACGAGCAGTTTTTGAGTTATCTTTACTTGCCGATGTGGAAATTAGTTATTTTAAAGTTAATTATATTCAAATGATAGTGCTTGTCTTTTTTTCAATTTCTAATAGGTACGCAAAGATACTTTTTGAAATTGAGGTTTGCGTACAGAATTAGAACCCCATTCCATTTCCAGGGTCGGAAGTCCAACGTTCAATTCACTGCTACTTATTTTTAATACATTTGGAATAAAACTTACAAAATAAAAGCATCAAATATCCGAGAGAAAATTTGATTTTGGTGTCAACACATCGCGTCAGCGTCTAGACAAAAGAAAATCGTGTTATGTGGCGTATACAACCTTCAATAACTAGTTATAAGATTAGAACTAACATAATATATTGTGTTCTAACAAAGGTGCCAAGAATTAATATAATATGAAGATTTTATTATTGCAACACCCTTAAAACTAAGGAATACAATGGACGGACTTAATGCCAGATGACATACTCTGCCAGTCAACCCTGGGAGCTGGTGACAGGATGTAGCAGGTGCATACAATGCAAGATAAAATAAGAATGTCAATATCTCGCTAGACAAAAAATATTAATTACATAAATTATTTAATTATTGTTTTTTTGTCTATTATTTAAAATAATCAATATCAATAGATACGCGTATAAAAAATACTTGTACGGACTGTGCCTAATACTTACTTATTGTTGAAATCATTTAAGTACTTCATGTTTAACTGAAATTAAATTATTATTTAAGAAGGTAAAAACATTTAGCTGTTGGTCGCTGAAGAGTTCTCTTTTCTAGAGCTAAGTAAGTAATACTGCCGTCACTGCCGTAGAGCTTGTTATAGAATCGCAATGTCATTGGTACAAGCAACATGCGTAATTTCTAGTCCGTAGCGAAAATAATATACATACTTTATTGTGCACACAGAAAAAAAATATACAATATAGTGTAGTATTAACACAATGGGCGGTCTTAGGCCGCGGCCTCGAATCTTGCGGGCAGCGGCGCGGCGGCGGCGGCGGCGCGGGCGCGCAAGATGTTTTGCATGTTATCAAATGGACCGACCCTCGAAAACTGCGGCGCGGCGGCGGTGTAGGAGCGGGTAACGAGCGGTGGTTGACAACGTCAAGCGGTGACCGCTCTCGCGTCGTGTGCGTCAGAATGGCGGGTCTGCTCATATTTAACGTTGATGTAGATTTAGAAAAAAAAATCCTAAGTATATTCGAACACAAAAAGTTCTTTTATTTATACCGTGTATAATCAAAATCACAGATAACTTTCCATTTAAAATTTAAGACTTGATATCGACTACGATACTCTATAGTACTCTATACCGTACGCTCAATGTACTCGTATATAGGGATACTAGTAAACCCGCCCTCGCATCGCTTCGGGGAACCAGTCCCTTCAAAAATCTCTATAAATTTTAACAAATTATGTTATTTCAATGTCTAAGCTATATTACTGCAAAGTTTCATGAAAATCCGTTCAGTAGTTTTTGCGTGAAAGAGCAACAAACACACACACATACACACACACTCACTCACTCACATACATCATTACAAACTTTCGCATTTATAATATTAGTAGGATAGTAGGATAATAGGACGTAATCGATAATCGATAATCGGACGTTTTGGAGCAAATTATTTCAGCAATTATGTCAACAAAACCACTAAAAATTAATGCGATTATGTACAAAATATTTTAATTATAGCTATAATTATAATAATATTTTATTTTGATAGTTCATATCCCTCTCGCTGTTCTTGCTAGGGTAACGCACACGGTGACAGCCCGCGCAATCGCATTGTAGTGTTGTGCAATTTATTTAGGTGTCGTATACGTAATATTTATTTTATTTACTTCTTTACTCCTTGTCTGTCATCTTTATCCTCTTTATCTTCTTCCTTGTTCACTTCCTTTAATATCCTTGCCTTTCTTTATGACTTGTTCTTTTATGTTATTTTACAATTGTTAATACTTTTACTTTCTCTTATAACTGAAATTGTAAATGTTTTAAGATTATATTGATTACTTTGGAGTTAGGTATTTTGATAATTAATCTAATTATTACTTTGTTATTTATTTGTCGGGACATTGTCTCTGTTCTTCACAATTTCGATAAAACTCGCCTTTTATTTTTCTTGTCCTATAGTAGGTATTCACTTCTTCATTTGCCTACAATAAAACGAGTGTAAGAAATAAATTTGAATCGAAAAGATGTTGTCTCCGTTGTTCAGACATTTCGTTCGCGAATGAAACAAATATCTCAGCGACACAACACTACGCCGCTATAGCGCCGCCGCGAGTTTCGAGAACTAGCCTGCGTTGCCCGCGCCGCCGCCGCCGCCGCCCCGCTGCCCGCAAAATTCGAGGCCGCGGCCTTATCGCTGTAGTAGCGATTTCTTCCAACCTTAAGGCAGAGGACACATATTTAATAATATACAATATTTACTAATTTATTAGGTATATATGCCTAATATCACACAATATATGAATATATATAATTATATACAATGTGTCTGGTCACCAGTGTCGCAGATTTAAGGGCGATAAAATATGTTTTTTTTATCGACAAATCACTATCCAAATTTTCTCTTGCCCCCTCCATGATAAAATGGCATCCATTTTGTTTTTTCAACCTCGAATCACGGGCGCATGTACTGTTTTAATTTATTGCTATCGATGTAGACGTCTTAGGATGCCGAAAGATGTCTCGTGTCTCGTTTGAAAGCTAACAATGTAGGTAATCAACTTATGATACATTTTATTTAATATCTTTTTCATAGAAGAGCTAAAAAGGATTTAAAAAACAAAATTCAATATTTTTTCGTAGTTTTTTTTTAGTTTACCGCCTTTTACATGAAAACTAACCCGTCAAACTCCTTTTTTTGTTGTCTTGTCATGATACAGGATATCATCGTCTACATCGATAGCAATGATTAAAACAGTACAGATGCCCGAGCTTCGAGGTTTTAATCACAATCATTTCATAATGCACTTAATGGTTGAACGGACATTAAACAATACAGACAAAATTATTTGTAACTTAAACAAATGAAATAAACGCGTACATCCATTAGGGGAATACTAAACTAAAATAAATAGGCGTTCAGTTTACATCAGAGAGATTTAAATGCATCGCTAACAACCAATATTTTTAACGTTTATTTATTGACAACTACTGTTATTAGTTGACAGTAAATAAATGATCGATTGAGTTGAAATTTTAGGTGCAATGGTTTGTTTGGTGACTACCAGTCATGCTACCAGTCGTATTGTTTGAGCGTTTCCGTGATATCGAAAATACATTAAGATGATAAAAGATTACTAACTAAACTACTAACAACTAACTAAACTAACCGACGAACTAAGCAGTGTTTAAGTCATAAGGACTTGTTAGACTACTTACTTCTTGAATACTCTATTGAAGTAAAATGTTGGAGTACCTAAGTAAGCTTGATGCTTCCTGTATTACATAAAGAGACCCGTAAGATCCGTATATATACATATACATACATGGTATTAACTACTAATGAACTTAGCCATCAATGGACCTTTGTTGTTACCAGCAAATGAGCGATGATTATGATGATTACACGAAAGAATCTTATAATAATTTGGGCGGACTTTTTATGTGAAAGATGTTTACGGCCGGCTGGTACATCCAATATTCTCCGGAGCCGTTAGGTCTAATCGCCGCCAGTCCAGTCAAGAACTCCATTACCCTTGATGTCGTCGGACCCCTGCTCCCGGAGATAGCAGCCCATCACAAATAAATGTACTCCGTGATAAGATAATATAAACATAAAAAAGTGTCTCTAATATTGAATATTTGACCCGCCATCGCCAATGAATATAATGGCTCTAACTTCTGATAACATTTTTTGTGGCTTTGACTCTCTGTAGCTCTTTAGCTTTTTTCTGTCCTATTTTTAAAATGTAATTTATTGATTCAAGTTAATAAATCATATGTATTGTATACAAAACTAAAATACGGCGTTATTATAGTAGAAAGTCATTTTGGTTTTAATTAAGTAAGCGAACCGTCCCTGGTTTATTGTTGTCGAAATTTACATTAACGCAGGTTAATCACGGAAGAAGGCTAGGAATTCTATTGGGAAACAGAAAGAGAAAGAAGATAAATTAACGGGTTCGAAGTGTTTGTAATGGCTTTGTTGCATATCTACTATTAAATTTATGTAGCCAGAGAACGAGATAGAGATGATGAACGAGATACACTGGTGAGCGTGGTTAACATGAGATAGTACGAGAAAGTACAATTGTATCTGGTACAACAACCAGTTCAACGGTCAGCCGCTGACTTTAGTTCTGTGAGTAACTGTGCTTTTTTCTAAAAAATCCAGCACGCAACACAGAACAAAACATAGGTATAAGAAACATATCATTCTTTTTCGTCCCCTTTTCGTGTTATTGGTTAAACTTGTTCCTTGTTGTTGTTGGTAACCTACCAACAGAAAAGAAGTCAAAAGAAGGTGAATTACATCCGTAGTCAACATACTCTTCTCTGTATATGGTTTTGTCTTACACCTCTATCGCTATGCCGTTAGTCAGTGGTTTTATCACATGAATAAGATATTACTGTAATCTCTGGTTTTATTTTAAAAAATAAGACTCTTGGCAGACATATTAGCAAGTTCATTTACGTGTATATCGCGCCTTACCTAAGGTCTTATAAATCAATATGGGATGGCATATCGTAAACATGTGACTAAATGACTAACTCAAATAGATTTTTTGGGTAAAATAATATATTTATTGCAAAATAAAGTAAATCTGATGATGTGTTACTTGATTCCTTATAATAATCTCTTGGGTAGAAAACATAAATTACCTACTTCTAAACCTTGAAGACATATTTAAAAAGAATTGCTTAAATAACATGTTGTAATATATGGTACAGGCCCCGACACCATCTGGGGGCATACAACTATTACTAGGGAGCCCTTAACTCCACATGGTCCCATACGTGATTGGCCGTTTATTTCATTATTATTCTTCCCGAATACTTGAGTTTCTGATACGAGCGAAGTTTACCTTGTTTTTGTATTGCCACAGGGAGGGTGAAGAAGCTCTTTTCGTAGATGCTGCCGAAATTCGTAAAGTTGGAAAGTCTCCAGCGGTTAAGTCTTATCAGCGTCCTCGTCCGACTATGACCTCCAATCAATGTATATGTATTGTATAATTTTCTTTCATAAAGATTATTTAATTATCTTAGGGAGGATGGCGGTTTTACAGTTGTATCTTTGTATTACGTAAAGTACGTGATTCAGGAATGTGTTGGTGACTTGGCGTTGATTTTTAACGCAGTGGAGAAGGTTGAGGCCATAGTCCACCACGCTGGCCATGTGCGTATTGGTTTTGAGTTTCACATAATCTTGAGTTTTGCGAACTCTCCGGCATGCAGGTTTCCTCACAATGTTTTTCTTTAGCGATTGAAGCAAGATATTAGCAACATTTAAATGCTTAAAACGCACATAACTCCGAAAAGTCAGAGGTGTGTGCCCTGGAATTCGAACCCGGACCTTCCAAATAGGAGGCCGAATTCTTAACCACACTAGGCTATCAAAGCGTGTTTTAATTTAAGTAATTAGAGTGAATGTAACTTTACTACGTTTAAAATTATTGGAGATGAGTGCCACGAGGTTCCCAACCTTGTATTCACGGTAATTCTCTTCCAAGAGACGAAACTGCCGCTCATTATGTTGCAGGGCTCTTCTTAAATCTGAACGTTGATTGTGCAAGGTGCTGGAGTTTTTCACTCACCTTCTTGTAATAAAATGAAATGTTTTTTATAGGTTTTCAATAACAAAATCGTTTTGTTTTTTCCTCAATCATCATTTGTAGGTATACTCGTACATATTTTTCATTGATGACAGTTTTTACCAAATACCAGAAGGTGGCACATTTATTCGTTTTGGAATGGAACATGTATCGCTGTATGTATGTATTCCGTCTTTGTTTATTTTGCTCGATTCACTATACATAGTCTTTGGAGATGAAAACAAAAAAACAAAGCTGTATTGTACCAAATGAAATAAACTTTTGGGACACAAAAGCGCCTATTTGTGTTAGGTGAAACAAAAATAAAAGTTTGCTGACTATTTCGACTATAACTATTGTTTATTGTTGAGCGTTTGTAACGATATGCACTAGAATAGAATTGTTGTAATAAAAAAAGTTCTAACAAATTCAAATGTAGGTAACGTCACGTTGCATTTTTTATTTCTCTTTGATTTTTCAAAATTAGAACAGTTGATGACAGTTTTTTTTTTTTTTTTTATAATTAGGTTCGTTTACTTTGGTAAGCCGGTTACAAGAAAGTAGGTTCCTACTATTAGACTTAAATAAATTCGCGAAACAATAAACATCTCTTACGAATATTTTTTTGATTTTAAGCGGTGATCGCTTTTTTCTTTATCGCAAAGGGAGAGACCAAGTTTGTGTGGTGTGTTATCTGACACCCACTTCTTATTATGTATTGGGAATTTTCTCTCGTTCTCAGCAAATTCCAACGACACAGATCACTTAGTCATCCCACTCAAGTTTCCACTAAATATACAATGTATATATTTAAACACCGAAATATGCGGTATGTTTGGAGCGGATTTTAACTGGCATTTACTTAACACAATTATTTGAGTACCATATTTCATCAATCTACCGAAATACCAATGTGAAGGAAAATCTACACCAAATTATTTTACTGAAGAAAAAGAGCAGACTAAAAATAATTGAATATCATGTTCATAAAATTCGTATCTTTGAGAAAAATATTTTAATAACATTGCGATTGTGTAATTCCTATTTGATATTCTCGGAGAGGTGTAATTTAATGAGATACTTCAAGGCCTCAATCAGTGTTTGACAATATTTGGGAAGCTGTAATTTGAGTCTTCAAGTTGCAATTAGAGTTGTCAAGCTGGCATGAACTTTCAATTTGTCTAAGTGTCATGGCTTAGGTGCTTTTGTAATAATATTTTAATAGGATATTTAAACTTGGTTTCGTGTATCTATACTTACAAGCGTATTTTTATGCTTTATTTTCAAACCGACATAAGGTGGTTATTGGTCTATGTATGTGTGTATTCTTTTGTGGTGCACTAGAGGCTAAGACACTTCTCACATTACGCTATTCATTAGCTACGCGACTGCAACGCAATCCCAAAATTCTATGGATCTGACACTTTTCACTGACAGGAGACGCGTCTACGATGCGACTCCTGTCAGTCAAAAGTGTCAGGTCCATAGAATTTTGGGATTGCGTTGCAGTCGCGTACATACAAATTTTGGATTGCATTGCAGTCGCGTACCTCATAAATAGCGTTGTGTGAGAAGTGCCTTAAACCCTTGGACCGATTTTGATGATTTTATCTGATTAGTTTTTTCATAATCTGGTGAAAATCCCCGAAACTCTACGACAATGGCATATGAAAATTTTAAGGTGCCGTTTTTCATTTCTACTTTTAAAGCATTAATGAAATTATTCACTAGCGGAAACCGATCCATCAATCGACCGCGCTCGTACAACACAAACTTCCGACCTACGAGCGCAACTGGGCATTCCAATATTATAAAAATAAATAATAATACTTAACATTGCTTTCCATGTCCGACTTTATACCAATGGTAGGTATCTTTAAATTAATAAAAAATCTGCATAAATTTTAAATTCATAAAACATAATTTTAAACGTCGCATATTTTCTTATAAATGAAAATGCGAGTTTTGGTACGGAAATAGCAGACAATGAACTTAATTGTACAATTTTAGGGGTATAAAAATTGCGACATAAAGTAATTATTAGCTTTGTACTTAATGTCCTTTTTAGAAACTCGATAAGAGGCGAAAATTCGCGAATACGAGTATGTAATTTTTTTTTAACGCTACACACTCAAAGCCCCACACTAGGATTCCCTGTGTCGTAGGTGCCATGGACAACACACAAGACAATGACATACGCCCAGACCGAGAACGAATTTAAACTCATCATTCAAATTTCGCCTCGCTGGGAATCGAACCCCGGACCCTCGGAATAGCGATGTGGCGTGTTAACCTTTGCGCCATCCGGGCCGTCAAACCCTTATTAGAGCCCATTCCCTGTTCGTTTAGAGTACCTATTCACTAGTTTTTGTCTTGATCTCCCATTTATTATTCGTCATGTTTCATTTGGTTCTTGAACTGTATGGAGAAGAAGAGTATTATTGTATTGAGTAGATGATAAAAAAGGAATCTACAATGTATGGTAATAATTATAACAATTAATGTGAAATACAATCTCTTTTGTAAGTTGGTTTGAAAGATTTATGAGAAAGATGTCATAATTGTATGAAAATTCACCAAAGAGTGAAATCATGGAAATTCTCGTGCGCGAATATTCTTCGTGTGCGAATATTCAGCGAGAAAGTAAGCCGTCTATTCGGCCGAGTATGTAAACGAGACGTCAAACTCTTAAAGATGTCCTTGAGTTAACAAGAGTGATTCAACTGAGTACCAACGTTGCTCTGTGTATTAAATAGGCCCGTAATCTTGTACTTTAATTTTATTTATTTATGAACCTTACTTTTTTACAAAATATATATTACTAGCTTTTGCCCGCGGCTTCGCCCGCGTGGAATTCGTTTATATCGCGAACCGGAGAAGTGGGGAAGAAGGTACGTCATCAACTATCTTCCTGGGAAAATTCATCGAAATCGGTCAGGGAGTTGATTTTTGAAAAAAAAGTAGCCTATATGTGACTCTGGGTCTTCAACTATTTTCATTCCGAATTTCATCCAAATCGCACCGGTGGTTTAGCCGTGAAAACGTCACAGACAGACAGACAGACAGACTTTCGCATTTATAATATTAGTATGGATATATTTTACGATAACCTACTATTAGTGGCAAGACATTTTTGAGGGCTTCTGCGTTTTGTAGTGTACCTACACAAATCAGTTGCTACCAATTTTTATCCTTAAATAGTAGATAGTCGTTAAACCGTTAAACCATGTCGGACGCCCGAAAATAGCTTGAAACCTTCTGATACTAAGGTTTGGTCATTACCTTCTCCTCTGATTTGCTCTGCAGCAGCGTGAAGTATATTTAGCATAAGGACAGACCTATCAAAGCGAAAAAAAAATATAATAACAACTGGCAATCGATCCGCTTGGAGGATCGGACCATAAACCCAATTGCAGGAGATTAATGAATTAAACCCAATTAGATATATGTAGATCGTGTAAATGATAATCTTATATGTATAATTGTATATAAAATTCTCGTGTCACAATGTTAGTTACCATACTCCTCCGAAACGGCTTGACCGATTTTAATGAAATTTTGTATGCATATTCAGTAAGCATGAGAATCGGCTACTAGCTTTTTTCACACTAAGTGATAAGGGTTGTTCGCCCTTAACATTTTTTTTTCAAATTTTTGGAGAAAAATTTTTGTTTTTTTTTTTCTATAATGTGGCATTAAAAATACACACAACCCTAAATTTTCACCCTTTTATCACCAACTCCTATTTTTTAATAGTCATTTTCCTAGAAATAATTTATATGGCATAACAACGTTTGCGGGGTCAGCTAGTCTATACTTATAATAAATCTGTAGAGAGGTCAATTCTGTACATTAAATCTATACTTATAATAAATCTGTAGAGAGGTCAATTCTGTACATTAAATATATTTCCAAAATAACTATCAGGGGGTGATTAGGCATCGATACTGATGCCAAAAATGCAATCAGTAAAATTTTTGTCTGTCTGTCTGTCTGTCTGTCTGTCTGTCTGTCTGTCTGTCTGTCTGTCTGTCGGATGTATAACCGTTATAGAAACAAAAACTACTCGACGGATTTTAACGAAACTTGGTACAATTATTTTTCATACTCCCGCGCTGGTTATAGTATACTTTTCATCACGCTACAATCAATAGGAGCAGAGCAGTGAAGGGAAATGTTGGGGAAACGGGAGAAGTTACTCCATTTTTTAAGCTTCCGTCGCGTGTGCAACCTTAATGGTTAAAGCTACACAGAAATCATGTATGACGGAAATGTTCTCCTTAAAATTATATAAAAAATATTCTACGACAGCATATGTCTATCTTTTATGGTTGACTCACAATAACACGTGTAACTCCCGATAGCTTAGCAGTTCGAAGCTTTCTGATTAAGTATACCTATATTTTATCTACTCTTACGTTTATGACACTTAAGTGGGTGAAATAAAGGGGTGAAGTTTAAACGAAATTCACGCGGGCGAAGCCGCTGGCAAAAGCTAGTTTCTTTATAAAAATCTAATCTTCAGACAAATAATATGATAGACAGGGTCTGTAGTAGGTAATCGTTACATCCAGTCAACGAACGACCCTTAGGCTGTCAATGTCGGTTTTGAGTTTATTAGGGTCCGGCGTAAAGCTTACCTTTTAGCATCATGATATCTGATTAAATGATGTATAAGATACCCCTCATATTAATTTTATGGTTTATTTACTTAAACCCTCAGCTCGATTCGCTTTCAACTTGAAATTAGGTGAGTAAGTACCTAATTATAAAATTTAACATCGTTCGTGTTAGTGGTTAAGGGGCTACATCCGAAATATGGTAGTTTTAGATCTAAGATTATTTTTAAACTTTACTGCCTATATCTCCGATATTTAGATATATGTATCTTCACTTTATAATAAAGAATCTCATAAGAGCAAAACCAGTAAAATGAGAAGTTTTCTCGATAGAAAAAAAATTAAAGTTAGGTCCAAATATTTATGGTTTTCAAGTTTACTACAAAAGTTTTAATAATTAGTTAAAGAAATTATTTTTAAAACATAGTAAATAATCAAAGCTAAGTTTTCATAAGAATGAAAAACTCAAAAACCGAAACAGTTTTCAAATAAAAAATTAAAATGCAATTGGCACTTACGTCAATAATATTAAAGCTAAAAATAGAACATTGCTCTCACTATTTGCCTATAAATGAAATCATTCCATCTCTGTTTTTGAGCTCCGCTCGTTCGGTTTTACATATATCGGATGTAGCACCTTAAAGCGTAAAAAGTAACTTTAGTATAACTATCATGACCCATGACTCAAGAACAAACATTTATTTTTTGTTTCTTTGTATTGTATTCCACAAACAATAAAGAGTTTATCTATCTATCTATTTATTTGTCAATACTAATCTACCGAGTGTAGCGGTAATAGCCTAGTAGTTAAGAATTCGGCCTCCTATTCGGAGGGTCCGGGTTCAAATCCCAGGGCACGCACCTCTGACTTTTCGGAGTTATGTGCGTTTTAAAAATTTAAATGTCACTTGCTACAAACGGTGAAGGAAACCATCGTGAAGAAACCTGCATGCCGGAGAGTTCGCAAAACTCAAAGGTGTGTGAAGTCCGCCAATCCGCACTTGGCCAGCGTGGTGGACTATGGCCTTAACCTTCTCATCTGGAGAAGAGACCCGTGCTCAATAGTGGACCATGATGGGTTGAGATGATGAATCTACCGGGTAACCGCTAGTGGCAAAATTTCTTGAGCGCTTTCGTGCTTCGGAAAACACGTAAAGCCGTCGGTCCCGGTTGTTATCGATAGACACAGACAGCAGTAGTTAAGCCATGTCGGAAGGCCTTCGGGCGGCCACTAACCCCTCCACCAATCCACACTATAGCAGCGTGGTGGAGTATGCTCTAAGCTTCCTCAATAATGAGATGAAACCCGTGCTCAGTAGTGGGTGGCTATTAATGGGTTAGAGCCACTAATCTACTCCAATGGAGCAGCGTGGTGAGTTTCCTCAAGGCCTCTTAATCTTCAGTTAGAGGAACAGACTACAGAGTGGGTGATTTATAGGTTCAAGCATTGTCGTACTTTGCGGATACTATACTCAAGGAAATGGGAATTAAATTAATTTCAAATCCCGATTTATCATTTATTCAATCAAACCCTCATTCATCACACAAAAGCTTTAATTTATTTGATCGAATTGACAAAAAGTCTTCAATACGAGACCGATTCAACAATATTGATAATCATGCAAATTCTGGTGCAAATAAATTACAATATTAAAATTTCTTTAGTACGCAAATGAACGGAAATGAATTGTATCGATAATAGGTTTATTTTCATAACAAAGCGACTGTAAGGTACTAAGCAAAAATCTATTATTCAAAATTTGTGTACATTGCGAAAACGGAGCTCTGTTTGGCTTTATTGTAATCTGAAACGATCGCCAATAGATTGTGATGTCAAAACAAGATAAGGGTTACTTGTTATGGAAGTTGAGTACCTTTGAGTCTCGGGTTTCACGCTGATTAACTTTTTCTGAGAACTGCTGGTCAAGTTACAGGTATTTTAGAAGGTGTAACTTTACTAGGTCTTCTGACGAGTTTGAGCAATACCTACTTAGAGTAAGTATGTTTGCGACTGTTGAGTGTGTGTACGTTTACGTGTGTGTATGTGTATCCAAAGTATGTTTGTGTACTTTAACTATATGAATATGTGTACATGTGGTGTATGTGGGTGTGTAATTTTGGAACGTGCTTATCCTTAGCACCTAATTAATACCTGTAACCGATTTTTTTAATGGAGTTAAAGGTTAACGAGCGTGCAGTGCCAGTACCACCCTACCGCTGCCGCCCATGATAATTATCTGAACGGCCATAAAGTTAAGTTTTTATTTTATGATAACATGACGATAAATTGTGGTAAACTATCCAAACGTTGACGTATACGTTGATACCGCTGTCAAGAATAAAAGGTACCAAAATGTATTTCCAATTAGCCTTCTGACATTTCGCGCTACCATCTCCTGTACACCGTTTTATTTTCGGGTAGAATAATGTTTGAAAATAAAACAATAGGACTTCTGAGTTGACAGCTCCATTGAGTCCTGGGTCTCTTCGAGAGATCTTGTCGTACAAATCCTTTGTAACAAGAAACCCTTTTAACCTGTTAATGCAAAACTTAAATTAGTCTCGGAGTACCGACGCGGTATTTATTACGATGCTAGGGTTCCAATTCTATTGTTTAACTTTTTTGATAAATGTACCCCGTACTGTCTTCGTAACTGCCTACATTTTAATTTAACTTTGTCAAAACAAAATTCAGAGTTTAAAGACTTTGTTGTTTATTAATAAATATAATTGTTTCTTCGTCTAAAATATTTTTAATACGTTTTAGACTTTTCATTAATTCGTCTGCGCTTCGCTTAGTTAAAACTATGCATATTTTTTTAATATACCTACACGCATCCGAAATATTGCAACAAATTCCTTTCATGTAATATACAAATTTCACGCATAACTCATTTTATCGTCAATTTTCGTTATTCGATAAAGAAGAAAATGATTCATTTATTGCATTACGAATGTTGCCAATCTGCTAACAGTTTTAGAAACTTCCACATTACCTACATTTGTTATCCCGCATGAACATTTCATTTCATTTCGATATCGAATGCGAACGGAGTAAGTCTGATTTATATCTTATTGAACTTGCCCAATCAGAACTGGAGCAAGGTGGTAAAGTAGGGATGCTCTTGGTCTTTTTAGTTATGAAGAGTTACCCGTGCTCTGAAAGATACTAATGGGGTCAAAATATATATTATCTTCATTTCAAGTTTTTCTTTCCTATACTGCCTAAGGGACACTTTTCTTAAGCAAAACCCAGGCCCAACATAAAAATTCGAAAAAATATTAACCGCTTAATTTATCCAATAAAATAAATATAATGCTCTGTTTTTAAGGATTTATTGCAAGGAGGCGGTAGTAATTAAGCCAGCTGGCATATAATGGTTTAAAAATGGATTTGCGCCGTTTCAAGTCGAGGTCGGAACGGACGTTGACCGAGAAAACGTTGACTAAATGAAAATATCATGAACAAGCTTCTCATCCCGGCATTGCTCACTTAGCATTGTGTAATAATTGCTCCGGCCTCGTTGATTCGCATAGAATCATACTTAATTATGGAAGCACAAATGTAAAAATAAGCTAAGTAGAACTATATATCTATTTAAATAGTTTTTATTTCAATTCAAAATTATTTAAACCTATAATAAAATATCTGATGAAATTATTAACTATTTAACTGACTTCAAAAAAGGAGCAGATTCTCGATTTCACTTCTTTTTGTATTTGAAAGGTGGTGTTTAAAAAAAGTATTAGAGGAGTACCTACATTTATGTTAATACAATAGAACCTCTTCCTTTTTATGAGGTCGATTAAAAAAACTATCAGTAACAATTTTATCAAATGTAGGTACTTAGGAATATTTAATTAATAGAGAACCGCCCGTGCTTCGCTTCGGGACCCGTAGATAACAGCCGCGTAGGTCCAGCTCCCGTAGGAATCTCGACTAAAAAGTAACCTAAAACATTTGCCTATGACTTAAGTAAATTAAATGTAGTATTTGATAGCGTGATTCAGAACTTGAAAATGAATTTTACTAACGCCATCTATTAACAACTCGGAAACTAAATATCTAGCAACTAACAAAACATCGATCTTCCCATGGGAATGAGATGTTAGTAAATTAAATGTAGTATTTGATAGCGTGATTCAGAACTTGAAAATGAATTTTACTAACGCCATCTATTAACAACTCCGGAACTAAATATCTAGCAACTAACAAAACATCGATCTTCCCATGGGAATGAGATGTTTTTCCGCGGTAAAAAGTAGCCTACGTCACTCTCCACCCTCCTAACTATCCCCAGATAAATAAACCATACCATATAATAGCCATGTTGCGACGTGAAAGAGTCACAAACAAACAAACAAACAAACACACTTTCACATTTATAATATTAGTAAGGATTCTTATAAAGTACCAAGTGTAACAAGCAATGATGTTAGGATGTTACCAACTTCTTATTTATAATATCATTGGTAAACAGCTAATTATAATAAACTTGGAACATGCTGTAACTTAAAACTCCTCTTCTCCGTCGATTCTCCTTACATTATTCAAGCACCCACTTAACAGTACAGTCTTCCAGATGGAACTCTCGTGTAAATTGCCTCTCTAACTTTGAATATCAAGTTTTGAATCAACTTTGCTGCGAGGTTTCCTCAACTTATTTTGAAGGTATTCTCTATATATCTAAAGTAAATATAACAAACTCTTTTATGTCGAGGCTGCGTTGACAATGAAGAGCAAACGCATTATTTGATATCTGTTTGTTTGACTATTTTGATTTCTGTGTAGACTCAACACCAAAATAAGGGATCTAAGATTTTCTACGAGTATGAACAACTTATTATTTAGTTTAAATATTATTATTGCAGTGGGGTTGTACCCGTTCTTGTAACCGTTATGAACAGTTTCGTTTTTTTAAGCTATTGTATAGCTTTTATCGCGGGCCTTGGGCGCGGGGACCGAATGCAAAAATTTCGTAACGAAAATTTATTACACCCTACACACAGACATAGTTACTATGTCTATGCACCCACACATCAATAAATACCAGAACTTTTAACTGAGTTAACTAACTTTTACTTTATAACGGCTAAACCGATTTGGCTAATTTTAGTCTTGAAATATTCGTGGAAGTTCAGGGAAGGTTGCAGCGATGAGAAAATATGAAAAATTTCGAGCAAAATACTAAAAATGAAAATTTTAATTTCCCATACAAATCTTACCTGTCAAACGTTTGATTTTCGCCCCGTCGGTTCGGTGTTTTAAGAATAATTACATGTAGATCTGGATTAAATAAGGCGTTGGAATCGACAACATGTATTCATAATAGTCGAATTATCGCGTATTTAGATTTAAAACATACAAAATAATAACATGACATAAAATAATGACACTATATTAATGACTTGAGGGTGATAGAGACAGCGCCATACAAGCAAGGCAAACTGTAAGGCACTGTCTCTGTCACCCACACGTCATTCACGCGCCAAAAGATCGTTGTAGGACTTAAATGTCAAATGTCAATTTTCTTTTTAAAAAGAATTATTTTGTCAACTGAAATAGTTCTTATGCTTTTGTTCAGAATATTTAAATCTTCTTTGCACAAATTAATGCATTATCCGTTTCTAATAAAGATTAAAATGTTTTGCACCTATAATGTGACGTTATGATGTACGTATTCTTAATGGCGGCTACAAACTCACGCCGAGAACCCCCGAGAACACCCGAGAAGCGTGAATGTGATCGGTTTCTCGCAGTCTCGTTCTCGGGCTCGCCTGTACTCGGATCGGTGTCGGTATTTTTGCCCGCTTCAAAGGGTTTCTCGGGCGAGAAAAGAGAACCGTATTCACATTCTCGTTCGGTCTCAGTGGGACCGTTGTGTGTTTTTGTATTTAAAATTTACATTTCTAGTTAAAATTATCTACTGTCTGTGGTTACCAATTATTATTATTATTTTAGTACTTATATTAATTTATTTCTTATTTTAGTATTCACAAGATTATAGTATATTAATGCACACAAAACCAAAGCCGCTGCACTGACGTCCATTCCGGATGATGATCGAGGATGCGAATGAGAAGGTCGCATGAGTGTAGATGCTTTCTCGGTTCTCGCGCAAATTCGCGGCAAGATTTCTTTTCGAGACTTCTCGCGTGAGTCTGTTGGCGGTATAACAATTAGGCTTACGTCATTATTATGCGTCTCTTTCAGTGATATTGCCTATGAAACACTGCAAAACAGTGAATATCTTACTCGTATAATTTGTGTACCTACAAAGTATTTTAAATATGAATAAACAAAGTGCATTTATTAATGAAGAAAGTCACGAAAAAATAATGAAATAAAATGAGTTAGTACTCTATATACATTCATTTTATTATTATTATCACAAATGCAGTATTATTTTTTGTTTTGTTAATTTATATATAATGCTATGCAATAGCTTTACCGCGGCAGTCTCCGAGTGCCACACGTCTTTTTTTAGTTTTATCTCCTCAATTAAAGCACCTTTTCGATTCGGTGATACAATCAAATGACATAATACGACTTACTTACTTTACACTAATAAGTATGACTTACTTATTGTGAATCAAATCCATAAATAAACAAAATGTTACGCATCTGCAACAAACACCATTGTCCGTCACATAATGTTTAACCCGACTGGTATTAAGCCCGGAATTCCTCAGTTTAGCAAGGCTACTAATTTCAGTGCAGGGTTAATTAAAACTAAGTATATTAATTTCCAAGGACTATTACTATCCAAGTAGGTAACGATGTCGTATAGTTCCAATGAAATGTTATTTAGTACTCTGCTTTGGTTACCTTCTAATTAGTTACTTAGAAAATCGTAATACCTATACGTCAAAAAATTATGATTTCAATTCATTAGCATTGTTAGGAATGAGTTTCTTTATAAATAACAAGTAATTGGAGAGTATTGAAGAGTCTTATCTTTGCTATCCTCATTCAGATAATATATGAAGCCAAGTAAGGTTCTAAAGTTCATTTGGCATTTGAAAATCTGAGGCTTAGTAAATGCTATGTAATGACGAAAATCGGTAGCGATGACTCAACCAACATAACAATTTAGTTTAACACTATTAAAAACATTTATTCGGGAACTGTGATGGAATTTTTGTTAGTTAAATAACAAATAAACAAGCACACCGAAGCTAGCAAACTGCTCGATGGCAAGTGGTAACAGGTGCCAATGGTAATCATTGATGCGTTATGGGTTAAGGAAGAAAGGAAGAAAATACTGGCAAAGTATATAGGAATTCCCTCCTATACGGTGATACTAACGAGTAACGACAACGGGTACTCACGATTTCACTGGTTCTCAAGCACCCAGCTAGAACACGAAGAGTTGTATGGCGACTAATATTGGCAGTGGTATTCAGCCAGGCCGATAATAACATTTGTAAGTAGTATTGATTTTGGTTTCACGGCTTGCAAATTGAGTCTTAATTTTTTGCCTAAGCTTGTTTTTAAGCTGTAGTGTAACTCCAACAATAATTAATAACTTCGCATTAGTATTTTAAAGTTTGAGAGTTGGTTAAAATACATATATATAATAATTATGGAAAGTATTTGAAGCCTTGACCTTAAAAGTTGTACCGAATTTCTTTTCATAGGTACCATTTTTACAGACTTTTATGAGGTTTGTGCGATTTAAACATCATAATACCCACCTCTAATATAAATAGATATATTATGTTAGATATGTTAGAGGTGTGTATTGCAGCATTTACAGGAATTGGCGTAGGTAATAATTAATAATGTACCTATTTCCTATAAAAACTGATAATTTGATAATTTTATATATCTACCCATAATTTATTGTATAACTTAAACTAATTGAATCTTTATTCAAATATTTTAATGTTTAAAAAATTTCTGCCTATGCAACATTGAGATACTATGTACTAAAGCCATACGATGTCGTTGACCTGTGTTGGGTCTAACGACGTTCTTGAACCCGCAGACGCATTAGACAGCATGTCAAATATGATAAGATCACAATATCGAATCAGAATATCGAAATTTTATACAACCTCTTTGCTTTTTACATATAAAAATGAAAATGGTTTATGTTTGTGCCCAGGCATATTTGAGAAAAAATGTAAGAAAGGGCCAATAGGAGCCAAAAATAAATTATCTATTTATAAATGATACTGATTTTTAGAATTATTGTGTGTCTGTATGTCTGGGTTACACCGCTCATTCACATGTGCGCGAATGTCACAGCTTTGATAGCTTGGAAAGCCATGAATGTGTCAAAAATTTTGCATGCCTATTGCCTACTCATTTACAAAGGTCTCTCCTACACTTGAGAGTTGGTATCATAATATATAGGTAATAGATACATAATATATACATATAAATCGGTAGTTCGCGTTTTCGTGGGAATATGAATGAGAAACATCGTGAGAAAACCATAATGCCGGAGTAATTCTGAGAAGAGACCTGTGCTCAATAGTGGACCGTGATGGGTTGAGATGATGATGATGATGTTCAGGCTCACTAATATCCATCATTAATGTGTGTATTTTCTATGTATCTAATGATTCGTATGCAATTTGCAGGTTTTTATTGTCTTATAACATGTTGGCCAGCAACAGCATTAGTAATTAACCTAATATCCAACAATAAAATGGCTAAGTAATGACATCACTAATGGAAGAATGCTTTTATTGTGATTACGAGTGCGATCGTGAGATAAGAGCGTTTTACTGTCGTAGGAAGGCCCAGTTTTGTTGGTCATTTCATTTCCTATTATCGTCATTGTTACCTTTTTTACTGGAGAACGTAATAGGCTATTACTCTACAAAAATCCAGTAATTAATCACTTAAGTATTTCCGTCTTGAATTTTCCTCTAAACATGTTTTGTAACTGACTATCGTTCGTTGGCGGGAAACGTAGTCCCAGTTCATTATTGATGTCAAAATTATTTTTCTTGTCATGGTCATAATTAAGTGTAAACGTAAATAAGTACTTATATTTAATTATTTTTGTAGACACCATTTAGTAATTATTGTCTTAGCTCAATAAAGTCTAGTCTGGTCCTTTCTTATGAATATGTATTATCTATGAATATATCAGATAAACATTTTCCAATCCAATCCACAAACAAAATGCCGAGACTATTTGCCAATATAAAAGAGTATTTCGTAAACTTACAAAAAGAACATAAGTCAAGATATACGAGAAGAAATCCTTTACAAAATCATGCAAGGTATACGCACGATAGGCGCGTCACGTCCGAGGACGTTGTGAGCCTACGATCATGTTATCTAGACTTACGTATTTAGAGTTAGAGCCCAGAGGGACGCGAGACTTGAATTTGAAACAACCTTAAAATATATTCCGAGTCCTGGAACTTTCCGGGCTGAAATGGAAATACTATCTGCCCTCTGTATCTGGAATGTTTCGTTCCTTTGAGTGGCACGCTGTTGAAGTTTTTTGGTTTGTTTTTTATGTAAATAACCGGTATAAGTACGAGCGTTTCGATAGGAACGGTCACTGTCAAAGTGGACATCTTTTAAAAATACATATAAAAGAGACAGATCACACTCATAACCAAATATTGGAACCGCTTAACGTATAAAAATGAAAATAGTCACGGAGATAATTTATAGTTAGTAGACATACGCTAAGAACCGATTTTGCTACGCACTACCACTCTTAAGGGGTCTAAAGGGGGGTAACATAGGGATTGAAAACACCAATTTCCGTTTTTGGTAAATGACTCCTAAAAGGATGGGAGATCCCCATATTGGGACGAAATTTTGTTTGAAAATTAGAAATGCTTCCACGCGAATCAAGAAAAAGCTATTTAATAATATTAAAGCATTACTGACGAAACCGAGCCATCTCAATGCAAGTCGTAAGCAGTGATTGCCATCATGTAGTTGCATCAGAATGCATCAGAAGTCAACGCAATAGCTACTTGCCGTACTTGCTTGTTTGTTAGCTATTTACATAGATATATATACAGCATGCTTGTCATGAAATTGCACTGTCACAGGAACTAAAGCAATATGCAACATTTCAAGTCTGTAGAGTAAGAGCAAGTAGTTCATTTCAGATTGCAAGATTCGACGCGAACATACATAGTAATACCTACCCGGACATAATAATATATGTACATAGTACCTAATACCTAGATAAATTGTAAGTCAATAAATAAGTAGAAATAATAGTATGGACATAAGAGACGCTTGAAAACGTTACAGAATAGGTTATGCGATGATAAAGTTAGCCAAACGAAGGTGAATACGAGGTCTTTCAAGAAGCGAGTCTACCGTCACTTCTATCGAGACCAGAAACGCGTTGGTGCCGCCCCAAGTGTTACCAATGTCCACAGGCGACGGTGATCACTCATCATCAGGTGATCCGTCTATTCTTTTGTCTGCTTAGGCTATAAAAAAACCACAACCAAATACGCTTTTAAAAATGGTAGAAAGCTAGAAAATTCGGATAAACGATTAATAGAAAAGGTACGAGTATATTTGAGGGGGTCATAATGTATTAACCTCCGCTTAAAAGACTAGCTAAATATTGCATAGAACCAGCTCAAGTTAATAAATGATGTCCCATCTTTAGAGCGTTTCTACAAACTTACTCGCGCACCGCAAGTTTCAAATCGCGTCCATTTATTATTTAAATGATTTCGTTCTAGTATGCCAATCCGTTTATGCAAATCGAAGATAAAACGTTCGCGACCTCACGGTGTGCAGCAATGTAGTCTTGTTTCAGAACAAAAATCTTGAGCATGAAATGGTTTAAGGATTTTGCATGTGAACATTCTTTAGAAAACTCTTTATTTCAATCGCAGGAAATCGAATCGGCATTATGTATTGTAAAAAATCGCACTATACCGACGTTTCCATGACAATGCCAAGTTGTCATGGCAACGACTGAGTACCTCTCTTCGGAGCCAGTACCTAACAGACCTACCGACTTATTTCTGAAATGGCAAAAATTGGAACTAATGCCGCCATGTTAAAAAGTCATTCATAAAGTACTTTGTGGTCATTCATCTGTCAGTTACTACCTATCAATGATTAGTCCAAAGCGTCCGACAGCGCCTCTCTTCATTTCAGAGATCAGTTGGTTTTACTGTAACTGACACAACTACTACTAGGCTTTCGTCAAATCTATAGGTAAAAGACCACATATTTTTAACCGACTTCAAATGGAGGAGGTTCGAAATTCGCTATATCTGACACTTTTCACTGACAGGAGACGCATCGTAGACGCATCGTAGACGCGTCTCTTGCCAGTGAACAGTATCAGATACAGCGAATTTTGGGTTACGTTACAGTCGCGTAGCTCATTAATAGCAATGTGTGAGAAGAGCCTAATTAGACTGTATTTTTTTAAGTGTTACCTCATAACTTTTTACTGCGTGAACTAATTTTGATAATTCTTTTTTGTTCAAAAGCTAGTGTTTGTCGTTTGGGCGCATATGGGCATTTTGAGCGGCAACTAAAGGGACCTTTTTGAGTTATTTTTACTTGTCAATGTTGCAGTCGTCGGTACAAAGCTGTTATTAAAACGTGCATTACTAAACCGCGCTATTTAAAACGCGAAATGTGTACTAGGGTTCATCGTTATAACGCAATTAAGCGCACGTGTGAGGAAACACAAGTACAAATAAACAAATTGTTATGAACGATTTTCAAATCACGTTTCGCTATAGTTTAATTAAGCGTCCAATTTTAATTAAATTGGAAAGAGAATTTCTCTATGAAATTAGAAAGGACAGTAACTATTCATAATGATAATGCTTTGCAATTGCAAAGATGCACCACGCATTTCCAGTAAGGATTGATGGCGGGGTTGGTTAGTGGCTATCTCAAGTATCCGAACATTTTCTACCGGAAGTCTTCAACATAGTTTAACGACAGCTATTTAATGAAAACAACCCCGACCAACCAGTTAACATGACCTCCAAAGCACGATAGCGTTCAAGAATTGTAACTCAAAAAATACGCGCCAGATGGCGCTCAATTGAATCCATCAGTAAAGTTCTCGTCAATACAAATTAATGAAGCCCAAATACAAAGTAAATCATTGAGGAGTTCCTTTAAGTGTCTTTCGGCTCAATCATCAGATCGGTTCCACACCTTAAAAAATTGTAGTGATTTAAAATACTTAATGAAAACATTCATATAAAGCTTTAGCCATAATACCTAGGTACTACTACATATTTGGTTATTACGGCTTTAACGATGAAAAAAGATAAATACTTCTAACAGATACGGTACAAAACAAACGATTCTAATAAACATGTTTTATTAACAATGGAAGCTATGCCACATATTCAATTCCATTAAATACATTTTCATTTATTACAGAGTATTTCAATGACGTCATTGGAATTGCTGGTAAAAAGTTAATGTATCAATTTCAAACAATTGGATTTTCGATTTATATTAATTGCCTACGTCCGTGTAATTTTTCGCTATCGTGCTTATTTTCACTCGTACGAAATATCTTCGTATCACATAACATGCAGAAATTTCTTTTTGTGTATGTAAATAATAACTCAATGTTGAAACTGGAAATGAAAACAATAATTTTGTATTTAACCGTTCATTAATTATACTTTATTATGCTACGTAAATCATTGTAAAATTCAATAAAGCTGAATGTATAAGCATTATTATGTTTGTTAATTCAGCTGTAACTAATTAAACGTTTTTGGGGTCTAGCGGGACGGGTGAGAATGGGAATGGGAGCCAACGGGAAAAACCCGTAAGAAATACTTTGAATTGTTACTATATTTATGCGAAAGTGTGTGTTGTATGTTTGTCCTTCTTTCATGCCGTAATGTGGCAACGTAGAAATGATATGGTATATTTTTTGTGTTCGGGGATACTTAGCGAAGTTTACTTTTTACCGCGGTTGTATTGTTTACCAATTTTTCCATGCCCTATTATCTTTTTACTTCGCACGTTTAATCGGACCAATAGATTTGGATGAAATGTGAGACCTGAGAAATGACATAGGGAACTTTTATCCCGGAAATCATCCCTTAACGAAATGGAAAGCAAAGTGGAAAGGATAAAAAACTCAAAATAACTAGCAATATAATTGTCCGATTGCGATAAAATTTGACATACCTGTAGACCAGAGCCTGGAGTAGGACATAGGATGCTTTATTTCTGGGATACGTTCCCGTGGGATCATTTTAATGGTATTTTGTAGTTGGCCGTCTCTGACGCTGGCGAAGCCGCGGATAAAATTCCAGTATTGGCTTCACGGATATTGGTTGAAATGTAGAAAAAATTACGTCTCCCGCGGGCAAAGCTGCGGGTAAAAACTAACATCGAGCTCAAAGCTTGAACTATTTTTATTATTCACTAAAATATATGACCAATCTCCCACTGAGCGATCGATACGCGGCACGCCTCGTCGACTTGTCCACAAAACGAACCTATTATTGTCCATAATGAATGTCAGTAAAGCCACACCTCGGTCTACGGTGTTTGCCTATTAATAGATTGGCTTAATGTACTATGAATCATAAGCCATTATTTTATGTATTGCTTTATTTATGTCCCTAATCTTAATGAAACAGAGAGGTTCAGCCATACATACTCATATTTTGATGTTGATCATAGTTTTACTAGAAACTCTACATGTGAACTTTGCTGTCTTTTCTGAACACTGGTCTTGTGACATCATGGAGGAAGCCTAAAGCATCCGCTACTTGATGGACGTGTTAGTGGCCAGTCAATGTTTTAGAATATTTATGCTGTCTAAAGGTTTCTGATATGGCTTAACGAGTGCCATTTATCGATAACAACCGGGGTGATAGAATCAAATAATGACATTCACAAGCGTATTTGTAAATACCTACGTGAAATAAACGATTTTGAGTTTTGAGTTTTTTTTTTTGATAACAACTTAACGTGCCCCCGAAAATCGAGCTCTCAGGAAATTTGGCGAACAGCGGTCACCCATCCAACTAGCGACCGCACTCGAAGTTGCTTAACTTTGTCGATCAGTATGGTAAAGATCGACGCAAGCCGCCGGGCTATAAACATTTCAACACTTTCATTTACACTAACTGTGACATTTTAATTAGTGAAGACATAATATGATTGAGTAAGCGCTGGTCATCGTCTTTACTTTTGTTCATTATTAATTAGATACCTCGCTACTTTTCTTAGTTCATCTGTTGTAAATGCCATTTAATATATCTTTTCTTATTCTTACTACTTACTCGTCTTTCCAATTGTGTGGTATGATAAACTATAGTTAGTCTTAAAATTTCAAGCATTTCTGCAATATACCACTACACCACAATTCTTAATAGGTGACAAAGGAATAGGCCTGTGATATAAATTTATAAGACACTCGGTGAGATGTAGGTAAGCCAAAACCGCTGTGGACTACGCAACTTAACAATCGAAATCCCGTAAAATGGATTAGGGTATATTAAAACTCTATACTAATATTCTAAGTGCAAAAGTTACTCTGTATGTCTGTTGGTTTTTAACGCTTAAACCGCTTAATCGATTAAGATGAAATGGAAATCAGTAATGTAGGTGAAATAAGGTCAACTTATTATTTAAAATATATAATGCTTGTTATAAATTTGTACCAACGACAGTAGGTAAATGCGCTGGCTTTACCACAGTTATGTGGATTCATCCCGTTCGTGCAATTCTAAAGCCCTATTAATAAATCGAGCTCTTTCAGAAGTGCATTCTATTCGATTCGAATGTGGAATACCTATGATTAAGTATGATATTTATTTTGAATTTATATTCGAATTCAAAAGAGTTTTCCATGAACTGCGTTTCAATGGTAGGTATTCAACGGTATTCAGGTAGAGAAGTTTTTATATTAATAATCAATCAATAAAATAAAAATCATGTTCTGATCTATGTTTCATATACTTGTTTTGTGAAATGGTGAAGTGCTTGTTTTACCAAGCTTGGGGTTAAGCAATCAAAATGAGTAAATTTGAAAGTACAATGACATGACCTATTAGATGACAAAATCAAACATAATTATTGAAAGTATTACTTATGTTGGATTAAATCAAAACATATGGCTTTATTCATTCAGGTACCTACATCTATTTCATTTTTCATGGAGAGAAAAATCACAAAAAGCAAAGACATCATTTTCTATATTTCACTATGAAATCCCAACAAATACATGTTTTAATTTATTTGCTGACGGCTCGACGCTGATCATTATTAAATATTTTTTCTTTCATAAATCTGAAACATATTTTATGTCTCTTTCAGTATTAGATAATATAATCAATTCTGCTACTGAAACGGAGTCGTAAGATGTTCCTGGATTGACATAGTGTTTATGAAAAGGTGTCAAAGTAACTTCGAGGTCAACGCTTCAACGCTTTAGGTATATCTACCGTGAAGACTTGCAGTGAAATATTGGGATTAGTTTGGAAATTGGGAGAGACAACCACAAAAAGGGCTTTGTCTATTAAATTTCGTCCTTTTTTACACAGTGTTTCACAACTAGTCCGACAGGACAGCTTAGAACCAGTTAGTTACAGCCCTTACATCAATGTAAAAGCTTATAAAGTATGTTTTTCATTGGAAAGTAATTTCACATAATCAGCTTTTCCAATTTAATATTTCTTATTTCTATTCAGCAGAAAAAAGTGTTAAAGTATTGACGGCTTGTCAACGTAAAAGGACGTAAATACCCACTAATACTTGATCCCGCAAATCTGACATATTCCAACCTAGTTACCCAAACCCTTACAACACGTTCGCGCTAGTACGTCCAATTTAATCCATTTTCACGTGAAGAATATTCGCAGGCTTTCAGATTCTTTGTTGAAGATTTTTAATATTGTGTCCTTATAGAGATAGACGCATTATTGTATAAATATAAAAAACCTGTACCTAAAGTTAAAGCTTATGTTCTTTCAAAATAACATTTTTATGTTAAAAGCCGACATACGAGTAATGGATCCAAATCATCCAAACGAAGATAAAGGACGTGACCAATTATTGGTCACGTTCACTCCTGGACATAAGCAACACCAACGCACACATTATACACACAGTAGTGCAGATGTAAAGCTTCAAACTTTGCGCGCTCGAGAAGTATGTAACCTTTCTTTAAATTATCGTTTTGTTTAATTAAGAGCTTTGTTATCAATTCTCCATTCAAAATGTGTATACTCGTATTATCTAATTTTTGGTCGAGACCAAACTGCAGGTTTGGGGCTAATTCATCGGCGTCAGTGGCGTTCCTTATACTTAATTGATAGCCGCATGCCACAAAAGTATGCCACTCAGTGCTACGGACAATGTGAACATGTCGGCATTGTCGGTGCCAATTATGTGAAGCACGTATCGAAACCGGGTACCGACATCGCCCTTTTTCTACATGATACGATGGCCCAGATAACACACGGGCCGGCCCACTTCGGATTACGTGACGTGTTGCTAGCTCCACAAAATTTAACGGTGGAACGTAAAAAAATCAAGATCATGGCTCTAACTCAGGTCTAAGTTCAAACCTATCCTAAATAGACAATTTACTCACGATATGGGACGGTCTTTAACTTTATGGACAGAGAATTAAATTAAATTCTGCACATCTTTAAACCCGTACTAATATTATAAATGGGAAAGGGTGTTTGTTCGTTTGTCCAACTTTCAGGTTATTATGGAGCAATGTTATGTCATTACGGTAAAACATTTGATTCCCATGGAAAGATTTAAAAGCGAAGAGAAGAAAGATTATGATGAGAGATAAGAATTATGAAGTGTATGGTGCGTAGCATATTACACGTCACAATGAATCTGCTGATATGTTAGTTGTTAATTTACATTGACGACGCGGGCGAATTCACGAGTAAGAGCTATTTTTGGAATATTTGCGTCTGATTAACAAAAATTGCAGTTTTCTTGGCATTGTAAACACGCCCTTGATAATGACGTTAACCTACTAAAACACAGATCGATATAAGTAATGGTTCTCAAGTCATAAGTGATTCATTTATTTTGGGTGTTCATTTCATGTGCCACGGGCGCGCAGTAAAAAATATTTATTTTTTTAATTGATTTTGACGATTTAAAGATCAAAAATAAATTTATTAGTGCAATGTTATGAGGTAACACAAAAAACAGTCGCATGAAAACCTCCTTTTTGAAGTCGGTTAAAACAAAATGCCGCATCGGCTTACTGCTTTTTACTTTATTTTTATTAATAGCAACTGAACCAAAACAAAAAAAAAAACCAAAACACGTCAGCCTTGACGATCAATAGTAAAAAGGGATGAAAGGGGATCCAAAAAATTGGGACATCCGACACGATTCGAGTCATCTGGCAACGCTACGTGTTTGTGTGAGCTAAGCTCACAAACATTTACCTTTTGCGTCATATAAATTTTCCTACCTTTTATCTATTTGCTGACATTATCAAGTATCCCCCCGTCGTCCTTTGAAATGGTTTTTCGCTGACTAATATTGAATGTTCTGAAATAAACCATAAAGTATAAGAGAAACAAAAAATATGATTTACATATTTTTTCGACAAAATGACAGAAACAATAAAGTGAATAAAGCTATAAATTATAAAAAAGAAAGTATTTGTGGAGTCAAACAGGAGTCAAAGAACTTCACAATGAGGGTAACCGCGTGTGAATTCGCCGCTAGAGGCGCTAGTGGAAAGTGAGGTCTGTCACTTCTCACCAATGATAAAAGTTTAATCCAATGATTAATTTAATGATTCTCACTTGTCTGAATGTCACTTGTCACTGTTTATGTATGGGCGGGCTTTGACAGCAGGACCTCACCTCGCCGGTGGCGCCAACTGGTGAGCACAAAAACGGCGACCCTCATTGCTTTAAAATATGGAAAGATAAAAAGGCTCTAAGCGGCAGACTGCCTCTTAAGTAAGGCCTAAGGCATAATTTTCTAGATTAGTATTTTAATAGTAGGTATTTTGACGTCTTCCGATTCCCGGTGGCGGCGGCTAAAATCTATGTACCTGTATGTATGTATACCTATGTATATGCGTCACTGACGTTTTTCCAAACGCTCTATATGAAGTATCTCACTTCAAAAATTCGAATCTCTAGTTATAGCAGTGGAAATATCATTTCATAGTACTCGTATAACTGACCGTTTGTGGTGCGGCGATAGCGTAAAAAAATACTGCACGGATTTTATGCGGGTTTCAACAGAAAGTGCAGTTATTTACGCGTAATATTTCGGTGAACGTCAATTAATAACTATATGACGTCTTGTCAGTAGGTACTACTCGGAATGGATTTATTTTCGAACGCGAAGTAATTACATATGAATATATATATATATATAATGAATATAATTATAATTCATATGGTGGTTTATTAATCGAAACATTAACTGCTTTAAAAACCAAAATTGCATTGGTCTAAAACTCAAAATCGCAAAATACTTCTATCCTATATGACAAACCAACTTTTAATAAAACAGTAGGTATAAATTTAGTTAGGCACCGATGCAAATTTGTGGACATGTCCATGTCATGGAACCACAATTACTGTTTAAAACTGTGACAGTTTAACCACCCAGTACAAAATTCAAAGGCAACAAAAACCTTGAATATAACCGAGTTTAGTTCAAGGTTGGTCAGTTGGCAATAGCTTGTATGCAATGACGATATTCATTTAAATAATCTGCAGTGTACAGACTATCAAATATAATGTACCTACATATTATTGCCTTTCCTAGCAATCCGCCCGCGGCGTCGCTCGCATGGAATTCGTTTTTTTTCATTTTTAGCCCCTTATGGTTGGTTCTTGAATGACCGTGAGAAACCGAGGATATGAAATTGCTACTACCTGTTAAAATTACTTGATTACGAATGCTCACAGTTAAACTTGGCTTTGAATTAGGAATTACTTATGGCATTTTAAATTCTCGCCGTCAATTTACAATTAAACTTAATTAGGTACACGGTCGGAAAGCTGGCATTTTTGTGGATTGCATATCGAACGCGAAAGAAGTATAGGCTTTTTAATTTAATTTTAGTTACAGCATTTTAGTTAGTGACAGCATTGTGTTGACGTCAAGTACCTACATTTCTGGAAGGAATTCACAATGTCGCGGGTGACTCCGTCCGAGAAACTCTACGGCATTAGCAACTTGTCTGTAACTAATGTGAATAGAGAGACACACCGAGAGTGAAATTCAAAAGTTACTTTAACGAATATATGCTGCTAAAAGGTTTTTATGTTAATGGCCCGGGCCAAACACGGGTCACTTTACGATCTGACGGGCCACATGATTGATTGTAAGTGGACTATCCTATGGCCTTCGTGGATTTTTTGCATACTTGATAGCAAAGTGTATTAATGAAATAGCTAAAGAATATAAAAACAATAGGTTAATTTTCCCTTCGTTGATAACATTTATTAATGGAATCTTAGCTTGCCCAACAAATATAAAAAAGATTAGGATAACTTCACTTTGGTAATGAGTCCTGTCAACACAATATGATATTTTTCTCCGACCTCTGCCTCAGACGAAAATCTCTGTATTTGCGTTGATACTTTTGTATGTAGGTATTGTAGTTACTTGATTATTTTTTATTTGCCCTGAAAGGCTGACGAAAATTTGTACACAAGAAGAAGATAGTATGTGGTAAGGTATACTTTCTTTCAGCAGGGACCTCTTGGGAGATGCCGATGCACCGCTGTTCCTAGGACATTTTGTATGAACTAATACCTATATACCTATGTCGGAGATGGAAATAAAATGAGATTTAAATCAAATTAAATAAATCATTATACTTTGAATAAAACGTAAATCCGGAACTGTAATTTAAATGGCAACTCTGTGCGAACTGTAAACGTCACTCGATGGGATATCGGAGAGGGGAGAACCCACAGAGGGCACCTGTGCATTCACCTACGAAGAGCGAGGACTTCTCGAGCAGACGTCGAGCTGAACGGTCGCATTAAGTTAACTAGTGTACTCTGTAATAAAATCCTATACTGCGTTGTATCTATGTATGCCCGACGGCATAACGTTTCTCTAAATGTATTTCCGTTGTGCCACATTTTAACTTAACCTAAAGGCATTAATCAAATTAAATCGAACTGTGTAACCTGAAACCTAATTTAAATCATTTAGAAACGTTGGAACGCCCACTGTGTTTTATTTTTCACCTTACAACCTGATGATCGGAGCATTGTACCACCATCCTGAAAAGTGTCTCCGACTTAATATATATATATTGGGGACTACGATTCTGTTGTTTCTTTGATTACATACAATTTTGTGAGTTGCGTAGAACGCTCTGTAGGATCAAATTTTTACTGTCGCACTTAAACTATACCTAATACTTGATCATCTGACATACCTCGCCTGACTGCTGACTTACCTAACTGACAGCTAGCATCTCAGCTGGCTGAGCTGAGAATAGCAAAAATTCCCATTTTTGTCACGCAAAATCTTACACTTTTCATTTTCTAGCTTCTATCTGTAACTTCGTTCCAATAGTGTGCCGTATTCCAACCGCATAAATATCGAGTGCGCCGGCCGTGCGAGCTAAAGAATGTTAGTGTGTGGTCACATCACGTCGAAACTATTGTGAACTGGCTTTTGTACTACCGTAGTAAACTACGGAGGTTTTACTGGACTAAACGGGATTCAGTGAAACCGCAACCACGTTTTACACTCAGCAGTTAAAAGTTAACCGCTATTTGTTTCAGTGCAGTTGTTTGTTTTATATTTTATAGGAGTGCTTGGTTGTTGCGAGATTTTATGTGTTGCCTATTATTGTCTTATTAAAGATATTCGTGTATTTTGCGACCCTCTTTAAATGCTTTTAATTTTATTAACCCTTAAATTTTTATTTTGTGTAAATTTTAGAAGTTAACATTCAGAATTTTACATTTACTTTGTGTAAACTTGTGGGTAAACCAGTTAATAGGCTATTTACTCGAATTTAATTGTATCTTTGTGATAAAGTTATACTCAATATATTTCGAAAAAACTGGTACTAACATGTAGGTACATACCAATCCATTTCTAGATGGCTTCATCCCATTAATGGCCGAGGGCTGAGAACGAAGTAAAGTTACTGTCAAGAACTTTTGACAATAATGGTCACGTGTCTAATTACTGACCGCACCCGGTCTTGCTTATCTTATTCGACTTAGACGGTCGGGCTATGAGTGCGTCATAAAATTATATATGCCGGCCTTTGTAGCCAATATTCAAGAGCAGAGAGAAGGAGAGATTTACTTCATTTGAAAATTATGATGATTATGTCTGATATAAATTTTTCCCCGTCAATAAAATGAACGATGCTGTAAAAGTATCTTAACAGGAAGGTTCTTCAGTCGCCGCCATATTTTAATGGCACTATTATTCATCAGTCAAGACAGCGAGGGCGCAACCTACCATCCGACTTATTACTGTTCATTAATTCCGGGCCACGAATCGAGGGGCCCACCTCTAACGATACGCCATTACTTTAAAGAGCAATTAGGAAGGGAATGGACTTTAAAAATCCAACAGATTTTGTGTCCGTTTCGAGATGAATATGAATGGTTTTAGTTAATTAAATTAATAATTATGCGAAATGCGAAATCTAGACGTAGAAACGATAAAATATGATTACCTTTTCATTTCTCTACCTAATCAGAAGAAGACGGAATGTTTCAAATTTATATTTGAATGATCTAGTAAACTTTCATAATTATTCACATTATTGTGGTCAACCTTTGCTGATTAATATTTGAGTCATTGTTACAATTTATATGGCTTAGGTAGGTACAGTTTCCCCTGGCGCGCCATTGAGATTGACATATTTCATGATTTTATTGTTTAATTTATGGTCGCTCATTGATGTGGTTGGTATTGCAGATTGAGACGAGAGCTCAATTTGTAAGTGTCGCTAGCCACAACACCGGTCCAGAGGGAATACAAAATTGCTCGAAGCAATTTGCTTTCCGGGCAAATTAGCTGATGTGGTACTATAAAACGTAAGACGTAAAGTACTTTGAAATCTCATTCTACTTGTAGTGGTTGTGCGAGGTATCCTATCCCACTGTCTTTTACAGACGAGTTCAATAAAATTAGAGTAGGTAAGATATCTTGTATCTCCGAGTAGGTACCTCAGAAAATTCTTGATTTGTGGTCTAGGATTATTTTAACCCATGCAAAGAAAAAAGTAGATAAAAACGGTGCGAGGAGCTGATAAAATGTTAAAAAAGGTACAATTACAGTTTACCATTACTCTTAATTCATCAAATACAAGCAGAATAGAACAAAAGAAATCCATACAATTTAATTGAAAAATGTTACACATAGTAAACATTTACTTTCGAAATTCAAGTTTCAACTGAAAACTGTTGTTCAAACAATTGATTACTCTACACGGTACGCGCTCCATCCAACACGCGGCGCTGACAAGCGTTGCGAGTTGCGAGTATATTGCTTTTGAAACAATGATCGGTTCGAACTTCGACGACATTCATCCGTAACCTTGTTGTTTGTTTCTAACTTGTTTTCATAAATCCAATCAAATATCTGACTGTTATATCATCATCTGACTGATGAAGAAAACCTCGTGAGGAAACCCGCTGCTTAGTTCCGTCCGCATAATGCTCTCAAAAGCGTGTAAAGGCCTCCAATGTACACTAATTGGTCAACCAGGCAGTATGTGAGAGGAGGCTTGTGCCCAGCAGGGGAGAAATAAATTGTTAATACGCTTGGCTTTTACATAAAACCAAAGATACAGTAACAATTTAGTTTTATAATTAATTAAAACATTATTTTCTAACTGGTACACACTCTTTTATTTCCAGTCTGAACAGTTTTCCCACGCTGTACGTGAAAAGCTAAATTAATAGCAGGATTCGTGAAATTTCTCTCATAAATCTCATAACGACTGACCTATATGCAGTGGAAGCAACGAAGCTCTTGTTTTTATTAGCAATCCATCAGCCACCATAGTGTTATGGCCTTTTGTTGGCTAAAGTGATATATCCACGCATCCGTCTTAACGACTCTTGGCGCTTATAACCAGCTTTAGGGTCTATCCGCATACGTCAGTCCTTTTCGTGGCAATCAGTGAAAAATAATATCTTTCCGTACATTTCTCATGGTTACATTCCTTAGTCATAGTCATGTCAATAACTTAAAAAGTTATCAGTGATGCACTCGGGTGATGCAACATTTCTTACATTATTTGTCACATCATCTAAAGATTGATTCTGCTCACGATTATGCTAGTACTTCATCTGCATTAGCGTTATTGTTACTGTTAATGTGTAAAAATGCGCGTTGGCTACATCTGCGTATTTATTGCATTAAATCCATTGTCGCAATTCCCGTTTACACCTACAAAGTAGGCATAAATCCTTGTCCTGCTGTATCGTCTCGTCTCGTTTTTCATTTAGTGCACTAAATTAAGTGTTAAAACTCTTTGATGTGTCAAAAAACCCATACTCGAGTTATCGCTTAACGGTTAATGTCATTTGTAATGCCACATACAATAATTTACATAATTTAGTGCCTTAATTTAGGCGTTTAGACGCAGGTGTAGCCGTAGAGAAATATGGATACAGAATTGAAAGTGGGAAGATGAGAAACTAATTGATTCAGTTCGTTTAGCTTATACGGAACGAAATGGGATAAAATTTGGATTGATGATTATTGATGACATATCAATATTCAGCTTCATATAACATTATATGGGTCGTCATAATCGTGTCGGTTTCAGTATTGACGTGACCGAACAGGCATAAGACTTTACTGATACGAGCACTGCTGCGTGCGGATAGACCCTTAAAATACTTTTAGCTACTTTGTGTAATAAATGGTACATGACGCAATGTACAATACGCTAGTTTAATTAGATCGTTAATGATTGCGAGCAAAGTGAATTCAAATCTATTGCATTAAATAGCTTTGAATGTAATGATCTAAATCATTGATTCATATCTTTACGTTTATACTTCTATGCTCTTGCTTGTTCTACTGTTTTTAAAAGTCCCATTCTTTGATAATGGAGAAGAAGTGACGTAAGATATTTCTTAATTAATATGTGTGTCAAACCAGTAACAATAACAATAACTGTTTTTTTATGTAGACAAACAAGAAATGAGCAGACGAGCACGGGGAGGATTTTAAATTGTCACCATTGTCTTTAGACATCTTCTACAATAACGTTATTATCGATGGGTTCCCGGCCAAAATAGAAAGAATACGAGAGAAAGAAAAGACGGAAAAAAGAAAAACTACTTCCTTATTTGCAGTCGCCAAACACGTGTTCATCTTATTTTCATCTTATTGTATGTTCATATGTGTCTTTATATTTTTTCTCGACTACGTCAAAAGGAGAGAGAGAGAGATGTTTTTCGAGCGTATGTATGTATTGTATCTCCATTTCTTTGGCACGCCCTACAGACCACACTAATAGATTGACTTTGGTATGAGGTGTCATTCGTCAGAATTGTGGTAGTAAGATAGGCTAATACATTTTCAGAATGGCGCCCGCAAATGTAAATAAACGGCGGATAGGTTTGTTTTGTTTCTTCCCTAACGAATATGGACATCAAATGAAAGTTCGTGTAAATACCATTTCAAAAATATATGTATATGTTACCGGAAATGTATGTAATCCGTCATTGTATACAATTCCTAGGAATTGTATATAATGCCTAAAATCGCCCGGAAATGTGTGAAATAAATTATTTATTCATTATTATCATACTATCTGAGATTTTTAATGGTTATTTATTGCAGTCGGATTTTTTAAATACCTAGTAAATTATACTAATGTTAATTAATAATTAATGAATATTCGTAAATCATTTTAATTATCCGTTAATCACAGTACGTTCGACTAACGTTGGCTTACGCGAAATGCATCAAAATACGAGATCGGTCAATAGACGGGGCGATCCAAAATCAATAGTTGTGTACCAATCCGCTCACCGTTGAGTCAATACAGTTTGCAGTGTAGTGCGTAGTTTGATATGCTGACATCCGACCAATGCGGCTTTTGTAGTAATACCGAATATGCCTACCACGCGTAATTCAGAAATAGCCTGTCTATTGAAACTAGTATTTTACACTGGTATTTCTCGTATAGGTACAGTTACAGAGTATTTATAATACCTTCAAGAAAAAAACGTAAAAATGAAACAAAATGTTTATATTATGTGAGTCTATTTTTTCCATCTGATTCTTACCTTTCAGGTGTATCAAATAACTACTACTATTATTATGTATATTACTACCCTACTATTATGGCAAAAATTAAAAAAATCCTTTATAAGAATCTAAAGGAACCTGATATATTCAAATTCAAAATATTGGGGCGCGTTCCATTAGGCGATCAAAACTTGTAGCAGTAGTATACGTACAGGTTCCTATTTTACAGAATAAGAGTGATTCCATCTTCCATCGCATCGCTTAGTATAACGTGCCCATAGCTAACAATAAATATTATTATGATATACATACATAATATTATGTGAATACACTACGATACATAGAAACCATAATATATGATCAATAAACGTGCACAATTAATCCTTCTAAATCCATTAGTAAATTAGCGAGCTTTACCGTTACACGGCACGAATCGCAATATAGATTTTCGTTAGCCAATGTCCATTTAATATATTAGTATTATTGAGGTAAGCGCTAATTAGGAATTATATAATTATAGACATGCAACTAATGTGATAATTAATGATTTTAAAGTCAGTTAATCGCAGGTTGTTATTTTACTATGCTACGATATGGTAAGTTTTTTGTACACCATTATTATCTTATTTTTATGGTTAGCAATAGCAAACAGCTGTGACCTAATGTAAATTAGACTTTTGTACCAATTACTAACTGAGCTATTACTAACAACAACTAACTATCACTACGTCCACATAATTATCTACTAACAAACTAACCGAGGGAATCTGAATCGTAATGCTAGTAAATGCTAGTAAAGATTTCAACGCTGTACTGTTATATATTGTGGTAAATTTGAGGTAGTTGTTTAAGGTATTTAAAGTGTTTGGTTTGTTACACTTGCTTTAGAAATAAATAAAGTTATGACAATGTAACGAATATTTTATGAGCCTTTTTTCTTAATGTAAATGCTAATTACTAAAGAAAAGCGAGGGTATTTTCTGGTTTTTAATGCACAGTCAGGAAATTAATGGGTACACGAGCAGTTAAGAAGAGCTTATTTTAAAAATTCTAATTTCCATGTATTAGGAATATATTGATAAATAAAACTTCAATAACAGGTTTCTATTATTAAAATTAATTATAAAATAAATTCTTTACACATGGAAAAAAAGATTATTTGACAATTTAGACAAGAGTATTTTCTTCTCGATTCACCACATTAGCGCATTAATTAACGCGTTAAGACGCAGATGTAGCCGTAGAGTTATAAATAAGTAAAATTATTATGAATATGTATGAATAAAAAAGATGGAAGATAGAACGAGGCTGGAGGTACGAAGGCTAGGCAAGTGAAAATAAAATGATGATTGTACTTACGTAACAGTGCCTGAGTGCTACGCTGGCATAGTTTTAACCGACTTCAAAGGCGTTTTAGGGCAAGTATTTTTCTCTTTTCTTAATAAACTGATTTTAGGGTTCTTATCTGTGTAAACTTTAGGGGTGTTTCTTGAAGTTGCTAGAAAATAAGTGATCAAAATTAGTCATGTGATTAATGTCTTTTTTGGTTTACTATTTTGGGCTCTACCGTCAAAATAAAATATCATGCAATTTATACATTATGTCTATATTTTTAACTCAAAATGAGTTACAGGCAAAATTCTAAAATTTCCATACAAGAATATTGCATTTGTGTAGCAAATGTTTAAATTCAATAATATTAACTATTCGATCTATTACGTATCTTTGCAAATATTGCAAGTAAAATAAATTCTTTCAAAAATATATCAGACGCAGTTTTGTACCTCTTACTAGAGTTTTCTTGACAAACATAGCTACAGCGACCTATATACCTATAGTTAATTTTATTAAAACGTGTTCCACGCGGCGCAAAGCCTCCTCCAGCGCCGATTTACGCGGGAAATTACGCACACGTGCTGCCAATACCTTTGCTATTACTCGCTCATATTTGTTGTGAAAAAGTTACGTAAAACTGTAACTGCTACTTCATGTTAGTAACGGTGTAACGGCTTCTGCGACAAAAACTTCTTATCCGTGTTAATGTGTAAATGTTATATATTTTAATCATGTCAGGTGCTCATTACCAGGGCTAAATATCGCTAAAGTTACCATCGTACTCCTGATTATAGTCTTAATCTGTGTCTGGGCGGTGTCGAAATGGTGGTCCTTCATGTTTCTGTGGTACCTTAATTCTATGAAAATAAACGCCTGAGCAAATGTCTCTCTTCATTACTGAGGAGGGCTAGAGCATACTCCAGCACGCTACTCCTGTGTGAGTTGATGAAGAGTTTATGAATAAACTTCAGAACTTCTAATCGACTGTTATGTAATAAAAACAACGAGACCGATTATTTCGCGGGCCCTCCGAAGCACGGAAGCTCTGAAGAAATTTCGCAACCAGCGGTCAAATAAATAAATCGAAATCAAAATCTTAAAATTATTGAATAAATAAGGTGTATTATACATTACTGATGTAATTTTTACCATTCTAATTATAATAAAAAACATAATATATGTAAGTACTTCGTCATTACTGCGATGCTTACGTTTCGATAACCTGTCGATATTTATAGTAAACAAAGTATTGTAGGTCAAACTTTAACACAACAACAAAACATCTCTATATCAAACGCCACGTTTCCTAATGCCCTACAAGGCCTTTAAGCCTTCAGCGTTATCGATTACTCAAACAGTCGTTCATGCGTTCCATCCGAAATATCGAATAATGAGAGCCATCGTTAGGATACGTGATGCCATCCCGAAACTTGACACTGCTCCCGCATGCCAACAACATATATTATGCTATAATTGCTGGCGGGACCGGCCCGTCCGGGAATATTAATTTGTTTTATTCCCAACCCCAATACGTACGCTGAATAAACATGAACTGACTTGCGCAGTCAAATAAACGCAAGTGATGAACGTTGTGTACAAGCAATATAATTGCTGCTGCGTTCCATTTGCGTGTATTTAGAAATGTTTAGGTATCCTAATAATGAAACTAATGAAACACGCATATTCCAATGGCTTGCGTGTATTATATACGATTGGCTACCTTAAGGAACAACATTCAATGGAAAAGTTTTCTTAACTGAGCAGATCGTAGCGTATACTCCACCAACAAGCGCGACCACTGCTTTAAGTGAGTGCCCTTTGAACGATATCGCTCCAACGATATCGCTCATAGTTGCATTTACTAAGGATCGAGACAAGTCGCTGCTACCATTAATAAAAAAGTAACCTTTGATTAAGATCCCACCTACACAATTTAATCCATTTACTAATGAAATAAAACAAAAAAAAAATACTTTCAACAACTATTATCTAGCAATAATAATCACAAATATTTAAACATTATCTTTTACATACATAAAATTATCATTCGTCCTTAAAAAAACTAAGAGCGGATGTTTGAAGTGGGATCTTATTTTTGTAGACAGTTTTCTAGCACTGAGCCGACATTTAGTTGGTGTTGATGATCGAACACTGGATAGAACCGATTTCAGTGAGCTTCAAACACGTGCATTATTCAGGGAACATCACAAGCATGGGAATTCTCATTCAAGGAAAGAGCAGTGAAATTCGACCTTATGGAACAAGAACAACAAATATGTTTGCTGTGACCTCGATACCCCTAAAATTGGTAATGTGATTTCGACCTTGGCAACACTGTTGCCTAAAACTAGGCCAAACTGGGCTGTCCTCTGGATCACAAACATGGGCGGGGTGGGTTACATAAATTGTTTTTACACTAGATATCTACTTGCTTGAATTGAAAGTAGCGTAAAGATTAGCTACATGGAAAAGGCAGAGTTAATATTTTTTTTTGCCTTTACCTGAGAATATTTTTAAGTCAAGAGTTATCATACATATAAGATAAAATACATATTTTGTGTAACATTAGGTACTTAATTTTTAAAATGACATTTTTTTCATTTGCTAAATCTAGCGCCCTTACGCTGCCGCCCAATACTCGTATATCTGCGGCCAACAAAACATTAAGCTCTGATTAGGACGGTAAGTCAGATAATAAACCGTGTTAGGACTTTAGTTAGTCAGTTCACTAGTAGATAAGTACGATGAGAGCGGGGCTGATTGTGATAGCTTGATGAATGTTAGTTAGTCCTTTTATTACTAGTTGTTAGTGGGTAATACTCTAGTTAGTAGTTGTTAGTGAGATTCTTGTTCTAATTCGTTCACAGGTGTGTTGCAACCTTTGAAGACTAAGATGTCTTTAAAGAAGTGTGACTGGGTGTAATTTCAATTGTGTACTCAATTTTAAGTTGACTTCAACAAAATCACAGTACCTTCTAATTACACATTAGTTTTAATCTGTTCATTAAGAGTCCGCCTAACAATACCTATAGTAATAATAATAATCAACGTGTACAATGGTGCCTTATCTTACTAGACCTTTCCTTATGTAAAAATACAATTCCTTATACTGTATTTAGCAGTATTCGCGGTCGGTAATCCAAGAAATGTTTTCATTTCCGTGTTTTCCTGGGCTAAAGTCAGAATGGCGGATTATATACGTGATCCCGGTGTTAAGATTACGTAACATACACGGCACTTCGCGAAGTATAAATCTAATTTTGATTCTGGACAAAGCTCGCAAATTTATGATGGGATAACGGAACAACAACTATTCTTTCTGTTACTTCTTTTCTGGTTTCTTATTTCAGATGTTTTTGTTTTATGAAACTTGTAGAACTACATTTATTTTGTAGTGGACGGGTTCGCTTCGCTTCTGGAAGCTTAACTGGGAGACAGAGTAGTTTGTGTATCAATATAATAAACCTACTTTTTATCCCAGAATTTCTAAAGGATCGGAATTCACGTGGGAAAACTCCTATGCATGCTCAGCAAAATATACACATTTTTCGTTAATGTTATTATCGAAGGTCGCATACCATTATAAATTAAACTTTTTAATCTGATAATCCGTCTTTGGCGTCCGTTGGCGTGGTAAACTATGGGCTGGCCTTGCATTGTGAAAGGGCCCGGTCTGTGGGTTGCGATGAATAATTGAATGGGCAGTAACTTAACATTAGGTTTGCCAACGATAATAAAAAATAAAAATGCACTAAAATGAAAATACAATTTAGCTAAGAGGCGATAAAAGTTTTTCATACTCGTAGAAGTAAAGTGCTCGTGGCCTAAGCTTACAAGCAAATTCCATTGAAAAAAGTTCGCAACTAGTATAACGCCGAACACCGTAGAAATGCGCTGAAATTGTAACTTTGGTATCGGGAAACTTGCTAAGTTATTCCAACACAATTCGCGAACAATATTTAAACTCGGAACTACAACAAACTCTTGTTTTTTTGAATTTATCGCTACAAACTATTATATTGATAAAAGTTTTAATGGAATTCAAGCAAACAATTCTCAGAAATATGGAATCTTGGAATAGCCCGGAGTCATTTGTCTCCCTGTAAAGTAGGAATTTATTTACTACCGTTTTATGAAATATCAGATTTATTGCCACTTAGCGTCAGTTGAGATTTTGTTAAGCATTAATCATATCATAATTTAGTTATAATTATGATTATTACATAAGTTAAAGATGTTAATGATACTTTAAGTATGCTTTTATTCCAAAGTTTTCTTAGAAAGTGAATGTATATTATGTGGCATTTTAGTTAAACTTATAATTTTGAATGATTACTTTCTTCTTTAGTAGCTATGGTACCAGTTGCCACAATGTGCGCGGGTTCAGCTAGTTGCAATAATATGCCAAAGTAGGAGTAATGAGTGTGATAAGTGTTTATTTAAGAGAAGTACACTCTAAAATAAACACTTATCACACTCATAACACCGCACTAAGATTCATAATGATTCTCTCCGTCGCGCGTAGCGGGTGACCCGGGCAATCAAATAACTCATCATTAAATTAACACCCGTGACCTCAGAACATCTTATCTGCCATATATAATCTGCCTGGCTGGGATACGGACCAAGACTTCGCTGGTAGGGTTCAACATAAAGTAGCTATTAGTTCATCAAAATTCGTTTCATTTCATTTCGTTTCCTTTCATTTCCTTTCGTTTCGTTTCGTTTCATTTTATTTCAAAATGTCATGGATGTAGTAAAGTCATAATATGAGTTTAAATGAGCGGTTAGGTCGATAGCGTTGCAATGAGCACCCTCGCTGTCCCTCGACGCATTACGGCTCCGTCTGAATAACCACTCAATTAATTAAACTAGATGTTTGCGGTCGGTGTATCGGTTTACTAAACAGTGAATTTTACTTAGGATGCCAGACACATTAGCTTACGTATCTATACTTTAATATGTAGAGAGAAAACTTAATGGGTTACCCTTTTATAAGTAATGGAGGCAGATTTGGCATGGTACGCGTACCTAGTTAAAGTTTACGTGAAGAAAAATTGCAGCAAGCTGAATTTTATGTGTAACTTGAAAACCCTCTCTCGTTACGCTTCAGAAAACATACCTACATATATTAGACGAGATCCTTTAGGTAAATGGAAAAAAAGAAAGCTTTGTTGCAAATCCAATCTTAAACTGAATTTGTTGCTTACTGGGCATTAATAAGTACTTCATTATGATGTCAAAGTAAAACTAAAAATCATTTGTTCGTGTACTTGTAGGTATTTTGTCAATGGATAAAGAAAGCAAAGCTGTGTAGTCTAATAATATGCCAAGCGTAGCAGACTATTATACTCAGAGCTCACATTTAGAAAGAAATCTAAATATAATAATAAGAAAAGTTATCGTAGCTATAATTATTATTGAATAGAACATCTGCTGAGCCTGCATTCTCAATATTATCTTTGAACGAGAAATTCGCAAAGACTAATAATTTTGATACTTAAACGAATCGATCTCAAATACCGGGACAACTTCGTTAGCTCAAGATTGCTGAGTGCGACACCGAGTATTGTGATATGGAAGTCACGTCTGATGTGACTGCACGTGATTTAATACTTAAATGCATTACTATGTTCCTGAATGTTCAGAACCTGGCATTAAATGCAAATTCAAATTGCAATGTTCAAAGATATGGAGCAGGCTAGATACTGTCGTTCACTAGTCGGTATAATAAGTAGGAAATGCCAGTCTTTTAGTTAAAAGCTAGGTATATATACCTACAGATTCTGTGATGAAATTTTACATCGGCTTTATTGGCTTGAATTGAAACATGTAAGTTGATTATCTTAAAACTAAGGTACCATGGTTTGTTAGTGTTTTTTTATTGAATTGAGGTTTCAAACGAGCAGAAAGCACCACCCTTTCGCTGCTGCCCATTACAATTGTGACCGACTTAGAACCAGACTCAATTTAGGGACTATTTTTGTGCACGCTGCTGTCCTGTCATGTATCCACGCAACTCTGAACGGACACAATAGTTTTCGTTATGGAGGCCTGAGGGCGATTTGTGTGCATTTTGCGGTTTATGCATACCCGGTGCGCATACATTCAATCCACAATACGAATGAGTTTGAAGATAACAAACAAACATACAAAAATTATAAAAATAGTTTAAGGTACTATTGCGTTTTTCACAGATTTGTTAGGTCTACACATAGAAGATATTTAAATCGTATTTCATTTGAAAATATTTTTAAGTTATAGGTACGTGCTGCCCGTGACATGCCGTATATAAAACCCGTATTGTTACGAGTTTCCCTTACAGGTAGGTACATCGCATCGATTTACTCACACGCCTTCCAAAGCTTCGTAAACAAAAACTATTCATACGTCCGCTCTATGGATAACACAATGTTCTACATAGTTTGACATAAGATTACAAAATACACTTTATTTTATTATAACGAGGTTAATAGGTTAAAAAACCTCTAACAGAATGTGGAATGATGCTCAATTGCCAGTTTTTACATTTGTTATAATATGTGTGACTGAAAAAAAAATTAGCTGTCCACTAATTAATTCCTAACAAAAGTGCGAAATTATTATAAGTTGCGGAAGATTAGATCTTCATCGCAACCTAAAATTAATTGTCCTACAGATGGGCGCAGGTCTTCTCTCGCAGTATCAGGGGTTAAGGCCATAGTCCACCACGCTGGCCAATTTTACGGGCAGATTTCCTTCCTCGAATCGAAGTGAGTGATAATTCTAATCTTATGAGATCTTAATTCCTGTACGTCAAAATGTTCATCAACAATACTGAAATAGATACTTTTGCTTAAAAAAATGTTTGCGTTTAGTTACTAAAAAGTTATTATCCGAGAGGGATTTACCTATTGTACTAACTATGGGTACAAACACTGTATGTATTTAATCACTGCACGTAGGTAAGTTCTTGCTAATCTCAGTTTATGCAATAATAAAATGTTTGTTTTGAGGTCGCAGTTAATGTCTTATTTCTGTTTCCCATGCAACCAGCGATTATCCATTTAAAAAAAAAACCCTTTTTGAACAAATATAAATTGCTTCTCTCACGATGTACCTCACTTGAATCTAAAGAATGTAGATAGGTACTAGAAGAAAAAAGATCTTCGTGAAAAATATTATTTGCTATACTTCTAACTATGTGAGATAGTGTCGTTAAGCCTACATCTTGAACTTGGGACGACCGACGACGGTTCGCACGCACAAGTGGCGCATCGATGTAAAGTGGGGATTTCTGCTTACGACGCGTTGTTACGCAACTACTTCTATCTTGCTACGAGGGATTATGTAAATAAAGTAATATGGTATACTCAGATTTATTTATTTAAACTTTATTATATCCAATTGAATGTGGTAAAACGGCCGACTTAATCCTTAACTGATCAACATATCGACGGCCGCAAAGAACATAAAGACATCTGCAATTTTGCCAAAATCGTTTTTTTGCATATTTCAACTCAGAATTCTTTGTTCTATCTTGTGATATTTTTTTTTCTCGAAAAATGTTGTTTTTTACACCAATTTTTCAACGTACAAAAAGACATCTGCACTACTTATTTAAAATTCGACAAAGTACAAACGGACATATACCATTTGTCCTTGTGTACGTCGCGCAATGCGGCGGGCCAGCTGTCCTTACGAAAATAACCTGCGAAGTCTCGAGGCTCTTCAGCAAGAAAAAATGTCTGATGATGACTGCTTGCAATTGGAATAATAAAATAATTGAAAATTGAATCCGGAAGTAACATTCAACCAAGCCACAAATGTAAAAAATATTTATACCTTTTTTTCCTATCTTTGTTGGTATGTTTGTTACCCCATAACTTCGTGTTGGCTTAACCGATTTTAATGATTCTTTATTTCCTTGAAAACTGGTACTTTTTTTGAGGTCTCATATAAATTTGAGCGACATCTGATGAGTAATTTTGAATTTACTTGAATAATGTGTAAGGATTTTTGAAAGTGTGTATTTATGGTTTTTTCCTAATAACTTTTTATTGAGTGTTCAGATTTTTATGATTCTCTTTTTATTTGAAAGCTGGTATTTGCATTGTGGTCTCATATAAGTTTAAGCGGCATCTGACCAATGGTTTTTGAATTATCCTTAATAATTTTTATATATGTATGTTACCTCATATCTTACTACTTAGAGTTTCGATTTTAATCATTCTTCTTTTAATCAAAAGCTGAGGCTTTAGGTTAGGTCCCGTAAAAATTTGAGTTTCGTCAAACGAGTAGTTATTGAGTTACTTATGATACTGATACAAAGATGATGATTATGATACAAAGTACTGTTAAAATATAATTATTATTAGTAGTTATTTCTTTGAAATTATAATGTTTAGTTACTTTATATTACAAATACAATTATTAACAAGAATCACAAAACTTTTTTTTTATAAGACACCCTAAAACTCAAAATAGTTTAGGTATATCTGCAATTATCCAATAGCTTCAACGTAAGAATGCCGAAGTAATGTGAGACAACTACAGTATTTTAGTGACAATAATAATTATATTTGTTGTTTTGATGAAATTGGTTTTATATGATCAATAAAAATAAAAATCAATCATTAAATTAATAAAATAGTTACAGAATAAATAATTATCAGGTCCCAAGTAGAAACGAATATATGGCAGTTGACTCAATTTGCTTGTTTTCTTGATCGAAGTAGAAAAAGATATCTGCCGTAATTTTAAAAATTAAAGAATTATTAATAATTTACCTATACCAAATAATAGTTAATATTGTAATAATTAACTATTCCAAAATCGACGAAGATATCTTTGTAATTGTAGAAGTTATACCATTTTTGAACTAAAAACGCTCTCCTGAAAACTAACGTTTTTGTAGATGACCGTTTGTTCTTTGCGGCCGTCGATATTTTAGTCTAAGGTCGTTGTCGCACAACGCAATTTTGCAAGCGCCTAGGATCTTGTCATCATGCAGGAGACGCGGCTACGATGCGTGTCCCCTCAGTGACCAGTTTCAGTGTCGGTGAACTGTGGATTGCGTCGAAGTCGCGTAGCGTAGCAAATAAATAGCGAAATGTGAGAAGGGCCTAAGCAGATATGGCGATAGCGAATACTGTTTGGATCTTTCAATGTTGAGCCCAAACCACACTGTTCTTGGTGTTAGGTAAAAGGAGATTCCATTGCTGGAATTCCTGATAACCAATTTAATCCCGGCATTCCTTACCTCAGAGCTCTGTAAACATTTTCTGTTCAAGGAATTCAGATACATTTAGGTACGATACTGAATAATTTTGGAGATACCTGTATCTGTCTTCATACCTGAGGTCTAGTACCCACTCCATACGCTGTTTTGGTTTGGATTAGGTGAGGAGTCAGGGGTCAACTCAAGTGTCGGAGTTTTTTGCCGAACTTCTTCAATAAATCACTATCAATTACTCAAATAGAATAGTAAGCTTAGAATTGATTTAACCCCCGGAACCATTAGCGTTTCCAAAATTAAAAGCTTTTGTTATTATTAATGTTTATTTATATGCCAATATTTCAAGTCGTTAAAGTAAGAGGAAGTCATATACTTATTTCAGTTTGCAAAGTGTCACTCGAAAATAGATATGTACATACAAAAACATTTATTTTATAAAAGTTGGTAAAAGTATACTCATAGCTTTGATTTATTTAAGTATCTACTTCAGCGTAAAAAATAAATGGGTTAGGGCGCATAACTATTTAGTTCGGACCGCTGAGTTCAACCGATTTTTGGGTTTTCATGATAGTATTATAGAGTTTAACAAGGCCGTTGTATAAACTTGTGACCAGTCAGACAGTCCTATTGTGTTACTCCAAAACCCAGTTATACCCTATTCGGAGATACGCCTAGAAACACAATAATGTGATATAAGTAAGGATTAATTAAGATAATAACAGTAAAGGGATATTATACGTGGAGAGGAAAAGGGGATACGTTCCCAAAAATGTTTTGGATGTAGCTAAACGTATTTATGTAAGACTTTTTAAAAGATTAATATTAAATGTCAACAGTAGACCAAGAAACAGACGAGTAGGTAGTGGTCATGGTTGCCAGTGGTCATAATACTATAGACATACCTAAACAACAACTTGCCGGACAAAAAGAAACGAAAAAGAGCCAATCTAATGTACTTATATTAGGGCTGTGAGAGATTGAAGAAAAAAAATAACCCATTCTGGACTTCCGTTGGTCATTTAGTTCTATTTAAAGAAATCGCTTTCATTCTCTCTCTCTCTTGTCTCTTCCAGTCTAGGGTAAACTGAGGGATTGGCCACTGTTTATTAATTGCCCACTTGAATTTTCATTGCTTAAAGAATTATTAAGAGTTGAATGTTAGTGTTACACTACCTCTTAGAAGTGAACAGTACAGAATCACGTAATTATTATTAATAATAGCTGTAAAATTAGTTAATTCTTCTCATTAAAAAGCGTTGAAATTTAAAGTGGCCAATTACTTAACGGTGGCTAATATCCCCTCAGGTTCCTCTATTTACTAAATCCATAGTGTATTCATCCCATTTTCTTATAATAAACCAGAATACAAATTTCACTTCGACTGCGTGTGAACTCGTACTCGGTTTTTTATTTAGACGACTATAAGCTATTGGTAGTAAGCCTTCCTGTCAATTTCGATTCGATTTCCGGTCGCGAAAGCCAGTTTATGTAACAGATAAATTATGGTTCTCGGGTCGGGAGTTTGTTACGTTCATTTGTAGGTACGCCTTTGCCTTTTAAGAATCATGTTATGGGAATATGGGAATGTGAGTGTGTAAATACTTTTTTACTTATTACTTGACACCCATTTTGGAGCGAAAATCATCATTTTTTCATTTTTACATAGAGTAACTTCACATTTATGTCGTAAGTTTTCGTTGAACAAAAATTAGTGTTTAAGCGTATTCAGTGCCTACGAGAAAAAAATGGTTTAACCCGAATTATTTATCCAAAAGTATTCACTCGCGCGAGCGACGACCTAGACAGCTGTAGACACCAATGATTTCGTTTGTTGAACGTGGTCTTACTGTGTACTCCTACTGGGAGGCCCGCGGGCAATTCTTTTGTCCAACTTTTTTGCTAATGTTACCCATTGAAAATTAAAATTAACTAATTTAGCCCAATATACCGGATAATTGAGTTTTGAGAGCCCTTGAAACTGAATTGGTTTGTACCATGCTTGAATTAAACGATCATAGTTACGTTGACGCAGTCAGTAGTTAGCAGGGTGACCGCTGGTGGCAAAGATTTCGTCAGGAATACCGTGCTTCAGAGGGCACGTAAAGTCATCGATTCCGGTTGTTATCATAAATTAGCAATCGTTATTCCATTTTGGAGGCATTCGGGGGGGAATGAAAACTGGCATCAAACTCCTCCAATCCGCATTGGCATTGGTGAAACGTGGTGAATTTCGCTCTGGAAATCATCAATAATGAGGAGGACCTGTGCTGTTCATTGAATATGTAGAAGCTATGCTTGCAAGCATTTCACCCTATATGACTAAATTATGACAGATTATAAACAGAACCCCACAGATAATCCTGTGGAACGCCGCAACTGACATCTCTATTGTGATTCAATATAACATTGTTACCCTGTCGGAGAGTCATCCTTAAAGTCACGTTATTCAAGATAAAGCAACAAAAGAAGGTCATTGAGATCCTCCGCGGATGAAATTGCGGGTGGATCTGCAAACCACAACCAAATAATACAAATTTCTCTCGTATTCTCCCGGACTTGTATTACTAAAAATACATAAACCAAAACCGTCTCAATGATCTTGTTTCGCGTAGTGCGGTATTTTCCGTTGGGAATTTTGGAACGCAACTAATAAACCGGCGAACACTCCGTCGAAATTCGACCACTTTCTGTAACCCCTTTACGAGCCTCAACAATGCAGATACTCCCGAATAAGTATTCATTCTTTCGTTGGGTTCGAAATACTCGTTTCGGATATAAAATCCTGTAGGTACGAATGTTTTGTAAATATTGAAATTGACCCTGATACATAATTGAATTAGTAAATTAGGCCGTGGGCATTGTCGTCGCGGGTAAGGGCCTCGTAACTTCAACCAACTTTTGTAAATGTTTCATTTACTTCGACTTTAACAAATCTGAGGTACCTAAAATAAGTATTGTGGATATATTTTACTTCTGTGTCGATTATTAACATTATTCATAACTATAGAAGTTTTTTTTGAAGAATCATCATTGTGTTAATTTTACTACATGCTATTGTTCATAATGGAAAATAATTATAAGTATTTTTATAGAAAGTCACATGTTCTTCAGCCAATAAATTCTTTCTAAGTAAGTAAATAAATTTCTACTAAAATACTCTTCTTATGTAGTCCACTGTCCACATCACTACAAAGTACTGGTGATCTGTGAGTGCTTTAGTTAATTTGATGCTATTGCTCGGTCGAAAGGGATTAATTTAATGAGAGAAATGAAAGATTGTCATTTCTCTCATTAAGTGTGCCAGTTAAACTGCATTGGAAATAAATAAAGTTGGTTCGGAGTGCCCCCCATGGCGCTAGGGGCTCGTTTGGCGCCCAGCCAGCTGCCGAACTGTGGCTAGACTAACTAGACGTCGCGCGTCGCCGTGAAATATTACTTTATGCTCTTCATACTTTTTCGAATCTGTACCTATCAAAGATTGGTTAAAAAGGTGATTAAAAAGGTGTAAAACTGTTAGCTAGCATTGGAAGCATAGTAATGCATAGTCTGCGATTAATTCCGCTGAGATCCAAAGCTTTTTTGTAATCTACATGTATTTAAATACATAACAAAACTGTTACTGGTTTATGTGGGTATATTAGAGAAAAAATATACCCTTTCGCTTCGCTCAGCTCGTCTTGGCGGGGGCACGACCGTGCCCCCAAATGTAGGGTTTTCATAGGAGCAATACAAGCCAAACATATTATTTTTAGAATTTTTGTTTTTCTATCTGTACCTATATTTATCGGGGTACCTTAAAATATTTAATTCATTAAATTTTAATGTGGATCTCGCAGTTGTATGTCTATGTTGAAAGTCTACCTTAAAAACCGATGTACTTTTTATTTTAATACGTCGCGTAGCACCTGACATATAAATTATACAGGTTGCAGGATAGCTAGTTAATGTAAAAGTATAAGTGTTTAAAAAACCTTCTGAGGAGATTCTATCACCGTTACTTCTCCTCAATAATAACCTTTCCGATCCATTGATCCATTACAAAAATAACGCGTGTCAGCATACTTACCTACCTGTTGAAAAAACACCTAGGTACCTATTCTGTGTTTGAAACGATACCCACTTATTTATTAGGTAGACCGTTTAACTTCAGCCCTTCAGGCTACTTACTATGTAGTTTACTTCCTACATCGGTTGAAGAAAAATGTCTTGTTATTGTTGAAATAGTTGTTTTAGTAGACACTTTGACGTCTTAACATTTGACCTTTACCTCGTTCGTAGACTACGATGTCTTGTTAGTTGCGTGAAATAACCGCCAGTTGATGTTTTTCATTGGATAAAGAGTTAAATAACAGTCTTAATAACACCCACAATTATTTCCATGCTAGATCCTAATAATCATGTTCTGCATCGATCACGGTTGTCAAAGGCAGTAGCGGATGGTTTGTGTTGCATGCTCGTTTGCTGTCTTAATTCCATAAAAAATATTATGTGCCGTTAGTACCTACTTATTAAAATCCTTATGTTTGCTTGCCTAAATGCTTCATTATAAATAGATTGCTGGAGGCGCTCATAGCCCGACGCCGGCTTGCGTCGATCCTAAATCTTTGACTAAGAGATTTATGTATTTAACTGCGGGCGCGGTCGGTAATTGGATGGGTGACCGCTAGTGGGAAAATTTCTTGAGTGCTTCCATGCTTGGAAAGGCACGTTCAGCTATCGGTCAGGTTGTTATAGATAACTGTCATTAGGCCGCCGATTCCCAACGGTGCTCTAGCATTGGTAGCGTATTTTAACACAGGCTGCTACCACCCTCCTTTTAAAGTTGATGATAATATCGGTGATGCCCTTAGCTTTGATGATATCCATGCCCTTTGTGTTCACTGACCTTAGTTGGTTTTCTGCATTGATAATTACGTACATAATTTAATACAACTGCCACTTAATTTTGTGACTCCTGAATAAGATTTGAATAGGTGACAGAACCTACACTTCGCTTGGGTTGTACCACCATTCGCCATGTTAGACCCCATTTTTACCATTCTGGTTAGAAACATGTGGAGCAGGTTAGGTACATTATTTAGAGGCGACCATCTCAATCTCAAGGATAATAACATATTATCTGTGATTGAATTAGAATTAAGCTCTTTCTAACAGCTCTTACTAATGAGTTGATTAACTCACCAAATTATTAACCAGAACCAATTGAACCTTGAAGAAGTACGAACACAACAACGAAAAAACGAAAAGGCGGCATGACATTATGACAGCTAGATAACTACGTGATTTTGTAAACTTCTCAGAGGTAGCGTTACTATTAGGTATACGAGTACACCCCTCACTTCACCCTATCACTGTTCATAATTCTGACATCTTTCTAAGAATTACATGGCTTCAAGCAATTTGCTTCAATGTTATTGCTATGGCTGGTCTAGTTTGGCGGCTAAACAGTATCATTAATATTGAAACAGCGGTCACTTTGTATCATATCCCCGAGGCCCTCGCGGATTGCTTGGCTTCACGCCAGTCTAGACAGTTGGGGCGGAATTTTCGTACTGGTGATATATACCAATGTGGTACAGTAGTTAGTGCTAGTTAGTCAGTGTGCACTCATGAGTCAGGATGTAAACATTCAGTTTTTTTCAAACACTAAACGCCGTTTTGCAACGACCCCTGCTGGGGTCATGTGCCTATGCAGTTGAAAATTGAATCACATCTATAAGAAAGGGTTGGTTTGTAATGAAAAAGCTATGTCCATAAAACTATATAAATTATTTGAAATGGCTCCTCTGTAACATGTGACAAAATGCAGATCCATCACTGTCAAACAAATATACCGATTTATAAAGTAACATTAGATAGGTATACCACCATATTGGGAGGACACCCGAGTTCCGCAGTGGAACACGGGGGAGGAGAAATCAGATATTCTGATTTCTCCTCCCCCGTGTTCCACTGCGGAACTCGGGTGTCCTCCCAATATGACAGAGGTTAAGGTCACAGCCCGCTACGTTGGTCAAATGAGGACTTGGCACACATTTGATATCATTATAAAGAGGTGCCGGTGTGCTAGTTTCCTTAAAATGGTTTTCTTTACCCAAGTAAGTAACTAAAGCTATAGAGTTTTATATATGGGATTTGTGATTGGTGTCAACTAAATGGTGTCAAGGCCACCTTAATGGATAATTTTATAAAATATGTCGGCTAAGAATTAATAACGTTTAGGATTACACATTTTGCTAATGATAGTGTAGTTAAATGTGGTTCTGGCCTAGTGCCTACTTATCCTGCACGCATCATACGAATGTTCTTGATTAAATATACAGTCTTCCAATCTTTACTTGATCAGTAACCAGTAACATATTATTATGTGTATAATTGAGTAGTCCTCATATTCCGGTCACCAGTTTGACCAATGGAGGTTTACCAGCAAGTGTTATGCACCATTCATATCTACAGGCATTGTGCGTGGCAGACACGTTGCGTGGCAGACAAAATAAATATTCTTTCACACACTTTATATGGATGTATTCACATTTAGCGCGCAGACACGTGCCGGCGCCGGCAGCATTTTCAACGAGAATGTTTTGTCTGCCACGCGACGTGTCTGCGCATGTCTGTAGATATGAATGCTGCATTATACTCGAGGAACGGCCGCGCTTCGGTAACATTGTGATATACGAGATTGAACTTGTACATTTATACGAGTAGTGAAGAAAAATTTAATAGCGTGATTCAGGTTTGAAGTAACGTCGTCGCGTCACGTATGTGCGATGTCCCAGCATACCTAGTGTTCTTCAAATTCTTTTGCGCGAGATTCGTGTTAGAATTTGAACAATTGCGAGACCATTTCACATTATATTTTTGATCATTAAAAAAATCATACTCGTAGATACAAATATTGTATCTACGATACCACTACTACTACAATATTAAATTTATTATTATGTGTGGTACACTTTGGGCTGTAATTAAAGTGACTACTAATGAATACCAACTGAAATGACTGAAGCTGTGTGGCTTCGAACCTTGTATTGTTTGGCGTCACGCCAGTCAACGCTATTGGGTATCTTGTTCGGTAACAGTGAAATAAACTTGAATTTGTTGTACTCAACAACAAATAGGTACTTAGCTAATAAATTTCATTTGATAAAAATCAAATATATTGCGCCGCCCTTTTAGCGATTTGTGTGTTAAACTAAATCAAATCTTAACTTGACGGTGGAAGGGCGTGAGTACCTGTGTATCAATAATTTCTTTTTTCAATGAGTAGGTATTAGACTATGAATAAAATTAGAACGGTATATTAGAATTAATGATGCAATAGTGACGAATAAAACGAAATGGTCCGAGATAACCCTAATGTTGCTATAGGATGTGGCTTTCAGGGTATCTGCTTAGTATATGTATAATATATAACATTTAAACATACATTACTGAGCATTAATTATTGAGTAAAACTTTTTTTTTTATTTGCGTACGCCATTATTCTTTTGAAATATAGATCCTTCGACTAATGCATAGTAAAGATATCCGAGACAGAGATAAATAAAATTAACTTTGTCTTCAAACGCGAAAAAAGTTAAGGATATTATGCAGGTTCGTGACTGTAAGAGACTCGACTTTTTCCATACATAAATAATGACAAAAAAGTTCTTCACGGATTGGCTTAACATGCCTGAACCGTTCACCTGAGGTAGGGCAAACTTTTAAAGGTTTTTCCTTGGGTGTTCCATTAAGAAAATTATGAAAGTTCGGGAAAGTTATGCGTTTATAGACGGTACCGCTTGATCCCCGTTTCCTGTGCATACTTGTAGATAAATTACTATCATCAAATAGGCTACTGCTAAGTTAGTGCACTTTAACCTTTAACACGTTGCCTGCGCCATCATTTAAAAAGAACTTTTAGTTTGTACCCTAGAGACCTAAAAGATTTCTACTTTTTGTAGCGGTTTAGACTTTATCAGTCTCCTAAAAATACATTTAAAAAAATTATCTTCCAAAAAACCAATGATACACCTACCTACCTATATTTGAAGTTTCTGTGGGTTGCTTATTGCTCTATATTTTGCTAGGTTTGCACGCAGTTATGACATTAGAATCATAAAATAATAAACTAGAAACACAAAAAATAGGTATCGATTTTATCTTGTACCGCAACCGAAGATAGTTCAAAATGTCTGTTAACTAGCAGTTGCAGAAAATAAATAAATCTACACGCATTAGAAATCGATACAATCAAGTCATTATCAAGCAAATAAAATCTTCTATGTTTCGACAATAATAACATAAACAAAATGAAAATAAATGTTATAAGTTTATATAATAATAATATCTTCCAACAGATTAAATAAGTACCTAATAGCAAATTATAAATACACGTAAGACCATATCATTTGTCTGGAGAAAATAACAGGGCAATATTTTGCTAAGAAAGCATACATGTATGAATGAAAAATTGCTTCCAAGTAAAAAGAGCTTTCGTTCCCGAACAATACCACTATATGTTATTACAGATCTACTTAATCTTCCTTTGTTACAAGATCCCAAAGGATTTATCGGGTTTTCTTTTCCTATTTCACGGGACCTATTGTTGTGATTTCGATTATAAATACATAATAATAACCGTTATGACGTGGAAAGTTTATTAGGGTTCAGTACATTCGACTGCATTACGGACCCCTCACTGTTTGTCTGTCTCGCTTTATGTTCAATTTCCTCATTATCTAGCATCTAATTGTTCAACGAGGAAGCATTAAAAATCATGAAAAAAAAATCATTTGGATACTACATATGGATTAATAAGTAATGAATAGTTAGTAAAAAAACCCAATCAACTAATTTTCTGATTTTTTTTTTGGTAAGTAGGTACTACGCATTCTAGTCTCAGTTTGAGTCGAGTCTAGGCTGGATCGGTTACAGTTTTCATGAGTGGTAGTGAAAAAAGTGATGCTGCATGGGCATCATACAAAACAGAAAAAGTGAACAAATCTTGAAAATAAAATGCAGTTGGTTTGCGTAGTGCATCATCGCTTGGAAAAACTTAAATCCAATGATTTAATCCATCGTCGTAAACCTTATATCAATCTTTGTACTACGTTTTAAAATACAGAGATTAATAAATTTCACAATATTCTTACACCAAACGCAAATACCTCACTCTGTAAGTTTCTAAAACCTAAGTAAAGTTTAATTAACACAAATTAAGTTAAATTAACGTTGTGCGTTATAATACCATTAGATTAAAATGAAATTGACTTTATAAGGGAACAAAAATACGCTCAAGTGGTACCTTTGGCGTAATTAAACATTAATTTTGCAGGAGGATCGCACCGGCGTTCCACTTTCGTAATTTCTAATTAAAGACGGCAGTATGTACGAGAACGAGTAGCTAGTTAATATGGCTTCATTACCTCTACGCGTGATTTCACGTTAGTAACAGTATTGGTTAGAGTAAATCCTAAGAGAGTTGTGGAGCTTAATGACATCTATTTGAATCCGTCGAGCTGTCGAGTTGACGCCCCGCGGCGGTAATGCAAATTTCCTGCTCGTGCGATCTACGGAATAGTTTCTGGGGTGTTATTTGACATCTGAATATAAATGTCAATCACCCCCATTAAGTTATAACCGAAACTAGAAACTCGGAGCCCGAAATTCAACCGTAAAACATTCTTTCTTTTTATTATGATTGACTTTGAAAGCTTCAATATTTCCTCACCATAATACCAAGCAGAGAATAATAAATATTGTAGATTAGTTGCATATCCTTAAGATTACAGAACTAAGAATTTAGTTTTCTGTAACAATAATAATTTTCAATCAGTCCATTGTGGTACAGTCTGGAAGGTAACGCAATAATGCAAATAACATATTGTATACCTAGACTATACGAAAAATATTTCCGTTTACTTATTAGTCGTTCATAAAACTGGTCATGAAGTTAATGAGTTCCTATTGTAATTTCAACATAAATGGCACAACGGCACAAGGTTACGTATAGCTGAAGCAACACGAACTACCTCATGCTTTATTTCTTTTTATTGCTATTAAAAGGCCAAGGCCCTTTAAGTCAAGTCAAGTCAAGAAGACAACGTAAATTTTACTCCAAAGAAACATTTATTACACAGTTCTTTTGCCATTCCATTCCATTTCATCGTGTCACCAGAAATTGCAGAGGAATTTCCTCCTACTTTCCGGTTCGGAGTCATAGCAATATGCTATAAATCTAAAAGAGAGATGTTTATAGCGGGTTAAACGGTACTGAAAAGAAATGTATTCAGAAACGCAAATACTTTATGTCTCAATGCACGTAATAAAGACATGTCGATGCAGCTGTTTACGTAATACATCTCGATATAAAATGTCGCATAACTCAGCGGCAATCGTCGATCCTAAGTGATCGCCCGAGTTCAGCAAAACGGGCGCGGTCATCAGTTGTATGAGTGACCGCTAGTGGAAAACGACTTTAACGTTTCCGTGCTTCGGAAAGCACGTATAAACATGTCGTTATATCTAATTATATATCAGTAGTTAAGCCAGGCGGTGGCCTTTGGGCGACATAATTACTTCCAATGCTTGGGTAATCCCTCCTTGAAGCAGTTCTAAAGCAGCGTGGTAGAATATGTTCTAGGCCTCTATCTATACTAATATTATAAAGCTTCAGAGTCTGCAGGTTTTGTATATTTGAACGGAATAATGTCAAGAATAACTAATTCGATAAAAAAATCTTTTTGTGTTGGATAATTAACGTTAATTCTGTAAAATGTATTTTGTCATATGCTAACCCAAAGAAATGGTTGTTTTTTTAATTTCGACAATTTTACACTAGACACTATGAAAATTGGTCTATAAGGATTATGATTAGAAATAACGATACATCCTTTGGAACGTTTTAGTGATGAATTTTTTTAAGTTATAAAGTACGGTAACAGCTTGCCTTCACATGGTAATTTCGACCACATCATCGCGCGATGGTAGTTTGAGCGTGGTGGGACAATAGACACTTTATCACGTGTGACGTAGCACAATGTTAATCTCACCCTGCTATTATCTCGCCTCATGTCGCAGGAGTCAGTGTGGATAATAACGTTGTTTGAGATAAGCTAGCGAACGCTTAACTAAACCGAAGTCTAGATCTTCGTCTAATTTATAGCTTGCGAGCGCCAAGTAGCGACTATAAATGTCACAAAATGATTAAATTATTCAAATAATGTAGTTGGAACGGTTCTTTTGAAGCAGTTAGAGAATAGATTAACATATTTGGGAAAATAATTTTCATTTGTCAAATTATAAGTAAATTGTTTTACTTACTACTTACCTACTGCCATAGCCAAAGGTTTGAGCCAGCCGACCCAGACTGCACTCACTTTCGTAAACATTAAGTAAAACAATGTTAGTAAAGGTATACGAGTAAAAGGCATATAATAGTAGATACAGGTTTCGCGATGTTTTCTTTCACCCAAGCAAATATTATTTTTCTCACATAAATATAATTTTTGAAAATTGGGTAACAAGATATTCTTTCAGTTACTAACCCAGGCCTCCTGATTCTGAACCCTAAATTCACACCACTGCTCCAAGTGTAAAAAGACACATATTTATCACATTCTCATTCTTTGCAGTTGATACAACAGCACAGTACGATGCTGTACGGGCATACCTCAAGGAACTGGACATCTCTAGCGCTGTGTGGGTCGGTCTGATCCGCAGCAACCCTGACGGCGACTTCACTTGGACGTATGTATTAGTTTCCTCTATTCGATAAGAGATGACTCTACTATCTAACTGAATCATGCCGTTGTTTTTTTATTTGACTGTATTTTAAACATGCTAGCGTTTCAAACTTGAGACCTGTATCACCTTACTTAGGCAAATAAGGATTTGCATCATTATCATAATAAGAAGATACAAGTTTTGAGTAAGTTCGTAGGGTAAACTGTGGAGTAATTAGCCACCGTTTATTAATTGGCCACTTGAAATTTCAATAGAACCCAGAACGTTGAACGGCAGTCTAGCAGTCTGTCCATCCATCCATCCATCAGCATTTTGTCAGCCAATCAGCCAGTCTGTCCATTGCCTATAAAAGTCTGTTGAATTTAATAAACTCAAAAACCCAACACATATATTTTGCTACCAACAATATTTCTTCCGACTCTAAACAAGATTCCACTATAAATAACAAACATTTCTTCAATTATTAATGCCGCCCATAAATTATGCAACCTTGACTTAGGGACTTACTCGGGTTGAGAGGAATGAAACCGGAAGGCATAGGGCCGGGCCCTCAGTTCGTCCAATCATATTTTTAGTAACGTAATTTGTATTCATGGACTTGACCACGTCATTTAGTTATTGAGGGTTACTGTTATGGCGGAGACATAAAACGGCTTTGTAGTAGGTAGGTAACTTTATACGGGGTTACCACTTTCATATCAGTATGGCATACTGACATCCTCTTAATTTGTCTCTTACTAATTAATTTTAGAATACTGTTGAATTTATTTGATAATGCCAATTTAAGCAAGTTCACTAACTCTGAAAGTGAATAATTTAACTATTTTAACCCTTTCACAGCCACAGTCGGCTATACCCGACAAATGGTTTTGGACGTTCAAACGCCAATGTCGGGTAATGCCGACACAAACGTTATGCAAAAATAAAACTATTGCAGTATTTTTCGCTATATTTTTATCGCCTATACCTTGTCAACCAATGTTTATTTAGTATATTGGTTACAACACTTTCCCCATTCGTCATTTATATGAGATAAAAAATAAAACAAAGTAACGATCATCGCAAACTGATCACAAAGTCTACGCCGGTAGCGCCATTCATTGCCGTGTTATGCCGACAGCTAGTGATGTAGAACATGCACGTAAGATTTTATTTAAATATTTCATCGCTTCTATGATTTTTAGAAATAATTGCCAAATTATTAACAACTCTGAAAGGTTTGACATATATTTAAATAAAAACAACAAACTTTTATGAGAATAAAGAGATAGAAAGAAAGAATATTTCGTTTTTCGAATTTTTTTATTACCAATTTTAATGTGTGGAAATCAATAAATCTTTTAAGATCTTTAAACACTTTTTGTTTCATTGTGTTTCCAAAATATCTGCTAATCATAACATATTATAAAACAAAGTCCCCTGCCGCGTCTGAAGGGGGCATACAGTTCATATCAATATACTATTGATCATCACTATTTGTTGTAGGTATTTATTTTTCGTTTTACTGTGCTTAGCGCTGGGGGCACGACAACTGATATTAAGTCTAGCGGTTAAAAGGTTAATATCTAAAGTATAAGGAATAATTTCAATAATTCAATAAATAAATAAATATCGATAAAGTACGCAATTCACTTTTCTCAGCACTAATATTACGATGGGTCCTATGTATATGGGCCAAACTAGCAATTTGGCGATTTTGGCTTTTTTGTGGGTAACGCATCTTATCGATATAATGAATCATGTGAGCTATTAAAAAAAAAAGATTTCAGCATAGAAACACGATTTTTTATTACGGTATAACGGCATATGTAACATGAATTTAAACGTATAAGGTCCTAAGCGTAGTTAGAGATTTATACGCGGGGAGTTTCCCGCGCGTTTGTTTATAGTTTGGAACAATCAGCCAATTTGACACTTGTACGTTGAACGGAGCATCGGCCGCACTGTGATGAATAAAGACGAATACGAAATGTAATTGTTGTGTTTTTGGGTTACAATTTAGTTTAATAAGTAAAAATGACATCTAATTATCACGCTAAGATGTCTAGATGTCGGAATTTTGTGAATTTGGCTTTGGGAAAAGAAAACAACAATTAAAACGAAGATTTTATATTATATTCTAATTAATGAATTATCAATTACTTCAATCGTTTATTGATTTTATAGATAAAAAATTAAAAAAATATATACATTATGCTAATTAGCGTAGGTAATACGCGTATAATGGCCAACATGGTATATCGGCCCTTTTAGGGTGTTTTCAAAAAAAATAATTTTAACAAAAACTAACGTAGAAGGGCCAATGTGACATTAAAAAAAAACCAGATAAATGTATATATAAAATACTACAGTGTAAATGAGGGAAATAGTTTTCTTAGCAAATAAGCAAAGATTCGGGAACTTCGGTTTTATCAATTTAAAGTTATAGTAAATTGAAACTTTGGAAGCCTCTCCTGTAAAGTTTTAATTTTACATTTTGGCCCATATACATAGGACCCATCGATTAGTTAAATTCTGTGGTTTCGGAACGCCAATGTCGGCTTATCCCGACAACGCGTGACGTCATAAGGGAACTAGAGATGCGCCACTGCTATAACATTTTCAATCGAGTACGAACTCTGGTAGGTAATATTTGGGTCTAATTTTTAAGGTATTTGAATTAAAATTTTGTCAATTCGACAATTTTTTGTGACGATATAAGTTATGTTAAAATAAAACAAGTATATATGAAAGATAAAGTTATCAATGTTATATTTATATTTACATCGTATGCTTATGGTCACATCCCTATTTTTGCAGTGTGTTGTTTACAATAAATCTTTGTGGCGTTTGTGGCACAGTTTTTCGGTTTGTACTGTGGCTGTGAAAAGGTTAATGACGTCAGTCCAGCGGGTTGGTGACTTGCCGCTTATCCTCTTTGCCTTCCACCTGACCCTAAAACACCAGATTTCCATCTTATGTAAGACTAACTACTCTCATGTAATGACTCTGCTAAACAGAGACTATCGCGGCTTGAGTGGTGACGGGTACTGGAGCTCAGCCCCCGACGCTCGCTCCGCACCACTCTGCGCAGCCTCTGACCCTGCTGCCGACTACCGCTGGGAAGCCCGCGCCTGTGGCGGCCCCAGCGTCGCTTCCTTCATCTGTGAACTACCAGGTAATCTTTATATTTCGTCTCACCTTGTATTCCAATTGTATTTATGAAAATTCGCAATTGAGCTTATTGCAATGGAGCTCTTCTTCTTAGCTGACGCATTGGTGATACCCATACTGTCTGTGTTGATGGGTGACGTTTACTGATTACAATTAGGTACCTTGATTGTCGGTTTCCAACGTAACAACGACGAGGATGGCTTATTTACTTCATTATTTATAATCTGATTATGTCAATCGATTATTTTATTCCAAATAATTAATCGAATATCCTCTACAGTTCTGAAAAAAGTTCACATCTTTCAAAGGTTAATGTGTGAATTGTTCTAATGCTGTTGGTAACTTCTAGTACCACAATGGGCTTTGGGCAACGAGGGCTGCATGGTGCGAGCGTTACCGGCGCTGACGGTGCTGTACCTGCCCGAGAGCGCTGCCGTCCAGCTGACAGCAGACTGCGGCATGGCTGGCGTAAAACGTGTCCAATGTACTGGGAATGTGGTAGGTAACATTGATTTAGTCGATAATTAACGATGATGCTAAAACAATACTAAAATATGACAACAATAGAGAAAATAGATTGTATGAATATAAAAAGAAAATAGTGTAATAATAAAAATGTACAAAATACCGAATTAACAAGTTAATGAATTCTCCGAATTTCAAGAATGACAAGGAATTATCCTACTTATTTCATGCTTATACCTAAATGAATATTTTATACAAAAATTTTAACTGATGATTAGTCGAGAGTCTAACAAAATTCGCATTCATTATTGCCTTTAAACACAAATTAATACATTTCATTCATTCATTCAACAGAAACATGAAGACCTTATACGAGATCTTTCGTGCACTGAAGACGATGAATCGTCTCCTCCAATAAGTACATCATCATCGATCACAACATGGGTAACTGCAGAATCTGATCAAGAAACCAACGATGCAGTCAACGAAGAAAATATGACTACTGAACATGAAGATAGCTTCTACAATTTAAATTCCATTACTTCCACGCCAGATTTACTGAAATTGATTTCTATTACAGAGAAAAAACAAATTATTATGGAGCAAGCAACGAACAATCCCGAGAAAGCTATCTTCAACAAAAATGTTAACTTAGACGTAGCTGCGCATAATAATTTACAAAGTAACGATATCCCTAAGCTATTCAATCATAATGATTTCTACTCAACTGAGCAATTAGAAAAGCAAGAAGATGAAAAACATGTACAACATAAGTTACTGCACAATGAAGTTGCGCGGCTGGGTAATTATGAAAATATATTTAGCCAGCCTACTGATCACTTTGTACCACCATTAGTTATGGCAAAAGCTAAAGTTAATGAAGATATGACTGCTGTATCTTTCGAAGAAAAATTAGCACAACAACATTCAGAATATCGACAAACAAAGTATGAAAACGAAAACAATGATACCTTAAACATGAAGTTCAAACATGATAACATAATAACTACCACAGAAGTCGCAACTACGTTGTTTACTACAGAAATTCCAATAACTGTAACATCTGATGTAGTTAAAGATAAAAAAGAAATAAATAAACATGTTTTACCTAAAAAATACGACCAGACTTCTGCAGACTTAAAGGGAAAACGAGCTCAAGTTGTAAAATCCATTAAACCAATTAAATCAGTAACATCATCTCCACAAACAGAAACAACAAAATTGGATACAGAAGAAAAAACCACAAAAAATATCGTATACTTTGACTCATCAAATGAAGATAGTACTCTTGATCTTACTGTTATTATAAAAGAACCTGTGTTAATCGAAGATGTAGAGAGAAATGACAATAATATGTCAAGTACCGTAAATATAACAAATGTAAATTCCTACGATACTACTATTGCTAAATCATCAAACGACGAATTAACGACACAATCAACATTTATATACAATGAAACCAATACGGAACCTAATGTTATGCAAAATATTACACTTAATGATGAAATAATTAAAATTACTTTCATTCATGACAGTGATTATTCTACTTCCAATTCTACTGTATTTGAGATAACTACAAGAGCGCCAATATTTAAAGACAGTGAAAATAGTTTCCGTATGACGTCTACTCATGCAAATGATTTAATGGTAACTACAGATGTTACTATCGGATCACTTAGCAATAATTCAACTACAGATGAATCTGCATTAACATCTAGAGAAGAAATAAACAATGTAACAAATACAACTACTGACACTTATAAAGTAACTGATGAATTTTCAAACACTGAAGTGACGACACACCAGAGTTTAAGTGAAAACACACATGGAGTTGACTACAATATCAATTCAACTGAAGTAACTCCACAGCTTATTATAAAGGAAACAATTAATAATATTACCGAAACGGAAAGTGTTGATTACTTTGAAAAAAATTATAATAATACTTCAGAAGACATAGATGATTTTCAATCTCCCCTACTGTCTGGTGCTAATGAGCCTTTACACAAGCCGAACAGATCACGAAGACCACAGCAACCGAATAGGATAAAAAAGTTTAATCCGTTTCGTATATTAGGTTAACCAAAATCATTAATTTAATAATTGACTGCCACAGATGGAATTATTAGTGACACAATCATCAATCATAATATTATTGAGTTAGTTTTAGTCATGGGTAGATACAACATACTCATAATTACAATATTAAAATAGCACATTGCACTTAGATGTTTTCATTCACTATGAAGCGTAGGATGTATTGAATTTATGCATCATTGCACAGATTAGATATGTATACATTCAACAATTCGTTAGATTAATTAATTCATATCTAGAATAGAATATCATGTTATGAATTCATCAAATTATTCATGTGTATTTCACACCGATTGCAACTTAGTCAATTCTTATACTTGAAGTCATAGCATAGCTATATTGTCGATTTATACATTGTATAATTTTTAGGATATACTTAGAAAGTTTGGATTGTTATATTAATATCATCTACCACCATCACGTGTTTAAATTGCCAAATTATATAATTCGAAATATAAAAATAGAAAATTTAAATAATTAAATCATAGTACATTGTCACTATGAGGTCACTATATTATACTTGATAAATATTTTTATTGCATAAATAAACTTAAAGTTATTCACGAACCATATCATTGTAGGTTAAGGATTTATATGTATTGTTTAAGTTTATGAAGTTTAATTGTTTTATAACATTCGTTACAATTCGGGAGATAAATAAAGTACAACGGAGCCTCAATAATGAACAAGGAGGCTGTGAGCGCCTCTCGAGAATAACAACCAAGATTCATTGAGTATCTTAAACTTAATCTGAATTATATCCAGTTTCTCGTAAAACGAATTCAGAAGAAAATGAAATTCGCAAGTTTTCTCACGTGCGAGTATCCGAAAATTAACCAATAATTAACTAATCAATTTCTTAACTGTGTAAATTATTTATTCCAAATATTAGTAGTTATAATGTTTAAGACTTTTTTAATAAATAAATCTTTAGATAACCGTTTTTGATTTTCTTTACAAATTCTCAAACCCTTGTTTATAATTTTAATAGTAGCTTTCTAAATTGAAATGATATTATGGGAAGACTTCTGGGCTTCGTCTTAATCCTATCATCGCGTTTGCTGAATGACTATTGACAGACCTCACACATCTATCAGAACTTTAGAGAAGGTGCACATTAAGGGATCGAGCAATAATTCTTCAGAAAGTGTTTACAATCAACCATAATGGCTATACATAATCATAAAAATATAATTTTAGTTACACAAATAAATATATCTTTGTTAAATTAATAAAATTTTCATCCCAGTAACCACACTTCCTCGATCCTCTACTTGCCAAGATGATTTCTTTCACACCTGCAATTAATTAATAATTTCTTGCTTGGACTATAAAGTACATAACTTATTGTAACGAGTGTGATTCATTTTAGTGTTTATTTTATTTGGATGTCTATCTGTCTGAGACAAAACATGTTAAATAAATAACGCTACACACTCATATAGTCCCACACTTGGATTCCCTGTGTCATGAGTGCTATGAACAACACGAGACGAAGAAACACACAGAGTACGGATCAAAGGCAACTACATAATTAGTGATGTTTTAGTGCTACCACGACCATTAGCGACTGCAATCATGTCATCATCTCGAATGGTTCGTGTATTGGTCTATCTAGCACTTTCAGACACATTAACTGAATTTATAAACCAACTGTAACTAGGTATCTATTTTAACATCAAGTTAATGAAAATTAGTCGCAAAGATGTTTTGTGGCAAGTACATATCGTAAATAGCTCTTATGCCGTCTGCATTCAAATGTCAAATGAATCGTAGACCAGCACGCCCACTATTTATATCCGACGACGTTGATGTATGGGGCAATAAATCAGAGAATAATGCGAATCTTAAACCTAGACGCAAACCATGTTTGCTCGTAAGTAGGTAAGTATACGATTGTTTACCTTAAAATTTATCTATACACATAGTAAATCAGATCATAATATGACAGACTGACAGATATACCTACCTAAAAAATCTATCACTGGCGGTTGTATTATTGCAATAGAACGCAAAAATATTATTTTGATACGCTAATCTAAGAAACACGGTTTTCAATACGTTGTAGTAGGTAAGCTTTATTTAACATTTAGTAAAGTTTATTTCATTAGTTTAGAAGTGGTGATAGCCTAGTGGTTAAGAATTCGGCCTCCTATTTGAAGGTCCCGGGTTCGAATCCCAGGGCACGCACCTTTGACTTATCGGAGTTATGCGTTTTAAGCATTTAAATGTCACTTGCTACAAACGGTGAAGGAAAACATCGTGAGGAAACCTGCATGCCTGAGAGTTCGCGAAACTCTAAGGTGTGTGAAGTCCGCCAATCCGCACTTGGCCAGCGTGGTGGACTATGGCCTTAACCTTCTCATTGTGAGAACAGACCCGTGCTCAATAGTGGGCCGTGATGGGTTGAGATGATGATGATGATGAAAGTTTATTATTTTATTTTGAACGGTTCGTAAATGAAAAAGTTAGGTAGGTAATTTAAAGAAACACGTCGGAATTTTCCAGTGAGTACTACGAGTATAAGGGCGCATTCAAGTAGAACGCTGGTTACCGGCGCCGATCTGCCAGCGCTTATCGGCGCTTATCCGCGTAGGTAATCTGCGCAGGTAGTCTCAGGTATACTTTGTGCCGAACCAGCGCCGATAAGCGCCGACAAGTTCCGACCTGTCACACGACCGAGGTTATGTCAACGGACCAGTACCGATAAGCGCTGGCAGATCGGCGCTGGTAACCAGCATTCTACTTGAATGCGCCCTAAGACATATTTTTTACCCGACTGCGTCAGAAGGAGGGTTATGTTTTACGAGTGTATGTATGTATGTATGTATGTATGTATGTATGTATGTATGTATGTATGTATGTTTGTTTGTATGTATGTCAATTTATTTGTCGGGCCCCACAGCCCAAACGGTTGAACAGATTTCGACATATCAGGTATCGTTGAATTCGTCAGGTTAGTGTCATAGGCTATATGAATTTTCAAAATGGCGCCCGAATGTGCAAGAAAAAGAGGGGATAATCAAAAACTCAAGATTATTTTAGCTTTTTTCTTATTTTAGCAATATGGGTATCAAATGAAAGATCGTGAAAAGACCTTTTCAAAAATATATGTACCTATCATATAACGTTTAGGCACACGGTTTAACACAAATTGTCAAAAACCATTCCAAAAAGTAGAATTTTTCAGCGAAAACACTAAAAAGTCTGAAATAAAAATATTATTATAAAAACAAAAAACCCGACTGCTCACAAAAGAACTCAAAAGAAAAAAAACAAGTGTCACAATATCAACATAAAATACTTCATGGTGCTGCAGGCGGGGACAAACAATACTGTTACCTACGGGTAAAAAAAGATTTATCACAAGTAGGTAGGTGCTACGTTTGTCACCGCATGCGGCACCATGAAGTATTTTATGTTGATATTGTGACACTTGTTTTTTTCTTTTGAGTTCTTTTGTAAGCAGTCGGGTTTTTTGTTTTTATAATAATATTTTTATCGAAGATTGTGCGTAACAAAGCGTGAAATTTTTATGAACCAGTAAAATTGTTTTAAGAATAATTGTTATTTAATAATGCTTTACTTAAAAATGAAGCCTTTAATCAGTGAGTGCGCTTTAATGTCCAAGATAACATCACCAGTAAACTTTAGGTAGATAACAAGACTTGTACCTAAACTTTGTTTTACAGTCCAGTTGTCCAGCTGTCTGCAGTTCTTGTCATGTGTTTCAAAATTTCATGACAACTTAGAACTCCCATACATTCCAACATCTTATTGTATACGTTTATTATGATTCAATACCAAAAGGCTACCAAACGGAACCCAGTTGGAGTCCGACCGAGACTTGACCGATTTACGTAACCAACTCACAGAGTGATTCAGATTCGGAATTTGCCCTGCATCCATGGTCCAATAACAATGTCTGGAAGCCTTTAATATATCATCAAAAGCTATAAAATAAAGGTATTGAAAGCTACGAGCATATTATCTGAACGAAAATGCCTAAAAGATTTAACGGCATAAAACTCGCGCCAACGATAACACGAATAGGCCATTTCTCTCCTGTACCTTTATTCTCGTTCATAGATCCTAATGCTACATGAATGGAGATATACGTTCTTTATTATGGAAGAGGTACATGGAAAGTCCATAACGGCGATGTGAATCCAGACGCACTCGTGGTATTGTACCTGAGGGGAATGCAGCACAAATGAATGTTTATTATTCTACACAAATGCATAAGATAGCAACACCAAAAGCAAGCGCGATGTAGCTACAAAACTGTGCAAGTATAATACAATAAATGAGTCATCATCTCAACCCATCATGGCTCACTATTGAGCACGGGTCTTCTCTCAGAATGAGAAGGTTAAGGCCATAATCCACCACGCTGGCCAAGTGCGGATTGGCGGACTTCACATACTTTTGAGTTTTTTTGAGAACTCTCCGGCATGCAGGTCTCCTCACGATGTTTTCCTTCACCGTTTGTAGCAAGTGACATTTAAATGCTTAAAACGCACATAACTCCGAAAAGTCAGAGGTGCGTGCCCTGGGATTCGAACCCGGACCCTCCGAACAGAAGGCGGAGTTCTTAACCACTAGGCTATCAGCGCTACTCATAATAAATGAGTCATCTTCTAAAAAAAATTATTTGCTGTTAAGAACTAATTCTTTCTACAGCCAAAATTATGTCCAAGTTAGGTTACCAACTTATTATATTTGAGCGTGAGTTACAGAGTTTGAAAGATTAAAGATTTATTTATACTTATACAAGAAACTCAACTTTGTTTAATATTTTGTAAAGATGACGTTACAGAATGAAATAAAATGTAAAAATCGGCCAAGTGCGAGTTGGACTCGCGCACGAAGGGTTCCGTACCATTATGTATAAAAACGCCAAAAAAATCTGGTCTGTTGTATGAAAGCCTCACTTAAATATTTACTTTAGTTTTTTGTAGCCACAAGCAACGCCATCTCTTGGACCGAAAGGTAACTAATTAATCGCTGAAGCGTCGAAGCCATATTTCGACTTAAATATTTATTTTATTCAGTGTTTTAGTATTTGTTGTTGTAGCGGTAACAGAAATACATCATCTGTGAAAATTTCAACTTTGTAACTATTACGGTTCATGAGATACAGCCTGGTGACAGACGGACGGACGGACAGCGAAGTCTCAGTAATAGGGTCCCGTTTTACCCTTTGGGTACGGAACCCTAAAAAGTGTTATAAGATCAAAATTATTTTCTTTACTTTTTCTAATATTAAGCAGAAAAGTTTGGTTATTTCACGGAATTTAGTAACTGCAATTTTCTATATTTAGAACATTCTAGAAGCTTCCTTTAAGAGGAGACTTATAAAGCGGCAACACCGAACATTCTTGAGTAACTTTCACAGCTGAGGTTGAAAGGAATCGCTCGCCATTAGGGTTTTTTAAAACTCAAGACAAAAGCGCAAGTTGAAAAAGTTAAAAAGTAACTCCATTAATTAAAAGTTTCGAGAGTTTGGCCTCTCAAAACCATTAAAAGTTGAAATATGTGTAAAAAGAAATAATGTTCGGCTAGTTATTTCACAATCTCACGATGTTATCGTAGAAAATAATTAATTAGCGAATTACGAGGTATATATGAGTTCTACGACCGTTGTGAAAATAATTTGTAGTAAATTTCATCAGGCGTTACTTTGCGGAACTCCATTAATACAGATTATACATAGGTTAATCTACTTTGCTACAATCCGCGAGCAATCTTGCATGTATGATGCTCTGGTAGGATGATACCTATACGTATATAACTTTCATACTCCCGGCCGAAGAATAAACATTTGTGCGTCGCATAAACCTGTCTACCCTGGAACGGAATCGAACCTGAGTCGTTCGCTTTCCATCACTGCCGTACTGTACTGCCAGGTTTGTCAATATGATATTTATAAAAATTATAAAGGGTATTCGAGGTATTTTTCCTTATCTTCCTAAAAGCTATTCGTCCGAAAATTTCCATTTACTTTCCCTATAAGTTTCCTCATGCGAAGTATCAAGATTGTTGATAGGGGAATTTTAGGCAAACTTGATAAACGTAAGACAGTTTATGTAGAAAAGTTGTTCCCTTTCATAATATGTTTTAGCTGAAGCTACATATATAAATGTATCATGTATTAACTTAGGTGTACAGGTTCCGACTTAATATTTAGTGTCCAGGCCTTCGTGGCAACGTCTTGCTGCTCTTGAAATATTTGTGAGATGGTTTTAGTTGCCTTGTCAGGTAAGCCTACGAGATCCTCCACGAGATTTCACGTACTTCTCAATGATTTCTTCAGTGCTTACAATGTTCTGGCGTTCAAAGTGACAAGTAGATATTTTACTGGCTATATAATAAAAAAGTTTAATTAATTAAATCTTTTACAATTTCACGTTGGTGAAAGGTGTGGAGCCGGTTACACTTTTTTAGAGGCGACCATCTCAGTCCTCAAGGGTAGCAACGCATCTGTGACCGAATTAGAACGAGACTCATTGAGTCTAGTTCTGGGTCGGTCACAGTTGTCATGGGCGGTAGCGGAAGGTGGTGCTGCATGCTCGTTTGCTATCTTAATTCCATAAAAAAAAACGTTATAAAATAAGACTCGCATCTAAGCTGATTTATGCAGACTACTAGTAAATCCGCCCGGGCTTCGCTTCGGGAAACCAGTCCCTTCAAAAATCTCTATAAATTTTAACAAATTATGTTATTCCGATGTCTAAGCTATATTACTGCAAAGTTTCATGAAAATCCGTTCAGTAGTTTTTGCGTGAAAGAGCAACAAACACACACACGCACTCGCAACTTTCGCATTTATAATATTAGTAGGAAGTAGGATAAAACGTAATCTTCACAACTGAAACGTTTACAGTAACTTTTTTTTTTCAATTAGGATAAAAGAACATTTAGAACAAGATCTTTCAAAAGTTCGCGATAAATATGAAGATAGGTGAACCCGCAGCGTGGCGCCAGTTATGATAAGAGACCGTCTGTAGCTCGGAGCTGTTTGCCTCGCGTTTTACGAGCCCCACCTATGTGTGACATCAAATATTTACGGCGAGTTTACCGCGTGTTCGGTTGTAAATTGCGATATGAGGCACTTTCTTTTTACGCCACAGTAAACATACATACTCGGATATTACGTAATCGCATGAAAAATAAAGAAAAACGCCGAGTTCTGAACGCAGCTACGACTATCTAGATATTTTTCTGCGCAAAATTAAAATTTTGCATGGATAACTTTATTATTTGTTGCTATTTTCGGTTTTTGGTGTTTTTTAATATCAATATGTAGATGGTAAAACCGTATTAGCTGCTTTGAACTTGTTGTTTTATGAATATTATATTTTACTTTAATAAGGAAAAGTGTGCGTACCTACTGTAAATGCATTATTAATTCCTTCGGTAAATGAAAACATTGTGAGAACACCTACCATCTTGGCACTTTGCCACTTGCCATCAAATGGAATTTCCATATCTTAGGTATAAGGTGAATAGTTAGAAGCCCAACATCTTGCTTGTGTCAGCTTTGTTGTGTACTAGCTAAGGGCTTGAGATCAAGTATTTTCTTTCTGTCTTCTTTGTCGGCCAACAACGCATAAATGATGCCTTTGCTGTTACTAATACACATAGAAGCACTTGACCTCCTACAAATTGTTTGTAGGCTACAAACAGGTGGTATGCCCGCTTCTTAGCGGGCTATTATAAATAGTGGGCTAATATACAATTATAAAGAATTATATGAAGCGCTCATAGCCCGGCGGCTTGCGTCGATCCTAAGCGATCGACAAAATTAAGCAACAGCGGGCGCGGTCGGTAGTCGGATGGATGACCGCTAGTGGCAAAAATTTCTTGAGCGCTTCCGTGCTTCGGAGGGCACGGAACGCCGTCGGTCCCGGTTGTTATCGATTTATAGCAGTCGTTAAGCCATGTCGGAGGCCTTCGGGCGGCTTCAAAACTTTCGACACTGGGTTGGCCACTAACCCCTCCACCAACCCGCATTGGAGCAGCGTGGTGGAGTATGCTCTAACTAGGCCTCCTCAGTAATGAGGAGAGACCCGTGCTCAGTAGTGGGCCATTAGTGGGTTGTAGCTTAGCTTAGCTTTTATACAATTATAGTATAGTTATTATAATTTATGTATGTAAACGATAATAGCATAATGAGACTAAGTTCCCCGAAGTGAATTAGAATAAAAAAGCTATACGTACGGAGAAAGAGTTTCTATCCATCCATCCATGGTTGTAGTTAGGTACACAAATAAGGGATCGCAAACACCCACGATCCCTTATCCACCGAGCAATCTTTTGAGGGTCTAACCCGAACTAGCTTGACAGAGTATGACTCAAAGTCCGTATATAGACTCGTAGATTTTATCAATATTGTGTAGTTCCTACCTAAACTTTTTGATACATTTCTTATACATCTGCATTAAACACCTACCATAACACTGGACACAAACAACAATAAACTAGTTTATAGTTATAGTTATTCGCATTTCTTATTAAGTTACTTAGGTATTATATTGAGGTCTTTTTTCTGAGACACGGGTGACTTATCTGAATAGATTCTTTGAAGATATATTGTTAAGCTTACTATAAAAAGACTCTAATTTTGGCTTAGAACAGATTGACAGATAAAAATATTAAAACTTTTTCTCACAGTCCTATTGGATGTATAAAAAGTAAGTTTTTATGGAACCTTTTTATAGAAACCTTTATAAATATCGTTTTCTTTTTTTCTTTAACCAAGGTGAAGGCCTATGAAACCACTCAAAATTTTTCGCCAAGAGATATTAAATTTAAGGTGGCAAATTAAACACAAAATATATCGAACTGAAAAAAATACATTGTTAGATCTTGATAGATTTAGAAAATGCTATTTCATTAAGCTCATATAATATTATGTTGTGAAAGCATTAAACAAAGGTATACTGATTGGAAATATCGAACGGGTTTTCACAAAACTCTAAAAATATAAAAGCCGTTTTAAGAAAAATCTGCATTTTCAATTGAATTGCTGAACAAGGCGCTTTGCCCACGGAGCAACTATTGCAGCAACTGTGTGCTTAGTACGAGTTGCATCGAAAACTTCACCTTCACGCCATCCGTCAAAACGTGAGTGACGGTGACTATCGAAAAGTTGCGAGTACGAGTGTCAAACGTCATAACCAAATCGATCGCGTATCAGCACGTTTATTCACACGTTCATTCGCAAAAACCATTTATTGTTATGTTGTCAACAAAACGTCGTGACAGAATCCTACCAAATAAAGAAGGTTATTCCTTTCTTACTAAAGTATTAATGAAAAGTTACTATTGAAACTGTAATGCTTATATCGCCATTTTTAAATAGATAAACGTTTGTTATAATAATGCCATAGAGAAAAGCTAATGTTTTAATTTTAATAGGAACATAGATAAATGTGATTAGTGAATAAAAATTTCATTAAATAAAATAAGGAGCCCGGCTTCATTTGATTGCCGCGCCGGTGCAATTCTTTGCACAAAAATTAAAAAACTATTAAGATGACTATTTATTTCTTTAATTATGGCGATATCGCCAGATTATAATCCCGCTCATCTTGAGCAGCAGCCATAAACAATTTCTAAGGAAAAAGATTGAATCATTTCTGTCCAAATACAATGTAATACTTACTTTATTAATAATAATAAATACTTCTTATGTATGTCAAGTTTTAAATAGTGAGGCTGGTAATTGGTTGGATAAAAAGAATAAGTTTTTGTATTAAACTGTCTGAAAAAATGGTGATTTTGTTCTATGTCGTTTATATTACATTGTGTAAAATGGAATAATAAAACCACGTTATAGTTATAAACTAGACTTTTAATACAACATTCCAACAATTGCAGCCATTAAAGCACAATAATTTTAACTATTTTAAGTCAATCTCACATTTTAATGTACCTATATCTATGATGATATAGAAAAAATAATTCATAAATATTGTAATATTTACATTATTGTCTTTGTTTTAAGTATTTCTTGATTAGATGTTTTTTGTAGGTTAGTAAATGTAAAATTTATTTCATCCCATATTTCACTTGTTTCTGGCTGAGTGTAAATACACCAACGCCATATCCAGAAAAAAATATATTGTCTATCATAAAAAGTATTCACCGGAACGCGAACAACACAAATACCACTTTTCTATAATTTCATTCACTTTGAGATTTGTGGCCGTAATTATGCTCCCAGCAAATATAAATTATCCAGACATAATTTTCAACAAACAAAACAAAAGTATAATTAAAATAATAGACCATCTTTTTTATGATTTCACTAGTAAATTACACGTGAAAACTTTTCGATAACGTGTTCCCTGAGTTTTCGCAAGTTAAGTATACGAACTGTCAAATATGCCACTCGTACTCGCGCAATGTTCGAGAAACCATACGTAAACGTGACGTTAACCACTGACAGTTGACTTTACTTTCGTAAACGTGATCCCGTAAACTCGTACTCGCTATTTTGATTCCTTCACGTTTCCGCTAGATGTCTCTGCTTCGATCCCATACAAATTTCAGTTTACGTAGCGAGCACGTTATGTGAAATAAAACTCGTACTAAGCACACTGGCTACTAACTGGCAACTAACTGTTTAACATTTCAATTGGGCTGCGCACACACAGCAACTCGAGTTTCGAGTTCCGGCAATCGTCAACAATTGTCAGTTGCTGTAATCGTTGCCTAGGTCAGTTCCTAATTGCCGCAATGAGGGTAACCGCGTGTGAATTTTCCGCTAGAGGCGCTAGTGAAAAGGGAGGTCTGTCTGTCACTTTTCGCTTGTCTGAATTTCATTTGTCACTGTTTATGTATGGGCGGGCTTTGACAGCATGACCGCATTCTGCAGTGGCGCCAACTGGTGAGCACAAAAACGGTTACCCTCATTAGCAACTGTTCAATATTATAACTGTCAATCGCAAATCAATCAATCAAGTTGCTCACAAATTGCTATAAAATTGCGGCAACCGTAAACGTTGTAGCAACTATCAACTTTTTACAGGAAACATTTAAAAAGTTGATAGTTGCCTCAACGTGAGTTGTTCCGTGGGCATAGCACCTAACGAAAGGGCGACTATAGAAACAAATAAAAAGACAGAGACTTCCACACACAAACGACGTAAGTAAATAAGTAAGTATCCGTGCATCTTGAAAAAAATATAAATCAGTACTTGACACAGTAGGTAACATTTCGGTTTCGACCCTAACAAACTATTTTATTTACACGTACAAAATAAATATATTATATTGACTATCACGAAGCTACAAGTTTGTTACATGAGAGTTTTTTTGTTTATCTATAAATCAAGGATATTTTGTTTCATCTTGAATAAATATATTACGTAACACAGAACCAAGTCTTAACCCTCCATAATAACATTTGCGGCTACACCCTGTAGTATAATGAGACTAAGAGATCCTAAGACATAATCTCTCTGGTTATTAATTAATGTATTTGTTTGTTAGGTACAATCTAATTTAATTATTTTGAACATATTATAAAAATTGTGCATAAATATTTAATTATATAGGTTCAAGGATAATTATGAATAAGATATTTATTTATAAATTAAATAGATACTTACGTGACTTAGGTAGGTAAGTACTAGGTACTATTTTTCCTCGAATCTTTTCATCCTCAATTTCGACCCTTTAGAGTTTGAACTTTGAAAGAAAAATAACTACTTACTGATAAATACTACTACTATAGTTCCGAAATCTATCCAAATCGGGCCAGGCCTGGTTTAACCTTGAAAACGTTATAGACAGACAGGCAGACTTTCTCATTTATAATATCACTATTTATCCCTATAGAGACTTATTCCAATGCCCTCCACTCTAGTCATGTGGATAGAAGTCTTCTATTACATTATACAATCCTCAGATTGCTACGTTGCTTCATCCTAGGTACTGAGAATTGATGTCAATGATTATTTAGCCTGCTGTGTCTACAATCTACATCTCTGCACATAATTCGGTATGCTCTTTGTCAAGTTTAGCCCTTTGATTACTACGAGGAACTAGCTATATTGGCTTTTCTATTGCGAATAACACAAGTGAGATGGTACCTATAATTGTTAATTTAACAGTGGAAGTAAAGAAGTAATTAACTAAAACATGACATGACACCTATATTGATAAGTAATAAAATAAGAATACCGACAATTAAATAAAATACGCATATTTGTGTTGCAAAAAGCATAATAATAATAATAATAATAATAATACTCTTTATTGTACACCAAAGCAAAATGACACATAAAAATAAGACATTTGTACAAAAAGTGATACAAAAGGCGGCCTTATCGCTAAAAAGCGATTTCTTCCAGACAACCTTAGGGTAAGAAGTAAAAGACAGTAAGTATAGTGAAAGGGGGCAGGGTGTACCAAACTAAATAGATTTAAAGCTAATAAAGAAGACATTAAATTAACAGTAAAAGAGTATATAATCGTGTATGTATAAGTATAATATTATATAATAAATGGCAGCATGAGGTAACTGAACGATAGCGAAGAGCAAGAAGGGTTGAAGGAAATTGGAACAATTCTACTGACAGAGTTGTAGATAATGATCTTTAACTAATTTTTTAACTAACTAACATAACTAGATAAGTAAATAAAAAACTAATTAACAGATGTCACACAGTTATGAGTAAAAGTTATGAAATAAAATATGTTACACTTTAAACCATCGTTTCTTAACCTCAGGTCGCGACCCAAATCTGGGTCGCGGGCGGTATTGGGATGGGTCGCGGGAATTTTGAAAACACATCAGCGGCCTTTTTTTACAGCCTGAAGGGCTGACGTAAAAGCAGACGAGCCACCTGATGGTAAATGGTCATCGTCGCCTATGGGCACGAGCAACACCAAGGGAGTCACCAGTGCAACGCCGGCCCTGAAGGAGAACTCTTTTTACACCTTTCTTGAAGAACCTCATGTCATAGCTCTCCGGGAATACCTCAGAAATAAGCTCATTCCACATCTTACACGTTCGCGGCAAAAACGATCGTGAAAAACGGACCGTACTCGTTCGCCACGAGTCCAAGCGATGTGGATGAAACTTCAATCTTCGGCGAGTGGTGTGATGATGGAAGGGTGAAGTTGGCATCAAATCGAACAATTCCTCGGAGCACTCACCGTTGTAAAGCCGATAGAACAAAGGCATCACATGTCTCTCCTCAGACTTAGGTGTTCTAACCTGTTAGTGACTCGTGGGTTGTTGACAATTCGACCGCGCGCTTTTATACGGCGTCAAATGGACTAAGCTGGTATTGTGGCGCCCCTGGCTATAAAGCATCAGTCCCTCGCAGTGAAGTACTGCTTCACCCGGTTTAGGACACCAAGCTTTTGGAGGCCAATTTGGCCTTAGCTTCCAGATGACTCCGATACTGCACTTCGCTCGAAATGTCAACGCCCAGAATCCCAACACTTTTTACCAACGGTGAGCGCGATACCCTGGAATTGAGGGCCATGACAAATGGAGTTTTCTTAGCGGAAAACGCGCAAACTTCTGTATTCGTGGGGTTGAACTCAACTAATTTGAGTCGACTCCATTCCGAGAATTACTCCAGAGAGTTCTCAACTCCAGACACAAGTTTGATTCTGCTATCCTCCACTTGTGGCCGAGAGGCATTGCAGGGCCTGTATAATAGGCATCTCCCGTGCTGTTATCTGCATAGCAATGAATGCCGTTTGCACGCTCCAGCATGTCATTGATATGCAGAATGAACAGGGTAGGAGACAGCACAGACCCTTGGGGAACACCAGCGTTTATGGGTTTCAAATCTGAGCAATAACCGTCGATTTCGACCTTTATGTGTCGCTCAGACAGAAAGCTGGCTACCCAACTGCATTACCTCTCAGGGAAACCATAATGACATCAGTATCATCACCAGCCTTCTAATGTCCTCACTGCTGGGGCACAGGCCTTCCTTGCTGATAGAAACACAAGGAGAATGAACCATAACCCACCAAGCGGGCCTAGTGCGGATTAGTTGGGTGTTAACGACTACAAATGCAACCGGGCAACCGGGACCAACGGCTTAACTTACCTACCGGAGTAAATATTAAGGATTTCGGTCACCCCTCCAGTGACCAGCCTCTGGGAAAGTTGCTTAGCAAACGTAATCGCAAGCTGAGCGCGCTTACCACTGCTTCACTAAGATACTCAACGTAATGACATCAATTTGAGCAAACTACGGACTTTTACTCCTATTATTTTATTATTACTGGAAAATCAATAAAATGTTAGGGTCGCGGACTTCAAATATTTTTGCATTTTGGGTCGCCAGCCAAAAAGGTTAAGAACCGCTGCTTTAAACAAAAACAAAAATACAGTTTCATTCAGCAGCTTTGGCATAATGTGCGTATAAACCATACAGACAGACTAATTCTAAAAATAATCATATTTGGGCTTCCACTGGCTTTAAAAACATATCCTATGAGATATTTTATCTATATTTATAATAATTATTTAATACACAGACCTGTTACCGGTTTATTATACGTAGGTATAGACAATGTAAATTATTATTTTCTCTTTTAATAAGTGAATATTACGAACACTGTTACTACATTATGAAATGATTAATCTTTTCGTCTTTCCTCTTATTTTCGAGCGAGCCAAGATGCCTTTTTATTAGAATTTTAATCTAAAACTCCCCGAAAATCACGGAAGCAAAGTCCGGATAAACTTCCGCTCACAACTTCATAATACATAATGGTGATGAATTATTCAGAGTCAAGTAAAAAATAAAATGTATGAGAATTAGGTTCGTTTATTTCTTAATGGTCTAACAACGGCAGAAGAGAGAGAAGGGCCATCCTATGCAGATCATATTATATGGAATTGCCACTCCCTGCTAAAACCATTTTACTACGTGCGTGCGCTCACAATTCTGTTTAGCATGTAAGCAAAATTTACTGATAGTATGTTAAATTTTTGCTGTCAATCTACAACGAACCTTAAAGACAGGGGCTGAAAGCTGAAAGCCATTTAAACGAATTCCATATCGAACGCCAACGGAATGTATACAATGGATCGAAGACAATTTCGTGCATCCAACGATCAATGTAATATAGTCGCTCAGGCCGGTAGGAGCGCCAACCCAATTATTAAGCCACTTACTGGATTCCGCAACTCGAGCCTTGATACCATTGCGGGATGGGAGAATTCGACAGAGCACTGATATTGTTAACTGCAAGGCATTTTAATTAGTGTGCATCATTTACATTAGGTCATTTCGTCATTACATTGGTTTTGATTATTCTCGTCGCAGAATTAAACTAGCTAGATATTATAAAAAAACCGTCCGATTTATAACATTATTTTGTGTTGTACATTGAGATACTATGTACTAAAGTACTAGAGAAGCAATACTCATATAAATGCGTTCTAAAAAGCGTAGCCACTTTTAAACCGCAATGACGTAGCTTTTGAATATGGAATCGCGGAATGGGGTTGCCTACCCATGTGAAATTTTGGTTAAATTTCCCCACAGAAAACGCTGAACACTTCATATAAATAAAATAAAGTTTAAAATAATCGATTTATGTATTTATTGGAAATATTTAAGGAATTAAATAAATAAGACATTATTTTTATATTTTTTTATTTGTTATTAGCCCCCGAAAATGTAGTTCTGCAGGAATTATAATGTAGGTATTTATTGTAACTTACTAACAAAAATATCAAGCGTAAAATTTTAAAATATACCATACTAGTTTTTACCCGACTGCGCCAGGAGGGTAATGTTTTTCGGGTGTATGTATATATACGTTTGAATGGATGTTTATTTCTTTGTCAAACTCTACAGTTCAAACAGTTGGACAGATTTTGACATAAAGTCGTACAAGGATCTTTTGGCGCGTGGATGACAAAAGATCTATGTAAGACTGTATGAGGTGTTGTTGAAATCTTCAGAATTGTGGAAGTGTTATCGATTATATTCTCATAATGATGACGCCCGCAGATAAAGCAGTCGGGTTTTTTTATTTTTATACATGAGTGAGTTATCATAACTTTTATTACTTTAAATCGCTGACAAAAAGAGACACACAGAGGTTACATTTAGCAATATCTATGCAGTTGATATTGATTTATGTAGAGTAACATTTTCATTAAAAAAAGTATACAGGATTAATGCATTTAATTCTAAAGAATTATGATGTATATAAACATATACATATAGATAGAGACTTAAATTAACAATTCTCCTAGTCTCCCAGCAGATACATTTTTTAATCGGCAAATTATTTTCCTCATTTTTTGTTTTCGTGGCGATTCAGTGATTTTTATTTCTTCGTTGGTTTCCTCAGAATCGACATCCATATTTTGTTCCCTTTTGCGTTCCATCTGCTCCTCAGAATAATGGTCCTAAAAATATACAATTTATTACAGCTGAAACAGCAGTTTAATTTTTTATTTTATTTCCACATACTTATTGCGACGTTCAGGATCTTTAGGCACCATGCAGCGTTGTTATTGTTAAAGCTTTATTAAAATCATTTACTCTATAATTTACAATTTTGCCCATAAATATGGGGAACTCAAACAAAGTTTTATATGGTAACACTAAACCTAATGACAAATAAATCTAAATTGTATTTATTTTATTGCGTTTTTTCGTAGATACATAACAAAGAAATAATAAACTTACTTGTGAAACGTGATTCCGGTTGTCTTATTAACCGTTTGTGACGGTGAATCCCATTCTTTCACGGTGCATTTCACCAAAAATTTAAAGAATTTGAAAATTTTTCGTTCCGACGTTATTTGTCAAGCGTCACACGGAACACTAAACTGACGTTAGCTACGCATATGTCCCTGGACATATGTGAAGTGGCGACGCTTTGGCGCGAAGATTACTCATCTATACATATACATCAATGGTGTTGTAGGTACGATACTTTTTAATTTTTTTTTGTTTTATGCGATTTGTCGAATCTTATTAACTTTAAACGTATAAATTGTATATTTTTTGTGATCAAATTGATACTCCAAACGATGGATTTCAAAGACAAAATATTTTATACGCGTGTCCCACAAAAATGCAGCCATAATACTCGTAAATCTGCCTTTTATCTTTTTGTCTAATTTTAAAGGACACTCGCCATCAAAACGAATCTAACGTGACGTAACGTTGCGAAAACATTTCGATAATCTTTATTTGAAATAGAAATATAATGAATGATAATATGACAATTAATAATCTAATGATAAAAGTAATAAATAGATAGTAATATCTACAATTAAAATGTACCTAAAGTAAATAAAGTAAATAATGACTAATGTGATTGGGAGGTAAACTAAAGTTATTAGTGTTGCACGAGGGCAGTCCCGGAAGAAATAAGATTCAGGTGACCGACGTCGATTTGCATAATCAGTTTGATTCAGTAAATCAGTGAGGAAATGTCTAATCTTGTATTACAAAAGCGAGGGAAATAATTCTACCTTTTCAGCTAAAAGCTCTAAATCTAGAGAAAAAGTAATTTTCAGTCGCAAAAGTAATTTACAGCAGGTAGCAGCCAATTTTAAAATCTATATACGTACCTATAATAAAGTCCTGACTAACTGATTAACACCCGTTGGAGCTAAAAGCTAAAATTCTGCTCACAAATTTTCTTAATAATGTAGACAAGTGTTAAGGCCGGAGCTTTCAAAATTCCCGCGGGATAGCGAATAAAAAGGATTTATATTTTTGCTTTTAGGGTGCCATTTTTCTCGTCATCTCGGTTGTATCTGAGTTGGTCGTCGTAGAATATAATGTTGTCGAGTAGATGCGAAAAGTCGTTTAATACGAGTTTTCTTCTGCGATGTGAATGCATCAGTAAACAGATAAAATTAACTGTCATCTTTCGCACTAACACAAAAAAGAGCAACTTACGCCAATGATATGTAAAAGGGACAGAATGGTACTATTTTCTATCTTGCATTGCATGTCTGTTTTTTATAACAGCAAAGAACTTTTGTGTGTCTTACGTCATTCCTTATTAATGTACGTCTATGTGTAGAACTTGCGAGTATGTAATATAAAAGCGTGTTACTTAAACTCCAAGATACAATACATTCCAATACCCAGCTAATCTAAACTTATATACCACGCATTAAAGTACCTACAAGTACGTACAGCGAGAGAGCAACAGGGATTTCGCACCCAGCCTTATGGGAAACACATCTCACGGAAGCAGAATTTTTAATGACCTCGTATTCAGAATTTCATCTTTCATGTAGGACACGGTCTTAGAGGATAGAGGCTGCGTCGCTGTCATACATGAACTTAGAGCCTTACGCTTTCAGAGTGACGTTAACGCCTCTCATTAGAAGGCGGAATCTCTCCTTCCCGTGAAAGCACTTAACCCGTTTTGCGTGGTGTTACACCATCACATATTCACTTGGCGCGTTTAACTATTCTTTTATTAGGAAATCTGTGTGGTACATTACTACATTTTGTCAATTTATTTTAGTGTCGGGTGGGATTTTTGAAACATACGTTTAGAAGGAAACATTTGTACTTAGTAAAATATTTTAGGATTGTGAGACGAACGGCGGGTATTCATCCGTTTGCCGTAAACATCCTTAAAACAGCTGGACATGCTTTGCTTCATCATTTGTTCCCGCCGCGGAGGATTGGAATAAATTGCACGCGTCGGCTTTACAATGTGAGGCAAGTCAAGAGTGTGAAGAGTGTTCCGTGAGGCATAGTTAAGCATTAACTTATATTTAATAATTAAAATAAAACAGTCTTCAAATCAAAATAAGCACGAAGATAAAAGCAACATAAAGTCTCTCTCTACTTAATTCTTCCATCGACTGAACAGGAACTTTTTGTTAATTTGATTATTCTCGTTAATTAATTCCCTTTTTATTTAAGCAATCACTTTGGGATTCAGAGAAGTCTTCATTCATCAGTACTAAAACGCCGACAAAATAAATTACTTGTTTAATTGTAACAAGATTATAAGAGTTTGAAAAGACATCAATTTTGTCTTGGTGGCGTGATTCAAGAATATAACATTCCTAAAGCAAAGTATATAATTATTTTGTATTTATTATACTAGCTGATAAACTGACCCAGCAGATGTTGTCCTGCAACACAAATGTACAATTTATATCTCAGATTCATAGCAGCATGTTAAGATGAAACATGCACCAGGTTTTGTAATTAAAATTCGAGTAACACAACTGCGATAACCGCATCAAATTTTGGAGTCAAACGGATGTACGGACAAACATATAAACGGACAGATTCATTTTAATTCAAAATATTGCAAGTATTCAATTGTTGGGTATTTTATACGGATTTTTATGGGGCCATTTATATAGATCATCATGATCTCATGCTAGGATTTACTGTGTTGTCGTGGGTGTCATGGACAAAACACAAGGTACCCATTGCACCTCGGATTATTATGTAATAAAACTATGCAAAACTAAGCCACTTCATAATAAATTTTTTATGCTTAAAAATTACATTTTAATGAATACGCAGTAAAATGGCATGTTTAATTTCTTAGTCATCGTTCACGAGTAAAAGACAAAAGGTATCAAAATTTATTACCTCCATTAAGTTCGAACAATGACAGATAAAGGTAATTCATGGATACGTGTGCGGTGATAAAGGTATCAGTCGTGATTGCCCATTTCGGTGGCATTCTGAAAAGCTACGAAATTTACATATAGTTCACATTATACGAGTAACTATTGAAGATACCCCTTAATATATTGCTGACTGCTTGTGGCTATAATTTGGTTTGGTGTGTGGAACTTCGCCGAGTAATATTTTTAGTTTAGACGTGACTTTAGTTTTAGGGTTGCGTATTAAAAAGGTGATGAACGGCACCTACTTAACAAACATGCCTACGTTCTCCATGCCTCTATGCCTGTCTCTTTAATGGCTATAGGAAGAACTGAACTTTTTAAAGGATGCGTGGTATTTTTGTCGTTATCACAAAAAACACTAAAAGTAAAAAGAAAAGAATGTAAAAAGTTGATCCCCGTAAAAGAAGCGTATTTGTCACCAAAACTCTATCTACACCTAGATGTCGTTAGAACGATCCGATAAAGTGATGAATCCAACGGTTCTTACTATACCTACTTCTTAACAGACAATCCTTGTACAAAGACTCGAACTTGGCCAATTTTTACACTATTTTTATTCTTATCCAATCTTCTAACACCATCTACTAACTGGACTAACCATCCTAGTTCCTTTGAGTCTAGTTCTAGGTTGGTCACAGTTGTTATGGGTGGCAGCGGAAGGGTGGTGCTGCATGCTCGTTTGCTACGTTTATTCCCACTTGTCCTGTTGAGTAGTCCTGTTAACAGGACAAGTGGGAATTTTTTTCCCACTTGTCCTGTTAACAGGACTAGTGGGAAAAAAACTATCTTAATTCCATAAAAAAAGGTATTTCTTTATTCACAATTTCCGGTGTTCTCTTGTACAAAAAAATAATATCAACTGAAGTTTTATATTAAAGTAAAATACTAACATGAACAAATTCTTCAGTAGGTAGGTACAATGCAATGATCCACGCTAATTCTCTGGAACATAATGCAAATCTGATAAAGTAAAACTCGTATAAATCCCAACTCGATAACTTCAGTCCTAAAAAATTCGTGAGAGAAAAAGACATTACTCAACTCTGAGATTCATCAATATTGAAAGTTGTAATCGCTCCGTCTTGAGGAGGTAAAAACTTTGGAGGATCAACTTGAACAGCGATGGACAGATTTGCTAATCATAAATTGAAACCCAGCGGAGTTGAATGTACTCGTTTAACTGCTCACTGCGTTGTTTCATTTCCAATTTTATGAATTACTAGTAAATCCGCCCTCGCTTCGCTTCGGGAAACCAGTCCCTTCAAAAATCTCTATAAATTTTAACAAATTATGTTGTTCCGATGTCTAAGCTATACAGGGTGTAAGGGAACTGCTCACGAATATTAAAGCAGGAGATGGTGATGATGATACCTTTGATGATCAGTGAGAAAAAAAATCGATTTGGATGAAAAAAAAATGAAAATTTTTTAACGTTTTTTTCGCCTTTTTCATGTTTTATCATCTTAGTAAAGCTAAACGAAACGATAATTTCATAAAAAAACATCACTTTTTTTTTAAAAGAAAAACCAGCATTGTATAAAATAGATCGCGCGCAGTCGCTCGCGGTTCAATGACCCGCGCCTTCCCACCTCCCGCGCCGCGCCGTCGCGCCTCGCTATACTAGCCTACTCCTAAACGCCGTATACTACCTACTGTAAATAAATAAATAACGCTTTACACTCATAGCCCCAAACTAGGATTCCCTGTGTCGTGGGTGCTATGGACAACACACAAGACTAGGACACACACCCAGACCAAGAACGGAAATTCAAACTCATCATTCAAATCTCTGCCTCGCTGGAAATCGAACCCAGTAAACAGAACCCCTCTCAACAGCGATCCGGCGTGTTAACCATTGCGCCGTCCGGGACGTCAAATAAATTTTTAACAAGTACATCATCATCTTAACCCATCATGGCCCACTATTGAGCACGGGTCTCATCTCAAAGTGAGAAGGTTAAAACCATAGTCCACCACGCTGGCCAAGTGCGGATTAGCAAACTTCACACACCTTTGAGTTTTGCGAACTCTCCGGCATGCAGGTTTCCTCACGATGTTTTCCTTCACCGTTTGTAGCGAGTGACATAAATGCTTAAAACGCACATAACTTCGAAAAGTCTGAGGTGCGTGCCCTGTAATTTGAACCCGGACCCTCCGAATAGGACGCCGAATTCTTAACCACTAGGCTATCACCGCTACAACAACATGTACAACAACAAGCTTTTTCATCCATGTATGTGTACGTCCGTTTGTTTATTATTTTAGGTATTAAGTTATGTACATTTTTAAAGCAATTTAGTAATAACGTAATAGGTAAGTTATCACCGCCGCCGCCGGGCTGCACCTACTGCCAAAGACCGAAGCCGACAAACAAGCCGAAAACGGCTTTTCGGCTTGTTTGTCGGCTTCGGCGTGTCGGCACACGCCGACCGCCAAACGAAGCCGACAGCTTATGAACGTTTAGGGTCCGTTCACACCGACTTGCTCGGAGAGCAGAGCAGATTTTTATCACGATGAAAATTAGAGTTTCGAATAATTGTATTAAGGTTTATTTTTGCACGAGCACTATTTTGTCATCAGGATGCTCGAGGAATGATCGAACGCGTTTGGTGTGAAATAAAAAGAAAAGCCGATCGGCTCCGATTAAGTGCTTTTTCTCGCTCGCTCGACTTTAAGATCTTTTCCATACGGTCTATGTACCTACCATGTACCATGGTCTTGTCTCCTTGGCGGCTCCGCTCCGATCCGGTCTGAGTGAACAGAAAATGCGAGCTGATGCTCTTTGGGCCGGTCGCTGTGAGCGAACCCTTACTTGTGCCGCTCGTTGTAACAAAAATTGCAGGCGAGAGGTGACGTAAGAATTAGAGGCGGCAATCACAATAAATGTTCGGAGATTTTTGATACTCTAGTCCAGCGTTTCCCATTTGACAGGTCGCGACCCGGTCCCGGGTCATCAAAATAAAACATCGGATCGCAACATTCCCGCCTTGGATTATTTAGTAAAAAATAAGCCGCAGCTTCATACTTCGCACTTAAGTTTTGTGACTGAATAGGCGATACTAAACTGTTGCATTTTTAAAACTTTGTTACTATTAACGTGTTTTTATACCAAATGGAATTAGCTTGGATTCAAAATTATTAAGTGTTACATTCAATAAGAAGTACAGATAAATAAAGCTTATAAAATAAAAGTTAAGAATATCGTATCGATTTATCGGTCTATGGAATAGGAATAGTGCCTATTCCTTTGACGGTATTTTTTAGGGATGCAAGGTTGTTGTAATATCGATAAAAATATCGATAATTATATCGAGGCAATGAAATTATCGATAGTTAATAATATCGATATTTTGGTCGATAATATCGAATTTATTTAAATTTAAATAAAAAAATATGAAGTTCATAGAGACTCTTTTGTTTCATTAGTCCTTACGGACAGGCAAAGGGGCTAAGCCCATACAGCCAAAGAAAATAGAGAAATAAAACAAGTGGAGGATGTTTTTTATTTGTTTATGTAAGAAAAGGCTAATGTTCGAAGCCCAAACAGCCTTATCTAAGGTCGTGAATTATCAATTTTTTTCTTCGGATATGATATCGATATTATCGTATCGTTATAGCGCAAATATCGATAAATATCGATATTATCCATATTATCCATTTTCCGATATATCGTTGCAACCCTAGCATTTCTTTTATGGAGTGATAATTATTTTGGATATTACCTTAAAAGTTAAAAACCACAGTCAGTTCCGTGTTGACCGCCATACGCGCGTGAGCGAAAATAAGATTTGTTAATTTTTGTCGATATTACGTTTTTGTTAAGTTTGTTGTTGATTCTTGTTAAGTTTGTTTTGTTTTGTTTGTAGTTTTGTTTAAAATAATGCCTAACGCGTTCGTTTATAGTGCTCGTGAATACGGCAACATGTTAATGTGCCTTGGAGAAGCTCGTGGAAATGCTTCACGTGCATTACGCATTTACCGAGAGAGATTCCCGACCGCCCGACATCCGGCTGACTCTCGCCTGATAACGGCAGCATTCCAGCGAGTCTTGGAAAATCGGCCAATTGCTCCAGTAGCAAGAGGAGGTGGAAGTCAAGTCGCTGTTCAGCCCGTGGAGGCCATTTTAGATGTTGTTCGCCGTAATCCAAACCTGGGTACAAGAAGTATCGCCAAATTGTTAAGGCGTCAGAATGGAACAACGGTGTCACACTGGACAGTCCACAAAGTATTAAAGCGTAATCGAATCCGTCCATACAAAGTGCATAAAGTGCAAGCTTTAGTACCAGTCGACTACGAGCGCCGGCGAGTTTTCTGCCGATGGTTATTAGACCAGCAGCAACGTGTGCCTGGTTTCATTTCGAATGTCATCTGGACGGACGAATCAACATTTACCAGAAATGGAATGTGGAACCGAAGAAATACACACGTGTATTCTGAGGTAAACCCGCGCGCTGTTCTACAAACTGGGCACCAGACCCGATGGTCGGTTAACGTATGGGCAGGTGTATTTAAGGATCGCATACTAGGACCAGTCTTTCTTCCACGACGACTCGACGGGCAGCGATACTTAGAATTTATAAACGAACAGTTGGTGGATATTTTAGACAATCTGTCGTTGGCTGAATATCGCCGAACTTGGTTCCAGCATGATGGCGCACCTCCACACGTCATAAGATCGGTCAGAGAGCGCCTCACCGAACTATTTGATGATCGCTGGATCGGCAGACTAGGACCACACGCATGGCCACCGCGCTCGCCTGATCTGACCCCTTTAGACTTTTTTTTATGGGGCTATGTAAAAGAAAGAGTTTTTAATCGGGAATGTGAAAGCGCTAACGACATGCGCCAAAGAATAATAAGTGTCTTTGACAAACTCAGGACGAGCAGTGTCGAAGACCCCACGCTGATGCCCCGTCTGCATGAGGAAACAAAACGCCGAGCCCAAGTCTGCCTCGAAATGAACGGAGCACATTTTGAGCCGCATCTCATAAGACCGCGGAGGATTTAGATCGGTAAGCTATTTTATACCTTTTTTAAATAACTTATTACTGAATTTATTGGTTTAAAAAGGTACATAACGTAATCCCTAGAAATAATAAACATACCGACCTACACATTGGATGAAAAAGCTGGTTGTTGTACATGTTAAAAATTCATTTATTCATTTTTCATAGTAGGTAGTAAAAAAATAGGTTATTACGGCGTTTAGGAGTAGGCTAGGTATAGCGAGTAGGGATGCAAGGTTGTTGTAATATCGATAAAAATATCGATAATTATATCGAGGCAATGAAATTATCGATAGTTGATAATATCGATATTTTGGTCGATAATATCGATAATATCGAATTTATTTAAATTTAAATAAAAAATATGAAGTTCATAGAGATTTTTTTGTTTTATTAGTCCTTACGGACAGGCAAAGGGGCTAAGCCCATACAGCCAGAGAAAATAGAGAAATAAAACAAGTAGAGGATGTTTTTTATTTGTTTGTATTGTAAGAAAAGGCTACCTAATGTTCGAAGCCCAAACAGCCTTATCTAAGGTCGTGAATTATCGATATTTTTCTTCGGATATGATATCGATATTATCGTATCGTTATAGCGCAAATATCGATAAAAATATCGATGTTTCCCCTTCGATATTATCGATATTATCGATTTTCCGATATATCGTTGCAACCCTAATAGCGAGGCGCGACGGCGCGGCGCGGGAGGCAGGAGGGCGCGGGTCATTGAACCGCGAGCGACTGCGCGCGATCTATTTTATACATTACTGGTTTTTCTTTTTAAAAAAAAGTGATGTTTTTTTATGAAATTATCGCTTCGTTTAGCTTTACTAAGATGATAAAACATGAAAAAGGCGAAAAAAACGTTAAAATTTTTTCATTTTTTTTTCATCCAAATCGATTTTTTTTCTCACTCATCATCATCATCATCATCATCACCATCTCCTGCTTTAATATTCGTGAGCAGTTCCCTTACACCCTGTATTACTGCAAAGTTTCATGAAAATCCGTTCAGTAGTTTTTGCGTGAAAGAGCAACAAACACACACACACACACTCACTCACTCACTCACTCACATACATCCTTAGAAACTTTCGCATTTATAATATTAGTAGGACTAGCGACCTGCCATCGCTTTGTGGCGAATCTACATAGTGGGGAATCTACATAGCCCATGTCTGGTCTCGTCTTTATCAGTTAAATTACATAACAGTGTACATAAACTATAAATTCAAATTCAAATTCAAATTCAAATCTTTATTTCTTCGAAGTAGGTTTTTACAAACTCATTTCGAAAGTCAAGTTACGCCATATTATATATTAGAACCTTCCTTGAGAAATACTCTATCTAACGGTGAAAACCGCATCAAAATCCGTTGCGTGGTTAAGAAAAAGAAAGCTTCGAAAGGCACAGGCAGACAGCGGCGGACGGTGACTTTGTTTGATAGATACTATGTGATTAGAGGCATCGTTCCTACTTTTTTAGAAGTAAGATAGCAAACGAGCATGCAGCACCTTCTGCTGTCGCAATGACAACCGTGACTACGACTACTGTGACCGACGACGTTCCTAAACGTCCCGTGCGTTCCATTTGGGGACCGAAACATTCAAAACGTTAAAGGAGACCAGCAACTTTCTTAAGGACCTTGGGCCTGGATTATGAACATCCATGAGACATCGCTTTTTTGATTGAGGATATTGTTTCTAAATTGTGCATATTCCGTTTTTGCGGAAAATGATCGGAATAATGAAATTATAATAGTCGTCTTACGCACCGCACACACATAGTACCTACCTACCTATCTACTTTAGTCGTCGCGACTTAGTGATATGATGTAACGAGATTTTTAAATATGAAATGGATGTATTAAAATATGCAAGATTATTTGAGGGTATTGAACAAGCTTTTTGCTCCAGGCCCAAATCTGATGTTCTCCTTTTGTCATTTCAAGCGTATTTATCCTTTACATAAGAGTAGACCATAGTAAACTTATAAGATAGGAACATAATATTAAATAACACTATAAATCCGATTAATTAACATTGAATTTGTTGTACAAGAAAGCATCTGGCGTCAAGTAAAGCCGTTACTAAGTAAAACTTCCGATGTATTTACATAAGTAAAGGAGTTACGGAGCATTACCCGTCTATTTCCCTAATGGATGGCAGCTTTATTTTTCTGTATTTTCACATTGATGAGCATAACATCAAACAAAGTTTGCTTTCTTTAATAAATGTGCTTTGGAATTACCCTAACTGTCTTATTAATAAACGCGGCGAAAAATTACTCAAGGTTTAAATTTTTTGTCCCTGTCATGTAATTCTTTAAAGGCAAAGGTTAGAAAAAGCCAAAAACATTTAAACTCGAAGTATCTTTTATAAATAAGAAAGTAAACCTAAGTAAATACAACTCGTTGGCTTGGATTTCTGTTCTGTAAATAAATACTTATGTAAAGGCAGGAATAAATGGAAATAGTAACTACTTCTCTAACTAGTTTAGGTCTGGTTAGGAAGTGCTACGACTCGTAGCATGATGTTATGTAGCCTACTATAGCCTTCCTCGATAAATAGACTGTCCAATCACTATTATTATAATTTAACACTAACAGGTGGCATTGACAACACAAACAACACATCACCAACACCCATGACTCCAGAAAAAAGACACATAAAAGTTTGCTACAGCCGGAAATCGAACACAGTACTCCTCGCCTCGGAAACATTGTCACTACCAAATAGGCTGCGGGAGAGTCATCATAATAACGTAATACATAACTTCATTGTTATCTTAAATATATAGGTACACCAGAACCAGTTACATAATACTTCACAGAGACACTTGACGAGGGTCCACGCCAGATTAAAACTTTGATAAGTCGCACAAATTTTAAAGGTAATTCCAACCGTGATATCTTTGGTTCAAACATTTCAGGTATACGGCACCGGAACGTGTCACATTAATTGTAGTAATAGCCAAGTGGTTTGAACCTTGGATATTCGAACAGAGGACTTGGGTTTGAATCCAGCATACATTTTTAAATATTCGTCTCGATTCCAATCGACATTTGCTTCGATGAAGAAAACAACTTCACACCTAAAAGTTCTCCTTATATTCTAAAGTCTCACGATTCGTACTTGGCCAGCCTGGTGGACTATTGCATGTCCCTTAGGTTAGTCATAAATATCATTTTTTCTATCTACAACCACCGTTTTGCTTACATGATTACATTTAAGTTTTTAAAGGAAACGAAACGGTGAAAGTAACTTCTTCTTTAAAATGTTTTAATAATATGTTTCTTAAACTTAAATTATAAGTTAGGTAATTAAAAAGAAAAACTAAGTATACTACTCCGAAATGTTTAAACATAGTATATACTTGGACGTCATCTACCACAATAGTGCAATATTGTTGAACGTCAAAGAAAAAGCTTTTTAATTACGTCTTTCATGATTCGCTTTGTGCATTCAACTTTATGGCTCGTTTTGAAGCCGCTTGATGCCGAGAAGTGCTCAGCGCTTGGCATTAGTCATTTCGTCAGTCCAACATTTTAATGTCTGGAATTAAAGGGAAAGAATATTTAGAAAATATTTTTACATGTCTGGAAATTAAACTTACAGAATTAAGGGACCTAAACATAACGTATAGCTACCTACTTGCACAGCGAGACGAGCGTATTAAGTCCGGAGACAGGGGATATTGATTAATCGGAAAATTGAATATCTTAGTTATGAGTAGTGAAGGTACAATACGATTTTTATTAAATCAAAGTCAACAAGAAGTGAAATTGTTAAAAAAATGCGTGTAGGTACTTATTGCTTCAGATAAAAGAAAATGTTATCATATTTTAAAATTAACTTCGTCTTACTAAAAATAGTGCTTTTCTATAAACATTGAAGACTGTCTTATGAAGTGATATCTTATTTATTTTCATATGTAAATAAGCATGTCGTTTCCATTTGAAATGAATATTAGAAGCACTGCATTTAGAACACATCATATTATCTTGATCAATGTAACTAACTGGTTTACATCTACACAGAAAAATGTATATAAAGGATCTTCATAGCCAAGGGACACCAAAAATTTTGATATTTTTGTTTGTCTGTCTGTATTTGCGTACAGGTATCATGCAAAAACTATTGAATGAAATGCAGTTTTCTTAATTGCATAGCTAAGTTCTAAACTGATAAACTGACTCTTTAGTTTCAAAACTCTATATATGTTGTAACTATATAATATATGTTTCATTTTAATCATCATCGCAAATTCGCAACCCACTAACTGTCCCACTGCAGGCTCTTCTCGGACTGCTAAGGTTAAGGCCTTTGTCTACCACGGAGGCCAAGTGCGGATTGTCGAACTTCACACACCTTTATAAGAAAGCAACAATGCTTGCAAATACTTCACGTATGCCAAATTTATTTAACTACAGCCAATTTAACATTATGGTCTAAAGTGAAATGTTTTTCGTACTTTACTTTTTAGTTTCGCTTTGTAGATTCGTTTCCAGTTTCCACTAGGTTTTGAGAATACTCGTCGTTACTGCTAAGTGGCGTGCTCAGCACCGAGTGTTATATTCGCACGAGAGTGGTCATTACGTTGCACAAAGGGAAAAGAGAACAATAAAAGTCTTGGTTAAAAACAAATACTATTATTATATTGTTGCAATCACTTTGTCAGTAATGAATGGGCAATGACTTTCGTAGTCAAGGTTCAGTGACATGTTTTAAGGGTGAAGTTTTTTTTAATAGACGACAAACGTGGTCAACGTTGAATATTGGCATTTTTTATAGCCTGAAGGGCTGACGTACAAGCAGACGAGCCGCCTGATGGTAAGTGGTCATCACCGCCTTTGGACACGAGCAACACCAGGGGAGTCACCAGTGCAACGCCGGCCCTGAAGGAGAACTTTGTTTCCACCTTTCTTGAACAACTCCATGTCATGACGCTTCGGGAATACCTCAGATAACACAAAAGATTCATACTTATATGCAAAAAAGGATTCTAGCTCAGATACATTTTCGGCTAAGAGTATTAGATAAGAAAGAAAGAAAAAATATAATAGGCATAAGTCATAATTATTGTTTAAACCATAGATTTATTATATAACTAAAGATCGGCAATTGTATCACTTGGACGAAACCAAAAATGAATCGCCCGCTGTCAATGTCACCGCCGAGCGCGACGCCTTCCTGGTGGTTTTTATATCTAGAGGAGTCACATCCAGGTACCGCAAAAGTAACCATCACTAATTAAGACTACAAAGGACGTTATTCCACACAGAAATGTAAAAACTAAATTAAGTATTTTGAGAAAATAGAGGAACAATTTTTGACAAGTGCCCGCTAAGCCCGCTATGCCGTCTAAAAATTGGTTTCGTCTATCTATCTCGCTCTGCCATACGTGTATCATATGTTTTGCTCTTTCGCATTTCCAATCTATCTAAACGTCAGTGTATGCTACATCTATGGTTTAAACATAATGATCAGGGTTTAATCATTTAGAATTCAAATAATGTTATGGTTTACGTAACAAAAGTTATTGTAGAGCTAAGCGAAAAAAATCTGCGTGCATGTCGCAGTTTATTGTAATAAGTTGTCGTGTAACTGTAGGTAAGTACATACTTACATATAAAATTAATTTATAATATCATTGCTTAAGCAATACTTACTTACTTAAATTAAAACATCTAAGAAAAGCATTTAAGAAGTCGTCTCTGGGCTCTTTCACATGATTACTATTCACTCAAATGTCACAGTCGTTAAACTGAGGTCATTTTGTCAGTGAAAGCCCTAACTACACCCATTATGCTAATATCACAGATCACGTTTCAACGGATGTTCCATTGAAACAGGAAATTAGACAACCTGCAAACTTTAATAACAGTCGACAGTAATAGGGATTGAAGGATTCAGACGAATCGATAAATTTAATCACGGACATGTACGTACGTACTGTACGTAGGTACGTACCTACTGAAGATCCGAGTTCGATTCCATCATTCATCATCATCATCATTTCAATCCATCACGGCCCACTATTGAGCACGGGTCTCTTCTCAGAATGAGAAGGTTAAGGCCGTAATCCACCACGCTGGCCATGTGGATTGGCGGACTTCACACTCCTCTGAATTTTGCGAACTCTCCGGCACGCAGGATTCCACACGATGTTTTCCTTTACCGTTTGTACCAAGTGACATTAAAATGCTTAAAACGCACATAACTACGAAAAGTCAGAGGTGTGAATTGGCAGACTTCATACACCTATGAATTTCATGAACTTTCCGACATGAAGTTGCCTCGTTTCTTTCCTTCACCGTTATAGCGAGTGACATTTAAACGCTCAAAGGCAAAGTAAAAAGAAAAGTGAAAAGGACGTGCCCTGGAATCGAACGCAACTTTCTTAACGCTAAACGAAACCGAATTCTTAAACACTATTATTACCCAACCAACCTATTATAAAGGCTACACCGCTCATCATTGTTTTGTATATAAATAATATTAAATAATATACCTGAAACCTTCTATGTCAGAGAAAACACACGCTAACAAAACAAATTTGCCCCAATTCACCCAGCCTCGCCATTCTATGCAAATAGAAACATATCCTGTTTACCGAAGTGTTCTACGCTCGTCGTACGTTGTACCTCGAAGGTATATCGTAGAATACATCACTGTTGTGTTGTACCAGTTGTACCATTGGGATTAATTACAATTCCGTTTGTTTTGCGTAACTACGTTCTCAGAGAACTACGGTATTCAGGATCCCTCGTAAATCTATCTAAGACTTGGGTCGGTCGGTCTAAATCATTTTGTAATCGTAAGTTTCGTGCGCAGTTATTCGTGCGTATAGAATTGAACTGTCACTGTAATATAACTAAAGTTAAGCGATTGTAAGCAATTTAACAATAGAGGAAGGTTTAGGTGTGGGGTAAAAACTTTGAATATGTCAGATGAAAACAATTTATGGTCGTAAAATATGGCATCAGGTAATAATATTTACTGAAGCCAAATAATAGCAATAAATAGCATTTATTTCATTTGTCATATGATAATGAATTTATACTGAACGCTAGTGGCAAAATTTCTTGAGCGCTTCCGTGCTTCGCAAGGCACGTAAAGCCGTCGGTCGGCAGTTGTGAATTGTTGAGCCATGTTGGAGGCTTTTATGTGGCATGAAAACTTCAATACTTGGGTTAACTCATGTCAAAATCAATTCAAAACATAGTTCTAATACTACTTTCATAAAAAGAAATACACATTAAAACCAACAAACCGCAGGTACTAATTGATTTCTAAATTATACATTAATGCCTCCCCGCTATGGCTCGCTAGCTCATTTAGCACGACCCTAAAATGCTAATAATAAATTAATATGATTTGACGCGAAACAGGCACGTTCTCTTTCCGAAGCGACCGCTTACGGAGTATACGAATCTAATTTAAGGGATATCATTTGTAATATGGTTTAACTTGAATTGTTTTTCTTGCTAACTACCACTCTATAGGCTGTACAGGTAGACTTGAGAATTCATTTTTAGTTATTAAATAAGTGTCTGGCACACAAAGGCGTCATTAAGACTCCATAAAGTCGTATGCAATTCAAAGAATTTCAAAGCTTTCTAGATGATACCTAATGGTGGCTGGAGTACTTTTGATATAGGTAGGTAATAATTATTATGAAGTCTGTAGTGAACCGGGCGTTGATTGCAACGAAACACTTACTACGCGTAATAAAACTATTTATTCACTAAACAAGAAAGCAAATTAAAAAATACTTATTAAAGGAGACCAGCAACTTTCTAAAGGACCTTGGGCCTGGAATATGAACATGCATGAGACATCGCTTTTTAGATCAAAGACCACATTGTTACCACATTGTGCATATTCCGTTTTTGCGGAAAATAATGGGAATAATGAAATATAGTCGTCATTAGCACCGCGCACACATTAAAGCTTGAAATTATAATGTTTTAATGATATGATGTAACTAGATTTTTAAATCTGAAATACCCGAAAGGAAAATATGCAAGATCATTTGAGGGTATTGAACAAGCTGTTCGCTCCAGGCCCAAATCTGATGTTCTCCTTTAAGAAAATCAAGGAGCGCGCTCGCTAATTTACTCGCATGCAAAAACAAGTGAAGATTTTTTCACAATTCAATAGTTTGTTGTTTTTAAATTAAAATAGAATGTGCGAGCGCGCTCTTTATTAGTGGCCGGTCTTAACAAATAAAATAATAATATAATGCGTCGCCTACAAGGTCTTTAACAATATCTTGGGGTGAATCCGTGAAGCCCGGCTTCTAGCTTAACACTCGATCGACTTGCCATTTTTTTATTTTATTCCAATTCTTTGTCTTGGCTAAAAACGCATCGTTTGCCTGCTATTTACATAAAAAGAGCCTCTCACAATGCAAAACACTTTAAAGAAACGATAGCTATAAAAGTCCTCGATGTAGACGATTTATAAGACTCTTCACTAAGATGACATGAAAAGACCTAGAAGATTTTTATTTATAAGATTAAAATCCGGTCAAGTACGAGTCAATCCTGTACGGATTTTCGAACCACCGAACGATATTTACTCTAATTATTCATTTGCATTTTGTATGGGCAGACGGGGTCCCTTTTGGGATTAACCTTTTTTATTATTTGTTACGATCGACCAAAATATTAAGCGTTCTAGAAATATATTTTCAAGTTTTCACCTTTTATTTATTTGACCATAATTATGAAACCCTAAAAGTCGATCATAGTTTGGCAAACTAGTTCTATTATGCCGCCAATCGCCAAGTAACACAACATTTAAGTTACAATAAGTTTCAAATTACAAATGAAATGAGTAACTTAATAAATTGGACGCTGTGTAAACGAGACAGCAATAAATATCTGAGACGTTTGAGTTTCCCTACCTCGTTTATCATCCGTTTTCTTTGAATGAAAATAATCCCTCTCGAGCTCAACAAATAAATCTTCTCAAATTTTATATTAACATGTTTCCCCTTCTCGAATTAATGTGTTTAGGGTTCAGTTAACAATGGTTAACCTATGAAACTACATATATAGAATAGAACGGAAAAACAATACTTACTCTCAATGGGAGACATGGAAGTGCCCTTACCAAGACGAGCATTACTTACTTCGTATTTTTTTCGGTAAATTAGGTCGTATTCAAACTTGTAACATATAAATGTTTTGCTTTTTAAAGACATAATTATATTACACTCTAAATAAGTTATAATAAGTAAATGTGACCTCGGACATTCGATACTGACTCCGGGTAGAAAAATGTAATCTATTAATTTATTAAACAGCCAAAGCAGTGGAGTTAAAAAGTTCTCAATTTCCTACGCTCAAAACATTTAAATAAAAAAAACAATATGAATTGAAACAGTAGGTACCTACGTGTAAAATAGTTCATTGAATAAGAATGAAATAAACTCGTATGTATGATGGTCTATACTTTCGGGCAAATAGCACCTATCTCCCTCCCACATAGAATCTTTCTTACGGTGAGGAATGGAGGTGCTACATGCATGAACGTACACACTACCATAAAGATACATGAGTTGATGAGATTCTGATTGTTGCAAAGTAGATTTAATCAGTGACAAGTAACTTTCAATTAAATACTAGTAATATTTTAAAAGTCGAAAAGATCACTGAAATAATTGGCTACGGAACCTTACATCACAACAGTCGCATTTGTCATTTATGTAATTTGAATAATGTAATTTACTCTGATTTATTTTTTAATATCTATTTGTTCCTTTAAGTTTCTTATTTGGACTTAAAATCTATTTTATTTATTAATTTCTTATTTTAATACGACAGTCTTAAGTATTTATCTACGTAACTTAGCTAATATTGCCTACATATACATGCAATCCATGCAATCCGTAACTTATGTAATTATTTATTTATTTAAGAGTAACTGTAGTGCGTTAGTCGTTATACTGAGTCTAAACCAACTTCTACTCATTGTGTAACTAGTATGTAGTACCTACAACAACAGAGGGGACTGGGCAACTGGAGTTATTTTTTATCTAACTACCCATCTCCCATGCCCATCTGCTATCATTAAATATTTGTCAAATTAATATTAGCGAAATAATTATAATCAGAAAATAATATCTACTTATCACATTTTTTTGTGAAATAATTTACGCGTTTTATAACCTGAGTACCTAATATTAAAATATATAAGTTTCATTTATACGCTAAAAACTCCATTATCGTTAAGTTATGAAAAAAATAAAAAATAGCGTGGCTAATTGAAGTTTTAATCTGGGGTTGGTAGACCCTTGTCAAGATACGTCCGCTGGAGTGCCCATCTAAAGTGTCTGCAATTATTTATACCCGACGCTTAACTAGGCTATTTAAATATAAATTTTGTGGTAAACCAATTTACCAGCACTTAATACTTTGTGCTAAGACTTATTAGAAAATTTTCTTGCCACTTAACATGGAATAAGTGATATTTTTTTTCACTTAAAATACAAATAAATGGAGAGGCGAGCCACCTGACATTAGTGTTGTTGACGTCATCAAAGACGTTACCAACGTGCTGCGGATCAAGGCAGAAGAGAGACGAATGAAAGAACCAATGGGCTCCAATTCACACGGAACGCACGTCGACTTGATACCGAGGATTTACGCAGGAAAAAACTCCTAATGAAGTAGCGGGGGCACAACTCGTCAGAAATAAATTATTTTGCTTCAGTGCAGGAAAAATATCTTGAAGAATACCATCAAATCTGAAAGTTTTCCATAACGTTAACAAAAGTGTATGAAGTCTCCCTGCAATTGGCTTGCTTGGTGGACTGTATGTGCCAGTAGGTAATGTATAAGTCTGACAGAAGACTCGACCCCCACTGAGGGACAGTTACATCCAAAATGATGATTTTGGTTTATATCTGACTGTATGAATTTCTATAGATTACTTAGGAATATTTTACGCCAGGAATACAGGATACCTTCGTACTCACTTACATACCTACTCTATTAAGTACTAAATAATTAATCTCTTAAACACTAGAATAATATTATAACCAGCTTAGCCAGATTAATAAAATAATCCGTACTCCTCATTTATTCAGTTGTTTATTGAACTAGTCGCCATTAAGAGGATCACGCTTTCACGAGTAATTTATAAACGGACCGTTTTTTCTCCTTCGTCATTAGATCGTAATGGTTGGATGCATTTTGTAAATGAGGTACCATTATTTACGCGTTGATTGTCGATGTTTAGTAATTAGTAAGATGTGTTGATCGTAATCGTGTAGGTCTGTAATAAAAATAAAAACTTTATTGGAATGCTACGGAAATATGTTTTTAGACGTTTTGAATTTTGTCTGCGGGTTTGTTCTATACTTACACAAAACTCAGTTCGTCTCAGAAATCATTTGGAAGCAATTTAACGGCTGTAATTATACTTAACTTGAGTAAACATAATTTCATTCGCTTAACAAATAAAAATGTAACCATTAAAAATCTTCATATTCATAGGCGTAAATACACATCTACAAAGCATTAAATATAAAACTGCGATCGAAAGCTTAAAAATTGGTCTTACGCCTGGACTTTAATAAAAGTACAATACGAGTATAATAACAGCGTTCACAGTCGTAAACATTCAGAGATGGATCTTACATCTAAGAATAGATACCTTCTTGCTACTCTCGTTTACATACCTACATCCTAAAATTCATAATCCCAGATCAAATAAAAATGAGAATTAGTCTTCAAATATTTAGCGAGAAATCAACTGAGCACAAGTTTAGTATCCTTTTACAGTAGACATATTAACATTTACCCATATTCTTGATACCTAGATTACTGCAAACTTAGATGGAATAATGAGATTTTTTAGATCCATTCAGTGTTATCGATTAATTACTTACATTTATTACATGTGTATACCTACTCGTAGATGTTGTGATTATTTAAAAAAAGAGGATCGTATAACAAGAATACGTTACGGTAGATAATACTGAAAGAGCTTCATTGCAAGCAATTTAGCCAAGTAGTGTTGTTCAGCTTGACTCTGAATTAAACACAGGGAGGCATACATAGTAATGTGCCGGAGAATTATACGAATTCCCTTTCTCGCCGTACGTGAGGCTTGAGAGGAAAGCTTTGTATCCTGCTTTATGCGAGGCTGACTTCTATTGCTGTTTAAAAGCTGCTCTACTCTAATAGCCTAGATTTTACATGCTTTCTACAACACACTATTGACATACGTTCTTCAATATACAAACCTACAAACACGTAAAGTTGTTTAAGATTTCACTAATGTTTTTAAACAAAGCTATAAGTTTTATCAACACAGAAATATTAATAACGTACTATAAAACGTTTGCGGGTAAATTAAAGCTATTCAGATAGTAAGCAATTTTTGCTGGTTAATAATCGTGCCACTTGATGGTAACTTGCTTATCGTACGAACACATACATGGGCGTAGCTAACCACATTAAGTTTGGGGGCAAAGGTGCTACTCCAGGAGGGGAATGCAAATTGGATTTTCGTGGCATATTTTGAGGCAGGGTACAACTACAGTACAGATCGTCCGAGATCATTAGACCAGAGGGTAGCCAATGTATCAGTTGAGAAGAAAATCTCTTTTTATACCTTTTTACCCCCTTTTAAGGCTTAATGTAAACACGTCGGAACGCCGTACCAAGATTCTTGAGTTTGAATCCTAGCGAGGCGAAAATTTGGATGCTGAGTAAAAATTTCCTTTCTTGGTTTGAGTGCATAGATTTATTATATAACTAAAGATCGGCAATTGTATCACTTGGACGAAAACAAAAATGAATCGCCCGCTGTCAATGTCACCGCCGAGCGCGACGCCTTCCTGGTGGTTTTTATATCTAGAGGAGTCACATCCAGGTACCGCACAAGTAACCATCACTAATTAAGACTACAAAGGACATTATTCCACACAGAAATGTAAAAACTAAATTAAGTATTTTGAGAAAATTGAGGAACAATTTTTGACAAGTGCCCGCTAAGCCCGCTATGCCGTCTAAAAATTGGTTTCGTCTATCTATCTCGCTTTGCCATACGTGTATCATATGTTTTGCTCTTTCGCATTTCCAATCTATCTAAACGTCAGTGTATGCTACATCTATGTTTGAGTGAGTGTTGTCCACGGCACCCACGACGCAGAGAATCCTAGTTTGGGGTTGTGAGTGAGCGGCGTTATTTATTTAATTATTTTAATGACAACAAGTATTCCACTTTGAAGTTAGCTCATTATTTTAGAAGTTGAGTTAATGAAGAAACATCCAATCAAACTTACACAGCATTATTTCTAAATCCCTGTGTAGGATCTAACGATCCAATTTATGCCTTCCCTGTTCCTTCGTTTCACGATCCATCGACTCGAGCAATTAGTATGCCTTGCCGTGATTTAATTAACAATTTAATTAATTCACCTTGCACATGTGTAGATGTATGTAAATGGCAAAGCACCACTGGTACTGTTTGTTATGTCTAGCATTACGTCATTTAGTGCCTTATGCAAACCTAGACCGAGATTCGAAGAGGTACCTAGAGATTTGGGAAATTAAATGACAGCATACGAATGGCATAATTTTGTAAACACTAACGCACTGATACCAGGATACTAGGATTCCCTATGTCACGGGTGACATAGAAAACAAAAATAACACGTCACTGAATAACGCGGGAACAAAGATTTATCTTTCACATAGATTTTTTTCCAATCGGGAATCGAACACTGAACCCTTTGCTTCGCAGATAGAGTCCGTTACCTTTAGGTAGTTGAGTCGGCGAGGATACGGAATTGCCACTCCCCGTTAGGGCGCTTTTAGTGTCATGCGGATTTGCTCACGCACGCGGGATTGGCCCGCATGCGTGAAATTTCACGCTGCGGATCATACGCAGTTTAAGTTTCAGTCTTCTGCGGGTTGCGTAACGGGTTGCGTGGACGATTAGTACAATACGGTGCGTGCGCCCCGCACGACTCTAAAATGGGCAGTAAAATTGTAGGGACGCTCACGCATGCGGATGCCCCGCTGTTTTTCACGCTTTACAGTAAATTCATTATGAAATTGTTATTTGCGGGTGCTACGCATGCGGACCAATCCCGCGTGCGTGAGCAAATCCGCATGACACTAAAAGCGCCCTTAAAACAACTTTATTACGTGTGCTCACAATTCAATTTAGGTTATAAGTAAAATTTACTTAAGGCATTTTAAATTCTCACTGCCATCTACAATGAACCTTAATCAAAGGGGCCGAAAGCTGGCATTTGTGCAGGTTGCTATTAAAACGAAATCCATATCGAACGCGAACAGAGTTTACAGTCGTACGAGGATCTTTTGGCGCGTGCATGACGTGTGGGTGACAGAGACAGCGCTTTACAGTTTACCTTATCTGTAAGGTGCTGTCTCTGTCGCCCACACGTCACCAACGCGCCAAAAGATGCTTGTAGGACAATAAAGGCTACGAGGTCGTCAAAGTTTCGTTTAGCGCAGTGATTAAAATCCAGGTGTCTTCGACAGACACATTATTATCTTCGAGACTAAAATTTCACAACCACTAAATCTCACGAATTTATGTGCTATTCTCTCATTACAACAAAAGTAAAAAACGCTAGAAAAACGTTCAAGAACTCGAAAATCATCAGTAAATAATAGTAAAATAAATAATAATAAAAGCAAAACTTTATCCTTACATAATTATTATTAGGTATTCTGTTCTGTAAAAATATGATATAGAATCATAAACTACAACAATTTACATCAGCTGCAAGCACAGTTTACGATGTGTTGTAAACGAGATCCGAAGTTCCATTTAAATTCACCTCACGCTCGTCTGGTCAGTGACTCGGTCTTATGTCTAGTTTCTAAATCTCTAAGGACCAACAAAATAGAATTTACAATTATGTTAGTCTGCTAGTATTAGGTTGGGCAAGCACATCTTGGGGACGGGAGTTCGGAGACAGCGAAATAGAGAAAGCTCGTTGAGAATGCTAAGAGCAGCAAATTCGAACTTCAACTTTAAGTTTCTAACTGTAAAAATTGTATCCTTATTACATAGGTATATCAATGCATAGATATCATTATTTAATCTTTAATGCATTCATTTCTTTTTTCTTTTCTCTGATGCTTATGGCGTTACCGTTCTAAGTCCATAGTGTTACTGATCTTCATTAGCGACGCACGGTGTCTACTGCTTACCATCTATGCCCTGTCTATTTGTAGTCAATAAATAAAACAAACCATTTCTTTATTTTTTGAGCATTATGACGTAACGACTTAAAATATGTAGTAGGTACATTGTAATGACGAAATTCGAATTTTATATCTTCGAATTGTATATTATCGTACGTAACTGTTACTCGAATCTGGTTCAAATTCAGAGAATATTCCCAGAATACATTTAAAACTTGTCAAAACGGAGCAGCCAGCATTTTACAATTTTATTTGTGAAACTTCCTAACACTATTATCAATCTATTGGAAAATCGAACATGTCACACGAAAACTTAAATAAAATAGCGTATACAAGGCAAGTTGTGGCGGCGTTATTTGTAGAGCACTTCTGGCAGTCGAGAGCAGTTGGAAACTACTCGGTTGAGACGTCGTATTGGAAAACTGAAATGATATTACACATTAATATTGTAAGGAGAATCTTTTTATTACTTTTCTTTAATTATTTATTAATGCTAGCGATTTCTCCGCAAAAGACATTGGACCGTAATTCAATTTGTCAAAGGCTTACTCCATTGACAGTAATTGATGTTTTTTTAAAGAAAGCCAAAGTTGCTAACCCGCTTTAAATCGTGATATACCAACTTTAAGTGATCATTCAAAGTAACTTCCGATACTTAGGTTGGCGATTAACCCTTTCACCAATCCACACTGGATTTTTATATTTTACATGTGAGTCTCGACAACCACGACCCGTGTAATGTAAAGAACATAAATCGTAAGTACCTATTACAGTTCAAACGTACAAAGTAATTTGTCCAACATTCCATGTCAAACATACCTGGCATCTGACAGGCGAATTAATCTAATGTAGCATTTTAGGATTTCAGGTCACACGGTGGCAATTTATTTTGGAAGTGTATTGACACTGGTGATTAAGGGAGCCGTATTTTTGGGTCAGAACAGAATTAGATTAACTTATCACTGGGCTCTTACGTGAGCTGTTCGGGGCTCTATTAGCCCGAACGTTTTTAGGTTTGAAATATTAATTGCCCGTATTATTTTACCCGAAAATACCAGGGTATATTTTTTGTGCTAAATTATATTAAATAATTATTGGGAAGACCCACAGATATTGGCGACTTACATTTTATTTACCATGATTACAGATTACAAGTTAAGAATCAAACTTCAACAACATTGTACAGTGCCACAAACTTATCTGACCCGGTGGCCAAAATTGAAACTGATGCAAATGTTATACTGTTGTCAGACAAAGACAAAGACAATAACGCCCCTCTTTATACCGTCTTACCGGGTCAGATAAGCTTGTGGAACTGCACTGTACTCCTATCGCGTTCGATCTGAAATTCGTTTCAGTTGCAATCCAAACAAATGGCAATTTTTCGCCACTGTGATTAAGGTTCATTGTAGATTGACGGCGAGAATTTAAGATGCCTTAATTAAATTATGCTCACAAGCTAAATTGAGCTGTGAGCACACGTAATAAATTGGTTTTTAGAGAACAATGGTAATTCCATTCGCCGACTCAAGTGCAACTAACTATCGTACCCAGTATTTCCAGGCCTCCTGATACAATTGTAATCTGTAATCATGATTACATTTTGTCTGCATTGCATTAGAATGCTTTGTTTGAATTTTTTTTAACTACATGGCGACACCGCACACAAGTCACACGGTGACGTCACCGAAGTCTGAATCACGCTATCGAAGAATTGTGGATCGCCCGCATATAATATCCCACGTCTCGAGTACATTCACTCGGGGCCTCGGCCGCCCCCCCCCCCCCCCCTCCCAGGCACGTCGACTCGCCTGGCGGGAGATCTCCCTTTACCAAAACTACATGAAGAACATTATGAAGTCTCAAGTTTGCATAATTTGTACCTACTGATTCTACGGCTAATGATGAATAATTATTTCTATTACGTAGGGTGTGAGAGGCTCCGTGACGCGATGAGAGTCCGTGAGACACCCTATTGAATGTCAGATGAGGTAACGGTGTCCGGTTGCTCTTGTATCGACCTTAAGTTCTCTGTACCTACTTTAGGCTGGTGCAGCGGTGGTAGAGTTTTAAACTCGGCTGCCAAGTCTTCAATCGGGTGCCAATTTCTTAGGCCACTTTGCTAATGTTCAGTGGCAATGATAACCACTTATCATCCGTTTGTTTGTGGGCTATTAACATAGCGATTTTCCGGCCATCTAAAATTGGACATTTTAAAATTTCTCTCAAGTGTGAAAACTCATTGTAAATTTTTTTTTTGTGTAACTAATCCGATTTTAAGAAATTGAAAAAGTCATAGGTATTTCTTATTCTTTGCCAGTCCGAATTCTTTTCGCTTCATTACTCGGTTCGTGACAAAAATTCAGAAATGAAATTACCTTACGTGTCAAACATGCTTCCCTATAGGTATTCAGACATTACATAATATTTGACCTATAAGACGTGTCGGGGAAGCAGGATGTTTGCCGTCGCGACGCCCTGTATGCCGACCGAACCCGCGCAAATATTGACACGAACCGACTTGTACCTCATGTTTCAACAAGAGGTATAGGACTGGAAAAACACCATGGTAAATTACATTCCCATTTAGAGCTATATCTTTTAAGTAATAGCTTTCGCTTTGGGAAACTTTTTATTCTTTTTAATTCCCAATAAAACATGTTTAAAACGATATCGATACATTTTTATTAAGTATCATTATTCTTAGACTTTCATAACTTTTGTTCGACCTAAATAGTCACGCACAGGAATATTTAAGTATTTCGAAGTAAGCTCAGAACCAGAAGCAATAGCTGCTTTTTAAAATTATCCTCTCAAAAAGTCCGTTGTAGCTTTAAACCTGTGAGCAACTGGAAAACTCAATTTTTCCCGTGGAGAAGTGTTTTGAATTTAGAATTCGAATTGGGAATTTTAATTTCGTCGGTTCACGATACGATCAAACGCCGTACAATAGAAATATCGACGACTGGCATGGTGACACTAGATAGAAACTATTTAATTCAGTTTAGTTTTCTCAATATGTAATAAATTTTCAACATAGGTAAGTTTTTGTTTGTTAAAGTTTGTCCTATGTCCAAAGGTTGTCTGGGAGAAACCTCTGCGAATAGACTGATGTAAATAAAAATGTATGTATATCAATCAGTCTATGATTGGCTATTTAGTTTCTTACAACGGTAACGCAGACGAGTACAATACATATAGGGATTGTTCATACACCTAAAAAGTAAGAACCATAAGATAAAGTAATTAAAATAACCATGAAGCTCAAAACAACAGGCAGCCTTATCGCTACATAGCAATTTGCTCCATGAAACCCATCAAAGTAGGTACATATGGGAATACAAACACAGCACTTAATGTTAGCGGCGATGCGGTGCACACAAAGTTAACAAAGACGAAAGATAGAAAAGTGATAAAAACTTTATAAATATCTTTGCCAAGCAGTGAGAGGCAAACAAGATACATAAGTAGGTATGTATATGATTGAAATTGTGGGAGCGTAAAAGACAAAGTGATTGAAGAAAAAGGTAAAATAGGAGCACACAGAGAGGGTTTAAATTAATTGTTGCCCGGGACTTCATTCCTACATTACAGTTTTTCGAAGAAGTCCGAGATAAAAAGTGGGCTATGTGGGATCCACAGCCTCTTCTACGAGTATCTCCCAGAGATAAGGTCCTATAAAAATCTATTGAACCATTTCTGTGATTAGAGTGCACAAACAGCGATCACTTACAGTTTTATTATATGCATATAGAATAAGTATAGATGTTTTAATTTTTAATATTTTCCTTTTTAGGCCTAAGCAAAGTCGAGGAGTTCCCAAAACCTAATGTTTTATTCTTTGTATAAGGTCTGCTCGACGTTGAATATGAGTCTATAATATAAATATTATACTTCAACTCGATCTTCTTCATCCTGAAGTGATGTGAATTGATGATAAAACCACTTAATGGAGTTAAAAAACCCCACCGTGAAGTTTTCATCAAGTATTTATTAATTTTAACAATCATACCCACGAGTAGGAGTGAAAATTTTGAGATAATTACAATAGTAAATTAATAATTAAAAACATTAATTACCTAATATAACAAAACAAATATACCTTTAAACATACAACCCGAAAGCATTCATAAAATAGCCAATTATGTATACCCAACAAGACTTTACTTAATACTATAATACTTCAATAAATTTTAATTCAAGTGTTTCAATTCTATCTTTATTACACTTTAATGTGGGCAATAAATTTTAGAGCCAAAGTGGAAAACTGTAAAATAACCAAGTTTAAGTCTGTGGCAAAGATATGAAAAGCCATTTAGTAAAGTTTGAACTCCGCATACATTCTGTGGACTTTATTTTAGCTCTTGAAATCCGCAATATCTTGTGTAAATATTTAGGAGTACGTACACCAGCTGCTAGGTGACAGTCTGCAATATTACAACTTTTGGAATGTGTTTTAAACTACTACCTTTATTTTATGTAGTAGCTTAATCTTAATACAAATATGAAAATCTGTAAATAATCACTGAAGATATGTATATGAAATAACAATTACGCCATTTTATGGCAATAGGACCCCAAACAAATATTTTTTGTCTATTTGTTTGTGCATCTTACAATAGTATTGTGGTAAGCACCACTTTCTATTTCACTTGTGGTCACTTCACTAATTCGGTAACCGATTTACTGTTATCTATGACACGGACGGTGATCACCTACCATCTAGTGACTCCCATTCGTCAGCCACTAGTGTTTTTAGGTTTTTACCACATCGATTTAATTTCTTGTTTAAGAAGCTTTATTGCAGAATGGTGCCGAATGTAAATGCAATTTCAAAATGTATTCTGAACAAACTTTATATAATTTTCTCCACTATATCAGCTGTTCTTCTTTATACCTAACTATTATTATCTTTGCAATTCAACCGACCTATTTACCACTACCTACGCTTCTGAAATTTCAACTTCTGAAATTTCAACAGTTAACCTCGTTCAAAGCGGTACGCCAATATATTCTAAATATTCACGAGGGCTTATAACGTTCATATTACAATTTGTATGTTCACACACATTTCTATAACTTTATGTGAAGTAACCATTGAATTCCCAATTCGGCTGTTTTTGAGGTTACCGTGCTCCACTGAGGTACCAAATAAATTAGTGTTTCATCGAAGTTCAAACTTTAGTATTTTGAGGGAAAACTTATTTATACACCATATCACCATATATTTTTAACCTCTGATTCAAGAAGAGGGGTATTATAAGTTTGACCTGACAGTCATTGTGTCTGTGTATCTGTGTGTCTGTCTGTCTGTCTCGTGCTCCGAGGTCTCGTGGCATCGTAGCACTCAAACGGTGTCACCGATTTCAATACGGGTTTTCTCATTCGAAATTTGCTTGCGGTGGCTTTAGCTATGTTTGACAATTTTCATATTGGACGGCAATATATCGGTGATGGTGAGATGCCATGATACTGATGTGCACTGGCGACAGTGACAGTGGCAGTGACAGTGAAGGCTAAGTGGATTCCGCGATCCGCGACCGCGTGTCGTAGGAGTCAACAGACTCTGAAGCCAGCCTGCTTTGTAGGCCTGAAGTCTAAGTGGATATCTGCCACCCTCTTGCTTGAATCACCAATAAATAACACTAGTCGTTTTTTATCTAATAGCGTGATCAGGAAGCTGCGGCCTGCGGTCGACTTTTGTGCGTCTCTACACGGGCCGCAACAAAATAATTGTAATTTATAATCAACTATTTAGCATCTAGCGGTGGTCCTGATGGTCCCCATACAGATATAAAGGATCCTCGACGAAACAAAGTAACGCTGAAAGAGACACCACTGACTTATAAGAATCTCACCAACTCACAGTGTTGAGTGGTAGAGAATGCCACTAGGCATTAAGTTCGCCCATTGTAATCTTTAACATTAAGGTTGCAATAAAGATTAAAAAGAATAGTAAGTACATTACGATGCGGTGCGTAAAGTTGACCATTTTTTAACGGCGTGAAGTTAGATATAAGGGCGCATTCAAGTAGAACGCTGGTTACCGGCGCCGATCTGCCAGCGCTTATCGCTGGTCCGTTGACATAACCTCGGTCGTGTGACAGGTCGGAACTTGTCGGCGCTTATCGGCGCTGGTCGGCACAAAGTATAGAGACTACCTGCGCCGACTACCTGCGTGGATAAGCGCGAATAAGCGCTGGCAGATCGACGCCGGTAACCAGCGTTCTATTTGAATGCGCCCTTACGCCGTTAAAAAATGCAACTTTACGAACGAGTATCGTATATTATTTTATAGCACGAGTGACATAAACCCGCTTATCTGTAGGTATTATATATTATAAATAATAGTTATAATTTAATGTTTTAATTTCATATAGATTTATAGATAATAAATCTTTTTAAGTTGTTACAGAGTTACACTTTTTAAGTTACGATGATGTTATTGTTATTTTATTGTGCGAAAGAGACTTACAAAGTGTAACATGAAGAGTCAGATAAAAAAATTACGACAAAACCTCCCGAAAGGAATTATCACGAACTTATTAATGTTTAAATTTAAAGTTTTCTACAACACAAAATAATAAGCAGTTAGCGCTAAGTTGACAACACCGCAATCAGGTGTCAATGACGTTTCGCTAGAGTGTCTTATATGGCAACTGCGATTTGTCTTTCAGAACCATTACAATTTAACAAAACTGGGCAATCCGAATTTTGCGGATGTATGTTGTCGACTCGAAATCTTTGTTTATTTATGTTTATGTATTCAGGTAAGAACTGCACGAAATTATAAATATAGATTCATTTTTGAACGGTGTGAAGTTAGTGTCATTTATCATGCAAAAATCGTTACTTTAAGTCACGGAAAACCGTGGCATATGTGCGGGTTTAGGTCACGCTGTGCTATAAAAAATATAAAATATGGCATGCCAGTACTTTTTGTACTTTTCTTTCTTCCTTTCTTTTATGATAACTTGACTTTTACTGATGACCACTTACCGTTCAGTAGGCTCATCAACACATTTTTAAGCTGATTACGTAAAAAAACACATCTTTCCGCAGGCACGTATTATACCTATAGGTAGGTAGGTGGTACAACCCGTTTAAGTTTAAAGTTCAGACGTTAAGTAAAAAGCGAAACTTAGCTTGAGAAACTGATTGGAATTCAAGGAAATACCGTTGTTCAGCATAAAATGAACCGTTGATAGAAAATTTTCAAGATTTCAGTATCCTCAGTTAATGAGATTAAAATTTCATTTCATGGCTCAAGGAATCAAATTATTTCGACGTCAAGTTACAAACCGCCCTTGTCGTTTTGATGCATAGGTTTACTGGATGACGACCATTTAATTTTAATGTCTAGTAATTTTTTCTATCACATAAATTACAAATAATTTTAATATCCTTCCGGAATTTCTACAAACGAAAATAGAATCTAAAACTTATTTCATTCAAACCTTTGTATAAAGAAAATACAATTTTAAACATGAACTAGGTAGGAACCCATCAACAAAAAAAAACCGTTTCAGTTTCAGTAAGTGTAAATTCTAGACAAGACAATATACGTTTCTTTGAGATTCAATGAGAAAGCGATTTGTTTTCAGTAGGTACCTACAGCATGTTAAAGACAAATTATTTATCCTTGAGTGAAACAATAAATTTTATTTAAAAAACCAACCGTTAGTCTTGTATTAAGCATGTTATTGTGTTAGCTAACAGGAACCCTGCATTATTCAATCGTTTCATTTAAAGGATAAACATTTTCATCAGAATAAACATGTTCGAGACACACCTACATCTTTACATTATACCTACAAAATAATGTCGGTTTTGGTCTCTGTACGCTTAGATATTTTCAAAATGATTCAATTAATTTCTTCCAAATAATTAATAGTTATGATAAATGCATATAAAATTTACAGAAAATAAAAATCAAGTTAAAATTACTGTCTCAACACACGTCTCGAATATTGGAACTAAGGCGTTGTTACCTGAAGCAATGTTTGCTAGGAATGTTACAAATAAATAACTTACATTTTACAAAAAACTGACTTCAGCATCAACAAGCAGAGAAAACCCAAAAACTACACGTCATACTTCGCTCATCACTATCTTACGCATAAAAAATATATAAATCGGTTCACCCAGTAAAAAAGTTATGAGTATACAGTCGAATAGAGAACCTCCTCCTATTTTTGAATTCGGTGAAAAAATAAACAACAAAGATACTACTTCTGCCTATAATATTCCAAGGATAGAAAATTATTGAAGTCAGTTAAAAAGCAAATTAAAAATACTTGATACCTTCTTTATTCTGAAGAAGTATCTAGGCAATGAACTCACTTACACCGAAACGTAAAATAATATGGAAAAAAGCCCCTCGAACTTAAATACGACCTCCGAAAATTCCAAATCCACCATGGAACCTATCTTTCATGATTGATATACGCCGTCAGCACTTCTCATAAAACTCCCTGTCTCATTTCGTGTCTCATTTCTTACAGCATCACATTACTATAGGAATAGATTGGATCGCTTCTTCTGAATCGAAGCATTTTTATGAGTGGTAATTTAGAAACGCTTATATTTAAGGATGACTTACTGCTTAACTGAATACTCAAACTAAACAGTTACTTTATTTTATTTTATTTTATTTATTAGGTTCACCAACAGTTTTACATGAATAAAAGTATACAAAACTTATTATAAGGCCTTAGTCTACATGGAAAACCAATAACAGGCGAACACAGCATGCGTAATTTTAAGAAAGGTAATGAGGGTAACAAATATGCACTAAGTATAACTTACAGTAAGTCGTTAGAAAAGTGGGTATGTTTAATTCGATTACATAATAAGGGTAAATAACTCTAGGAATTAGATTAGGATTAGGATTTGGCTAAATTGCGGCGTATCACAGAACAGAAATATGTTAAGAAAAAACAAAAGAGCGAATTTTGGCAATGCTATCACAACTAATATCTATTTCCCCAAATTGGTTGTAAAGTTTACTCAGACGAGGCACTGGCGAGTTCGCACCTAATACTGTCCTTCTTGCAGGAGGCACTAAGGGAGAAATTTTATAACGAGGGTAATTATGTGGCACTCTAAATTTGAATTTTTGAAGAAGTTGAGGGCAGTCAATATAATTATTAAGAAGCTTGTACAAAAACTGAAGATCGAGAAAGTCTTTACGTTTTTCAAGTGGAAGAATTTTGAATTCTGCTAGTCTATCGTAATACGACACGTCACTAGACGCTAGATTAGTTCCACTTGCAAGGTGCCACATAAACCGTTTTTGGATTCTTTCCATTCTTAAGACATGAACCGCGAAATGAGGCCGCCAGGCAGTACTACAGTACTCTAGAATGTTACGCACCAGGGAGTAGAAAAGTATCTTTTTTGTTTTGGGACTTTTGAATACTTTACCCTGTCTTATGACGAACCCAAGCATTTTTGACGCTTTCTTGATGACATTATCTATGTGAGGAATAAAAGAAAGCTTGCTATCAATTAATACACCTAGATCTTTAATAAACGTAACCTCTTGTATTATAATTTGGGAAAGGTGATAAAAGGTAGGTATAGAGTTCTGTTTGCGGGTGAATTTGATATGAAAGCATTTTTTTGCATTCAGGGTCATCTGGTTTTGCTGGCACCAAAGAACCAGTCTGTCTAAGTCAAGCTGCAGCATTCTTGCATCTTCGGCCGACTCAATACACTTTATTAGTTTTAAGTCGTCAGCGTACAAAAAGGGCGTAGAGTAATTAAACAAGAGGTAATATCATTGATAAATACGTTGAAAAGCACTGGTCCTAAATGAGAGCCTTGAGGGACACCAGATTCGATAGATTTTAGATTGGATTCAAAGCCACCCAACGCAACGTAAAACGAACGATCTCTGAGGTAAGAATCTAACCACATTAACAAGTTACCTGAAAACCCGTATTTAGACAACTTTGATATTAATAGATCATGTGGTACCCTGTCGAATGCTTTAGAAAAATCAGTGTATATAGCATCAACTTGTTTGTTTTGGTCAATCGATTCAGCTAAAGATTCGATGAATGTTACCAGGTTTGTGCTTGTTGAACGAGCAGCGATGAAGCCATGTTGGTGGATGGAAAAGAACTGCTTCATGTGTGACTGAATAATTCCTTCATTGTAATTCCATAGTTAACTTAATTTACATACTCTTACTTATCCACGATTCATAAGTTTGTAAATAAAAACTAAAAATAATATGCTAGCTATTATAGTTTTGATTTTCATTTCGTAACAAATATCGTGGTCGTGAAAATTTTCGAAGAACTGTGAAGAATTTGTGAAGAACGGCAATTCAAGATATCCGGCTGCGTGTTTCAATTTTTACTTTAAGACTTTTTCTGATATTTGTACTTTTAAGCAATGTTTACTTTTATTTGACGTTATCTGTTAAATCGGAATTCGGGGTCTAGTGGGACGGGTGAGAACGGGAATGGGAGCCAACGGGAAAAACCCATATATTTATGTACGAATAACGGAAGCAGGAGAAAACGCCCAACCGGAAATATCCAGGAAAATCTGCACAGTTGGTAAACCTGTCTTTTTCTTATAGTGTTTCCAATTATAGTGAAGGTTTGCTGTCAGCTTCTCGCTGTCTTCTTTGTTTTTATCTTTGCGGAATAGCTCAGCGGCGCCAGCTATTCCGGTACACTCTCGGGTGTTCCGTAACCACGATATCCTTCTCCTACCAACCTTTCAACGACTTTCCCCATCCCTATAAAGCAAGATATTGCAGCATCTATAAACTGAATCTAAAAATCATAAAGATGAACTTTTTATTAAAGTTCACACAAAGGAGAACTCTATGTAAAATTTTATAGAGAAAATATGAAAGACGAAAGTCTGTCTATTGTCTGGAATTTTACAAAAAGAATAACAATCGGCTTATTTGAAATCGGCTTTGTCGTAAGTAAAAGTCTTTTATTATGGTACAAAATACATAAAGCCTAGCTAGATAAAATTCTCGCTTCTATTGTTGGCAACGCATCTTTTGTCCAAAACCGAGTCACATTTTTCCATTATGTTAGAGTTTTATAATAATTATTTATGATAGGAAACTGTTAATAATATTCAAAACTAAAATATAGTTACAGATCCAAATAAATCCTGATTTCTATTAAGGACCTTTTTATAAATTTTATCGTATCCTGTTATTTCATTCTCCCCAAAGGTTCTACAAACTGGTGCGTGGAGTCGCTATGCGAAGATGAAGAAAAACTTCACAGTGAAATTCAAAAGTGGGTGTAATTTTTTGAATTGATATTTTTACAAGAAATATTTTGTAGAACCTTCATTTCAACGTTACCTCCCTTCCATTTTCGTAACGCTACAATTGCCGACGCCTACTAAGAATAAAAACATTTTTAGGCTCTCAATTACATCGCATCAAGCGATCACAAAATTTTATCTTCGGATACTATGTAATGGATACGAGATACTAGACAATGATTAAGGACAATTTCATTTTCAATATAATTAGTACTTACGAAAGACCTTTCTTTATTGTAGCTTTCTATTACAGATTTAAGTAGATATATTATCTTTCTTAGGACATCTTGAAAGTTGACTGATTACGACTTATCAGCAGTCCCTCCCTCCAATCTCCCTCACTAATTTGGGGTTCATTTAATAAAGTTACTGTAAATTTTGAATTTTAAATATCCCCCGATATATATACAAATTATAAATGTAAGTAAATAATAGATTTAGATAAATACAAAAGTAAATAGATATAATAGGTATTATATAATAGGTATCATAGTATAATAGGTGTAATAGTAGAATAGGTATTAGAAATGTATTTTAATTTCATTAAATTAGGAATATTATAAATTAAGGATTAACACGGCCCTTGAAAAATGAATATCAAGGGGTTATACTAGATGTAACAATAAATAAATAAATAAAAAAAAATATCCCCGACGCACGAAATATCAAATGAATTTATGATCATCAAACACCCCAATAGATCTTCATCATAGTTATATATTATACGCCAATAATTCAATTTAATGTCAAAAAAATGCCACACATCATTTTGGAAAAGAGCTGATAAACCAAACAACTAGACGCCACCGCAAGTAAACTGGCTTTTGATAAAAAACCCGCATTCAAATCGGTCCATTCATTCAGGAGCTACGATTCTACAGACAGACACACAGACATACAGGTCAAACTTAGGTATAACATTCCGCCTTTTAGGTCGGGGCTTAATAACTAAATAGATAATATTGTAGGTACATTGTATGTAATGACTTTAATAACAACATTACCAATATAACAGACCGGCCATTTAGACCATAAACAGTGGGTAATTGTACGCCGTTAGCACCAGATGGCGACAGCAATCTCCAGCACTCTGGCCATATTACGTGTTTTATTTCCGCCTTCACCCAAACTAAGGCAAGACTAAACAACGATACTAAGGCCACTCACTCACTCATATTCACGTGAATACACGAACCCATAAGTGTAGACTTTACATGTGATTATGCGAAGTTTTTGACACATTCGGGGTTTTCCCGGCTGTCAAAGCTGTGACAAATCGCAGTAAGTTCATTATAACTCGGCTGATGTGAATTTCGTTTTCCGAGATGTTTGCGCAGGTACTCAGTAACAAACAAAACAAAACACGGCGGCCATGACCACGTACATGAGGTGTTGTGTGAATTTATTGTTATTATTATTATTATGACAGCGTTTTGTGATGCTCTACTTCGTATTGGCCTTGGACGTATTTACGTCCATGGTATTGGCTAACTATCCTACCGCCCGCATTCCGCGCCTCCTACCACCATTTTGGCCTTAAAATCGACATCTGCGCAGCCACTCGTAGCTATGTTGACATCAGCCGAGTTATAATGAACTTACTGTACGTTGTACAAACGTAAAGGCATGTGAGGGAGCGCGGTTAAGGTAAGAGGTACAGAACGATTTTTATTAATACCTACACACGATTTTAAAAGCAAAGCCACAAGTGGAAAAGATTTTCTGAGAGACTGTAAAATTAATTTGAAATGAAATGAAAAATATACGAGTATATCTAATAGGTATACCTAAAAAATAATGTTTGCTTGCGGCCTGGGATCGCTTGGCAGAAGGTTGAGTATGACTGCTCTAGACCTTCTGAATAAGAGGAGAGGTCCGTGCTCAGCAGCAGACCTTTAGGTATAGGTTAAAGCTAAGTACCTTTTTTACTTCTTCTAAGTTAAGGGTCATAACGCCAACGCCAAGTTAAACATTAAACTTTTTTGCCTGCGTAACTTAATAAAAATTTAATCAGCCCTATTCGCAATAATGGCGACTAAGTCTATCATTCGTGCCCTACCCGTACTTACCAGTTAATTTATTTACTGCAGTGGGTCGGGTATTTAACTTAAATAGAATGCTCGTAGGAAGCCGGGCTTGTCGCTAATGACACCGAATGTCCTTTTATGGCTCATTAACTTCATCCCTGTGTAATTGCGTATTTTATTCCAGTACCACGTTTGTCATGAAGCCTGTATTCACGCACAGTTCCGGTAGGATAAAACGTGAAATTAATGCGTATGCAAAACAACGATAATAAGCATAGACTATTTTAATGGAAAAGTAGATACCTAATCCGAAAATCACAGTGCGCTCTCCCGGCTAAATAAAAAAAAAATAAAGTTTTTTTTATTGTATACTCATAATATATTATGTCCATGTAACGTAATTAGAATACATAAATATTAGGTAATACATCGATATAGGTAATTAGCTGCTTATTAACCAGCTGCATAAAAAGTGAAAGTTCTCAATTCGGCTGTATTTTTCATGTGTGTTACCTTATAACTTTTTACTCGGTGAACCAATTTTGACTTTAAATTCTTTAGTAGTGCTTCACATCTGGTCCCATATACCTAAACAGGCACATTTGACGTGTAATATTAGATTTATCTTTACTTATCGATTTTGAAGTCTAGTCTTTTCTATTCATGTCTAATAGGATTCCCAGTATACGCGAGAGGCATTAACAACACGTATTATTTACAAATACCACAAACTTATAAAAAAAAACAAAATAAGCAGACTAAACATAATTATCCCCACTACATAGATGTATGTAAGCAATAGTTTCATCTCTTTCTCTCCCATGACACGTACAAAGTCTATCTCGTTTTATTTTTGTTGTTGCAACACTGACGCACATATAGACAAAATGGGGTTGAAGCACTTTCGCCATTTTGATTGGCTACAAGAAGCTCACTTTTTGTATGAGAACCATAGACAACAATAGACCATGAACAGTAGATCATGAATGTTTTGTATGGAGAATGTCAATGTGTGCAGCATGTCTATGTAGTTGTAACTGGCACGCTTTTTTCTACATATGTTTGGTCTGCTTATTTTGTTTTTTTATAAGTCTGTGCAAATAACACATCAGTGACACCCACGACCCGAGAACAAACATTTATTTGTCACAAATTGTCTACAAAGTGTCTACTTCGGCCGAGAATCGAACTGGAGACCATTTTTACTTTGCTGTCGGGGCCACTACCAACTGGGTTTACAAGCATTTTAAATCAATCCCTGAATCTTTCATTATTTGGTTACCAAAATACATTACTTTAAAAAAGAACACGACTAAAAATTGCTTCACATCACCATTTAATTTTAAACGGACAAAAGACAATATAGACAGTTTATGGTTGCGATTACTTTATTGAAGTATCAGTTCATTCTATCATCCGGTGTGTCTACAGCGGTCGGGTTGTTAACCGGAGAAATTTGAAACGTCAATTCCATGCATATTGCTGGTCGATTAATCCACAGATAAATATTTACACTATCTACCTCGTCCAATGTATTTGCAACGCGTTTTAGTTACGTCCTAGCACTGAATGACGCTGTATTGAATGTATCGTTTATGTATTACAGGGAATAGCAAGAAACATTGGTTTGATTTGATGTTCATCACTCGATTTTCATTTGACTGATTATTAACAAGATTTTTTTCCATTTTATATATTTTTTTTTATTTTAATTACTTACTACCTAGTACCTAGTAAAAAAACATTTTTTGTAAACACTGAATATAAATTCAAAATATTATGCACGATTATTAACAATTTAACAACCCCGTTAATGTCGTTTAATTGAATTCAATTCACCCTTATGTTAATTTCTCTTAAATTTTGATAATAAAAAAATGCTACAAACTTATGTAGGTATGTACTACATGAAAACGAATACTGTGTCCCATATGCTTTCTTGGCTTTCTTGTATATTTTTCAAAGTAATAGCAAAAAAATTAAAAAAAAAAACGAGAAAGAAGTATTTATTATGATATTTTTCCTTCCGAAGTTTCTTTATAGGTACTCGTTTAAAACTTATATATATCGGCATCCTGACTGATTTCTAGATGATCTTCTCGTGTGGGCATCGTGGGAAGTGTTGGTTTAGTAAAATAACGTATCTCTCTCGTCAGGACGTCCACTCAGGATATCAAATGAAACACAGGATTGAGCCATCACGTAACCAACTGCTTTATTCAATGATCTCTCTTTGGCTCAATATGAATACTCGGTTTGGTTTGCTTTGGTATTGATTGGATTTACTTCGCGATGTTACGATATTGATTTTAACCACTCGCACCCGCGGTCACGCGATATTTAACTCTTTGAGATTCACGGCATTACAATTAATAAGGAATCTTTACGATCACGAACCCGACCTTCCTTTCTTTTCATTATTCTTTTTCTAATGACCGATCAACCGCGCCATAGAGTATCGATTCGCTATGGATCCGCGCCTACCACAGATTAAATAGCACCAAACGAATAACATGGATTAACTATGTCCGACACGGCCATCGCTGACAGTCACCCGTCCCTGGGTGATGCTCCATTCCGATATCATCGCCATCACAATTGCTCGATCCGCGATTTTCAATTACTTCAAATCAAAACAAAACTCAAAATCTTTAACATCAAAAATGACTACTGCTGCTACTGCTGCGAGTGGATTTCAAAAACTTTATGTTGCATTTTTTAACCCTGACTACCGTAAACTACCACTCGCTTCGCTAGTGTCGCTATGGAGAAGAAGCGAGTGAGAAGAAACTCCATAACATAACAACACTTATTTAGAACAAAATTACCAATTTATTATTTGCGCGATTTGTTTTAACTTTTACTCGGTACGTCATCGCGATAAAACCGTATGCGTTTCGGCATCTTCCCGTGATCCGTCCTCGCCCTACCAGCGGAACACGTATTAGGCTTTGAAGATTACCTGTAACAACCAAATACACACGCGAGTATCTCTTTACGCTCGGCCCTTCCTGACCTATTATAAAGTCATTCTCATTCGAAATACCAGTATCATTTTAACCTGAGCCATGTACCAAAGTCGTAAAACAAGAAAATTTCCCAACGCCTTCAAATTAACCCCTTTAACGCCAAGGCTCTCTCTTCACCTTTACAACTCTACAACAAGGTAAGCTTTCTCTTTCCACCCTTATGGAACGAAAGAACCGTACCTACGGCAAGCTTTCTCTTTCCAGTCCTCTGGAACGAAAGAACCAAGCCCATCTCCCAACACTGTCTCTCTTTTTTTCTCTCTCTCTTTTTTTTCCTTTTTTTCTCTTTTTTTCTCTTTTTTTTCTCTTTTTTTTCCTTTTTTTTTGTCACATATTTTGATGAAATAAATGTATTTTCTTTCTTCTTTCTTTCTTTCAAACACAACTGGGAAGCTCTCTTTTTCCACCTTTGCGGATAGAAAGATCCAAACCCATGATCAGCTTCCCCCTTCCATCAGTGTGGAACGAAAGAAGCAAACCGATGGGCAGCTTTCTCCCTCCATCCGTGCGGAAAGAAAGATCTAAAACCCTTCTCTAAAACCGAAAGAGCCTGTGATACAATTTCCCTCCTTACATTTCATATCTAATTTTTATTATTATCAATATCCTCTACGACTGGTACATGACTCCTGAAAACTTCAATAAGCAATCGTGTGCTAACTTATGAATTTTCTATGCAAAGTCAAAATGTTTAACAACCCGCTCTCAAAATTTTGGAAATACAGTTCAATAATTGCAGCATATTTCTTTATTTATATCCATCCTGTCAGTAGTGACATTTCAAATTAGAATTTAAGCCAAGAACTTTGTTTGTAAATTAAATCGCTGTAATATTAAGTCATTAAAAATTTGATAACCTATTTTGTCATAAGTTGGCAAATGTGCAACAACATTAGAGTGATTATTCTTTACTGAACATAACATCTGTCTCGTACTGAATACTCGTTACCAGAATTATAAGCAAGTTCAATCAAACCATCTTTAAGTGCTCATTGTGCTCCAAACCCGCTTGGTTACCCGGTCGCCTTGAGACAACGCAGACATCCGCATCACCGCTCAGCTGTCGCCATACTCTTTCTCCGCTGCCTGCGACGGTGTCCGTTCGAACCCGATTGCGATGTAGCCAGAATCTTTGTGTTTTTCATCAGCTTCACTTCTGGACAAAGAAGGACAAAAGACAGAAAAGGAAATGATTGACATTTTATGTTCCTACAGGAACCCTTCAAGTTGTTCGACAGCAGACTCAAGCAAGAGGGAGGTTACTAGACAGACATGCTTCACAACAAATACAAACAAACCAATGATTATACTGACGGTCAAGACAAAGTTTCGCACCCGAGAAGACTAATCTTCGTGAACACATTTAAATTAAATTCATTAGCGTTCGCTATATTTTTTAATTTACTCAAGAAATAACAGATCAAGTTAACTCTAACTTTTCAACTAAACGGTTCTTATAAAAACATTCCATATTAATAAAGAGATGCCGGACTACTAACAAATGCCTATTGCTTTCAAATTTCTGCAACGGAAATTCTCTACAGTAACGGCTCATTCAAGTCATGAATCAACAACCGTCACATATAATGGAACATTACAGGTAGAGGTATTAATGAAATTATAGGTATCCTCCGTTAAATTTGGCTTTACAACAATTTAATCCTTCAACATTCTTCTAATCATTTAATTGAACAGTATCTTATTCGAATGACGATATCCTATCTGATGTGTATCATTGCATCCAATGTTAATGTAATATTACCGAACCTCTAAAATATGAATCTTATTATTTTGGCTTCTTCCATAGAGCCGATGCCAAAGTCAATAAACACACATACGCACAACGACGGGAACAAATTTAAAATCATTCAAATTCTCACGTTCCAAGAATCGAACCTAGAACCTACTAACGACAATCCGATATTGCAGCCACTTCACCACATAAGTCGTCTGACGTACATCTAAACCTTTTTGTAACATACTGTCATTCAAATTGTGAATATCGTTCTTTTAAATAAACTACATTCAAATGTCATTGTCTATCTAGTCAAAGTTATCTGTCACGTCACTTTCATAATAAAATTATGGATCTAAAATACACAATTTTATTTCTATTATTACTGAAGAAACCGGAAAACAATATCTTAAGTTAAGTCATAGTGTAAATAGAATAAAAAGGAGTCCCCGACCAGGCGGACTGACGACCTGAAGCATTCGCTGGATTCATAGGGCTCAGGATCGGTCAGAGTAACGCCAGTTAGGGAAGGCCTACGCCCGACCGTGGAGAAGTAAAGGCTTATCCATCAGCCTTCAGACCCATAATACCACTGTACAAATTCAAGAAACACCAGGGAGTATCTACCTACAATAAGATCATTGGGATATTCTTTATTTTTTTGAACAATCTTACAATGAATTGATATTTTAAATGTTCTGTTCTTTTATTTCGCTGCTCATAACCATCCCTGCCAATTTCTAGTCTCCTGTCACCGTGTGAGGGACACAGACCGATGGACTATGGTCTGTACCTTAGTGAATTGATAGATTTCACACATCCTTGGAAACATTTTAAGAAAAGAAATCTAAGATGTTCAGGTCTCCTCACAATGTAGGTGTTAAAAGGATCACACGACAGTTATTTAGCAATATTCAGAACTTTAAAAGCAATCGGCACCAGAATCTAGAAACAAAACTGTTACCGACTGACCGCGTTATGTGTTATTGGTTCTGTAGAGCACGTCCATGCAGGTTGACTGCATTCAGCGCGGCGCACGGCGCTTGCAACGGCAGTAGCTCCGCAGTACGTTACTGTGTAGCGGAATAGCCACTCTCAATACAAACGGCTCTGACACTGCTCCTTTTCAAAATTTGCGGGGTTGTAGCTTCGTTGATTATTATCACATTTTTTACATAGCTGAAAGACTAAATATGACGTTAGTTTTATGCTGTTGAAATCAATTATAATTATGGATGATTCAATGAGAATACGTATCTGCATTTCCATTGTGTAACACCTCTTAGTTCCCGCTGCAACATGCCATTCAATGCCTTTCAAAATTTTTTTGTTTGGATAGTTTAGGTAGGTATTTTGTGTATGGAATAGGTATCTATTTTGCTGTAGAGACAAAATACGCCAATAGCTATGTCCTTTATCATCGTTCTCCTCTCTGTTTAAACCAACACCGATCCCACTTCTGATATCGGCATCCTGACTGATTTCTAGATGATCTTCTCGTGTGGGCATCGTGGGAAGTGTTGGTTTAGTAAAATAACGTATCTCTCTCGTCAGGACGTCCACTCAGGATATCAAATGAAACACAGGATTGAGCCATCACGTAACCAACTGCTTTATTCAATGATCTCTCTTTGGCTCAATATGAATACTCGGTTTGGTTTGCTTTGGTATTGATTGGATTTACTTCGCGATGTTACGATATTGATTTTAACCACTCGCACCCGCGGTCACGCGATATTTAACTCTTTGAGATTCACGGCATTACAATTAATAAGGAATCTTTACGATCACGAACCATTGAGTTACTATGTAAACTAGAGAAGCTACGTCAAACAAAAGTCATGTTCCTTTTCTCGGTTTAAAGCTATCCGTCGCTGCAGCGCTATAAAAAATCATTCTGTCTAATCTATCATTTTAAACCGCAGCGCTTAATACGCTTAATAAGATACATAATAGTCCTACAAGCATCTTTTGGCGCGTGGGTGACAAAGACAGCGCCTTACAGTTTACCTTACCTGTATGACGCTGTCTCTGTCACGCACGCGCCAAAAGATGCTTGTAGGACTGTAGGTCGTTTCATTCATTACTCGGTCACTATGACGACGGAATATAGATTATGACATTTATGACACAGAACGGTCAGTGTGGGGTTTTTACATGTTTTTTACCTATCTGGTTCATCAGGTTGAATGAAACAAAAAATTAAAGTTAAGTATTATTGTGAATATTTTATCCCCCAAAACTCAATTCTACTGTAAAGTGTACACGTTCTACATTTATTAAGTACAAACATCAATAAATTTCTTTATTTTACAAAAAGTCTAAACAAGTAACTAATTAAAATTTGGGGTGTCTGTTTGTAACATTGAAATGACCACTTTTTACTAAATGCATGGATAAACATTAGTATAGACCGTCTATTCGTATACAAAAAAAAATATTTTTTGCAATAACAATAATTATTTAGGACCCGTCAAACTAATTTTGGAGATACACAATAATAACCAATAATAATAATAACGAATTGAAAAAGGGCTCACTTACAAGAGAGGATACATGAATTAATTAAAACAAAATATATTTTTATAAATTTTTAATAAATAAACAAAAACAAATGTTTTAATTATAAAAAAACAAGAAAAACAAAACAAAAAAGAATTATTTAAGTATAGTAAAACACGAAATTAAAATGTTATCCTCAGTCCTTTATACAGTACTAGTTTTTCGTCCGTGGCTTTTCCCGCGTGGAATTTGGTTAAGTATATTGCGCATTTTTACTGAACTTGACAGTGCTTTTTTTGATCCACTCTTTTTTATTTTGTTTGGTATTAGACAGAACGTGTACTGTGAATGGATTAGTAACTACAGTCTTAATATTTTGTGAGATATTCGCTTCTAAGATGGTAAAATTTGTCAATTAGTTTTGAACTATGGGGTGAAAATTATAGATTATGATTATGCTAGGCAGACGGAACCGCGGACAAAGTATAGTCTTTTAAGAATTAAAACATTACAGAGACATGAATGTCAGCGTGTAAAACTGATAATATTGTGTTTAATGTGATGTCAACAAATTGTACCTACTATCACTACTGGACGTTGTTAGTCTATGAGAAGGACACAATATGGCAGACGTTAAATAATTTTTCGTATTTATTTGAAAATAGTGAAATATGGTAACTAACCGATGAAAAGTTACTTCTATGCATTTATTTCAGTTCCTGGAGTTATTGCGGCAATTACGTAATACACAATTGGGCATTGTTCACGCTAGTTTTAAAGATTCACTGACAGGTCTCAGACGTTTTACGCGCATGCGAGCTGGCAAGCGAATGAGAGAGTTGAGGTGCATTCACCGCAACTGACTGGCGAATAAAATTTCTTTGCGGTGTCTTCTCTAGTACTTTAGTACATAATATCTCAATGTCACGAACCCGACCTTCCTTTCTTTTCATTATTCTTTTTCTAATGACCGATCAACCGCGCCATAGAGTATCGATTCGCTATGGATCCGCGCCTACCACAGATTAAATAGCACCAAACGAATAACATGGATTAACTATGTCCGACATATATTTTAACAGAAAGTTTCATACCTGAAGGAAAAGTTCGACGAAGGTCGCTCGTGACAGAGTTATAAATTTTGCACAGCTGAGGTATTTTGTTTTATATTTGGGGTCAGTGCAGATTGCTTTTGAACTAAAGGTAAATATTTGAATGTATTTTTTCGAACTTCCTGAATATTCGTGATAATTATGTAGTTTTGAACAGATTTTGGGATTTTTCTAAAATATTATTACTTATTAAAAACTATATGCTTATAAAGCCTTATATTTTACTAAATTATAAATAGCAACCATTTTACAGGTATACCAATTTAATTTGCCGTGAAAAATAACATGTTTAAATTTTTACCTGTTCTATATGCCCAAAACCATTTTAATCCCTTCAATGGCTCTGTTGTCTCTCCGATCAGAAAGAAAACAGATAATATTTCAAAACGAACCAATAAGTACTCGTTGTTACAACACTGTAATAAAACCTTTACATCGTCATTAAATTCTAGTTCAAATGTCCAAAAAATATCCAAAGTACATTGACCCCGTCACAGTTTTATTATTAGTGCGGATTCAAGCCAAGTGTGTTAGATTAAATCGTATGCCAACATTTTCCAGCAAAAAACGAAACAGCCCGCTCTGAAAACACTGGGACGGACTGCAAAAACACGTACATTTGTTGAATATTGTATGCGAGTATTCGAATGGATACAACCAAGATACGTTATAGGTGCTCGTCTCTTTCAGTACCTAATAGTGTTTGCGTGCAATCCACGTCAATTACGCCGGCCCTGGGGCAGTGATGTGTACAAATTGACAGGTTCCCACCCTTGCATATTTGTTTTGTACGCTTGTAGATACTAGCGGCCCGTCCTGGCTTGGTCTACTCGTAGATTGAACAATGATCATAAACGCATCGTATTATGGATGCCACATTTTTTTGCCCATAACACTGTCATAACATCTATATTACAATGATATCACTATCATAAATATTCATTCATGAATGTTAATTAACAAAAAATATACAAGTATGTATATTTAACAGTTACTTGTTTAGGTACTTGTATAGTACTTAGGTACTTGTATAGGTGGTAGGGCCTAGAGCTCACCCGGGGAAGTACCACCGCCCGCCACGGTACTTAGTACCATTCCTACCGTGTAATAATTGTTTTAAGAACAATTGTGTTCCGGATAGGAAGGTGTGGAGCCGGTTACACTTTTTTAGAGGCGACCATCTCAGTCCTCAGGGGTAGCAACGCATGTGTGACCGAGTTGGAACGAGACTCATGAGTCTAGTTCTGGGTCGGTCACAGTTGTCATGGGCGGCAGCGGAAGGTGGTGCTGCATGCTCGTTTGCTATCTTAATTCCATAAAAAAAAAGTTAAGTCAAACATCGTGAGAAAACCTGCATACCGGAGAGTTCGCAAAAGTCAAAGGCGTGTGAAGCCTGTCAATCCGTACTCGGCCAGCGTGGTGGGCTATGGCCTTAACCTTCTTATTCTGAGAAAAAATCCGTGCTCAATAGTGGGCCATGATGGGTTAAGATAATGATAATGACAATGCTGAAAAATTAAAGAAAATAAACATACCAAAGTCAATCGTACCGTACTTGTTTGCTGACAGTTTTTACCAGCAGAACAATACAGCAATCAATATACAGAAACAAGATTGTCGATCGCGTCAATTGTACGCAGGAAACGGGACAGCGGCCTGGACACGTCAATTTGTACCCGTCAGTTCCATGGCCGCTGGGCGTCAACTCCATATACTGAAGGACAGACTGACATCCACACATAGGACAAATGTTTGGAATATTTGTGAAATTGTGAAATTATTGATAAAAATAAAATAAATAACCGATTTTTTAGAATTTATTAAGATCTGTTCAGATGTGTCATCAGCTCTAAATGAATTTCTGCTTTGTTTTCAAGCAACAACTTCAAGAAATCAGGAGGATTCTAATTCGTCTGTAGGTAGGTATGTTTTTTTTCTCATGTGTGTCTTCAGAGTACATCTTTGTATGTTCACTTTACAAAGGCTAAAATGATAACTTAAAAACCTATAACTACACCTAACTACTGAAAAAAAATCATTTTGGTTAATTTACAACTAACACTACACAAATGTGTAAATTGGTCGACTTATTCTCGTAAAATTATTAAATAAATATTATTACAATGAGAGCGAGTCGAAATAATTATCTAAACAACACTCACGACAAACTTGAGTTAGGTCTAATTAGCTCAGTACCAACAAGAGTAACGGTGGAGGCGATTCGGCCCGTCCTGGAAAGGTGGGTCGATCGCCGACACGGGGCCCTCACCTTCCGCGCTGTGCAGGTCCTGACGGGGCACGGTTGCTTCGGCAGGTACCTGTGCAGCGTGGCGGGTCGAGAGCCGACCAGCGTGTGCCACGCTTGTGGGTGTCCGGAGGACACAGCGGAGCACACGCTGGCGGAGTGCCCGGAGTGGGCGGAGCCGCGGGCGAGCCTCGCGGCGGTTATTGGGGACGACCTGTCGCTGCCGGGCGTCGTGAGAGCCATGGTCGGCAGCGACAGAGCGTGGAAGGCGGCGCTCCGGTTTTGTGAGTGCGTCATGGCGCAAAAGGAGGCGGCGGAGCGGGCGAGGGAGGACGACCCTCTTTCTAACCCGATCCGCCGAAAGAGAGTTGGGCGGAGGCGCCTGGCGCACGAGCGCCGTCTTCCCCCATAACCGGGGTCTCCGGGCGGTGGAACCGGGGGGTACCATCGCCCAGTTGGAGGAGACCCCCCGAGGCGGCTGGCGTGTCCCGTGTTCCGGCACGCCAGCTTGAATGGTGAGTGGCGCCAAAGTTGAGCGCCCCACAAGTTGGGCCCGAGTCCCGGGCAACCGTCGGCGGAGCAGCGGAAGTGTGCGAATGCGTCCCCGCAGCTCCGCCGGAAGACGGTGAGGAGGAACACCGCTGGTTTTTAGCCGGTAAGAGTCCGGCATAACCCGACAGCGCCCCCCCCCGCGCCTGTCGGGTATCCATGAGGATTTTCCAGCGTCAAAAAAAAAAAAAAAAAAAAAAAAAAAGTACCAACAAGAGTCACACAAGTCACAAAGTATCTTAAACATAATGAAATTAGGCACGGAAGAGCGAAGAAGCTGCACGAATATTTGTTAAAGAACGTTTCATTTACATTATTTTTGATTAAATTTCCGCAGACCGCGTAAACGCTAATAGGTATAAATATAATAGTATGTTATAACTGCTTTGACGCTTTAATTGCTACGAGTATAACGTACGTATCTATGAAAGATACCTTCACATTTTCCCAGAAGCATTATTATAGATACCGACTTTAGTGTGTGTCACTCGTTTAAAAAAACATTTCAAAATACTTTTTTAAGCTTTTATTCGTATCGATGTTATACTACAAGAAGTTAAGAGTGAAAAAAAATAGCCGGTTTCTTACTATGTAGTTCATTTCAACCCATCCATACTAATATAAATGCAAAAGTCTGTGTCTGTCTGTGTCTCTTTCACGGCTAAACCACCCCGGCCCGATTTAGATGGAATTCAGAATAAAAACAGTTGGAGACCAAAGATCATATTATAGGCTACTTTTTTTAAGAATCGGGGATGATTTTAAAGGGTTGAAATACGGATGAAAGCATTGAAATTTCAAGTGGCCAATTATTAAACTGTGGCCAATTACTCCTCAGTTTACCCTACAAAAGCACAACAGCCGAGTGTGACGTCACCAGTTGCAAATAGCGACAAAATGGAAATAAAGCAAATACAAATTTTCATTTCGGTCAACTACCCCATTGTTATACAATTGATATGCAGTACAACAATATTTTCATTGTTTTAGGTATTGGCTTGACGGTTTAAATAAGCCAAAACAATGCACTATAGACATAACTTGTGACATAACTATGAGCTAATTGTATAAATGAGTTTTTTGGAGATATGCATAAAGCTATAAGTATTGATTAGAGATTATTAAATATCATTCTTTCAAGTATCTTTTAAATTTCTTAGTAATATTCCAAATAGGTATTATTTTTTTCAAATATCATTCATGTGAAGACATCGATCACTTACTATAATTTACGACTTGACTGCCGACTGGAGGTAGAGTGATTCATGACAAAAGTTTTATACGATAAACATGAAATCTTTGAAACTGATAACAAGTGACTACATAATATTTGTTTCGGATACGGGTTTTGTAGACATTGGGAATTGGTTTCCTGGCGAAGGAAAGGAAGTTCAGTCGTGCGTACACAATAAATAAAATAGGTAAATAACGCTACACACTTACGCCCACACTAGGGCTCCCTGTGTCGTGGGTGCCATGCACAACGCACAAGACAAGGACACACGCCCAAGAAAACTTATACTTGAACTCATCATTCAGCTCGGAATCGAACCCGAGACACTTGGAACTGTGATCCAGAGTGGTAATAAATGATTACAATACTCCACCTCCCGCTATAGAACTCCTAGTGTAGTGGGTGGCACGAGTACTTAATATCAACACATCCTCAACTTGAGAATAAACATTTATTAGTCACATAATTTTCTCGCTTAGCTAGAAACCCTTCCGCAGATGGCCGGCAGGACTAACTAAAAGATTTCCATTTTAAATAAGAAAACCGTGGCGTGGTGTCACAGTGACCATGATCCATGCAACTGGATCGAAATATCGGAAAATTTAAGTATATTAATTCAAATCGGGAGAAGGTACCCATATTCATTTAAAAAACCAAGGGCAGGTTAACTAACTAGTTTATCATAACGATGTAGGTATCACGTGCCCCCCTTTAATTTAATTAATCTTTTACCGCGAATAGCAATATCGCTACGCGCCCTCATAACGTTTTATAAATTAGCTAAATTTAAATCTCATACAGGAATTTTAATTAAACAACGCGCCAGCGTTTTAGCATTCCATGTTATAAATAAATGTGGTCCATATAATATTTATAACTGCAGTACAAAATTCCAGTTTTTTCTTGGTTCAGAAGGTTAATAAGCTATTACCCAAAGAAGCTAAGAATTGCCCATCCTAATATTAAACATATTTAGGAGTGTTATATTATTTTTACTTGCACTGACTTAGGTAGTCCTTTACAGCCGTAATTAATTAAACAACTGACGTTTATCGATTTATGTCTATTGACTTAGAAGTAAACCCGGTTAAACTACGGTTAATTAAACTAAATCAATTATACATACAAGCACATCACAAACATCTAGAGCCCGGGAACAAACATTCATCAACACAATATGACTTAACTAAATTGTCATGAGTTGTCATCATTACAGAGTAAATGAGTAAATCTACAATAATATAATCTACGTAGGTACCGTATTATACGTACATTATTATAAAACTCCTAACTGATCGATACTACCAACCTACATATTTAACAACAGTGTAATGATTTGTATAATTTTATCTGTTTACCTTTTCATATTATGAGGTATGTAAATAAGGTAGCAAAAGATCATGTAGCAGTCTGCAGCAGCCACGTCGGCTACCGTCCATGACAACACATTATATATTTTTGTTAGCACACGGTATTATTAATTTTATAATTTTTTGGACAGTTACAGACCAAAAAAATTGTTTTATGAAACGTGCTGGAACTATTATTGCTAGTTTTATTAGCTGTGTTCTCGTTTGTTGTCTTAAATACATTAAAAAAGTGTTTCTTGATAGAAATATTACTTATAAATCGTACAGTAGAATGGTAGCTACGAGTAACTTGTCTATATTTCTGAGTTTATCCTGTTACAGCTTTTATATTTTATGGAGAATAATGACATGCCGTAAATCCACTTGTGTTCGCGGTGGACGATGTGGGCTAAAGCCGTCGGACAGAAACCTTTATTTTGCATAATAAATCAACGTCACGAGCGATGTCACCGATGATAGACAATATTTCAATCTCATGCTGAGTTATTGTGAATTCTTGTGTCAGCGTGCTTTTGATTTTGTATAACGCTCGCGCTCGTACGATTGTGTCAATGATTCCGTGTTGATTGATGATATATTTTCTGGGTCATGATCATACAAACTTAGCAAATTATTTTTAAAGCAATTTTCGGAAGTTTACATGGTTAAACATCAGATATTTTTTTAGTTTTATCATTCTCTTATTTTAGAAGTTACAGGAGGAGGCACATTTAACCACTTTGGAAGTGCCTCTCGCGCAAACTATTCAGTTTAGAAAAAACCTTTGAAACCTCAATATCATTTTTGAAGACCTATTCTAAGATTCCCTATACGTATGGGTTTGGTGAAAAAAAGTTTCAGTTCTATGTATGGGGAACCCCCAAATTTTTTTTTTCTATTTTTATGTGTAAATCTTAAAGCGGTTCACAGAATACATCTGCGTACCAAGTTTCAACAATTTAGTTCTTATAGTTTCGGAGACAGACAGACGGACGATGTTAGATATTTTATAGATGCTAGTTGCTCGGTGTCAGCTAAGAACGTGTTTTGGCAAAATAGGGGAAAGTTTATCTAAAATGGAAAGGGATCTAGAAAAATGATAAAGACGGGAGGAGGGTTTAAGAATTAACCGTAAGAGCTCCAAGCTGAAGCCAGTACCAAAATAAGAAAGCTATAAAGAAATATCAGCGTCGACATATCCACGTCACCATTAATACTGTATTCGGATATTTAACCCCCATTTCATGAAAATGTGATTATTCTCGCCCACGCCTAATCACCGCGAGGTCTGGTTACACTGGTTCGTGGACGGCGGTTGCTAACCTAATCCGCAGTTCGTAATTATTCAGGCAAGGCTTATTGCGTATCTCCGGCATTAACTCGTTGGGACATATATTTTCTCTTATATAAAACTCGCAGGATGAGCGAAGCAAATAGGGAAAATAATTAATGCTAAGGTATAAACGAATGATGAATAAATAAAGAAACGCATGTACTCGTATACCTACTCATAGGTATGCGTACGGAGTACGGAGGTACGCTGGATTTTGTTATTATTATAAATAGATACGTATGGAAATGTAAGTAAATGTTATTTGTTTCATATTATGACGCCACGAGAGGTTTTTCTTTAATATGAAACATTATATGATCATGAATCATAATGATTTTTAAAATCTATACAAATTTTTAAAATCTATATAAAACTGTATTTTTTTTCATTTCGACTAAGGGGCACTTACATATCGAGATAGAACTCAAAAATATTTTTTATTTATTTATTGTCTGCCAGTCTGTCTGTCTGACCGATCATCACGCGCGTAAACCACTGGACGGATTTCATTGAAACTTGGTAAAGTTATTTATTACCTTTATACTGGTGTCTATTAAAGGGTACTTTTTTTCGAATAATATTAAGGTTCCCTAGGGATAGTTTGTATGGAAAATTTTTATAACGTCGTCCGATTTACTTTAAATTTGCAACAAAGGGTTATCACTTAAATTAACAGAATACTTGTTTCTCAGTTTTTCGATATTTTGTAAGGAAAAGAAAAAAAATACAAATGAATGCGGAAATTGGTAGTTTTTTAAGGTAACTTTCTGACTAAACTGAAAATGGTTTTAACCTCATATTTAAAAATTATTATAGTTAAATAAGTACCTAATCTTCAATGTATATTCAGTATTTAAAAAAATAGCCAGCAAAGGGTGCAAAAATGGGGATAAAGTTGGTACAATTAGAGGTACAGGCTACATTTTATCCCGGAATTCCTCCAGGATCAGGATTAACGCGGGAAAATCTCATATGCGGAAACGAGGTCGGGGTTCAGATGTTTATGGGACTTTCAGTGGGAGGTAGAGCAGGTTATGGAGCAAATTATAGGCTACTTTTTTTTTGTTCTGACTTCTCGCGGGATCGGGATTTACGCGGGAAAATCTCTTATGAGCGAATGAAGTCGCGGCCTCATTAATATCTAGGTATACTTACATGTATCTATTTCTATGCACTAACCCGTAAAAACCAAATTAAAATTTTTGTAAAAATCTAAACTCATGGGCTCTGCTTGAACTTTAGAATAAAAAACCCCTTTATATTTATATCTTACATACTTACAGTCTTTTTATCGATTTTCTCGAGATCTAAAGAACGGATTTTTGTACGGTGTGACTAAGACATAGTAAAAATCAACTCAGAACTCTTATGTGTGGAGTAATATATAGTCCACTATTTATCCGCGGGGTCGGGATTCACGCAGGAAAAATTTTGTGACACACTGAGTTAAACGCGGGCGGAGCCGCGGGCACAGCTAGTTAAAAATATTAGTACAGTGACATTCGTTTCACAGTCTTTTCTTTTGCCGAGAATATGTTATTGTTTCACTATGTTATTCTCTTTAAAAATAGCTTTGTTTTGACTTTTTAATATTTCCTTAGAAAGTTTAAAAGTACCATCCTAAAATTTGACATAGGTTACCTATTACCTAACTTACTTACCGTAAGTAAGTTACACTATTACTATCCAGACTTCTTAAAAATTTACTTCACATATTTTATTGTATACAATCAGCGATCTAATATGTAATATTATCCATCTAATAGTATTATTTTACATCGATGCATACAGTAGGTATAAAGACTGTACGGTAACTATACCTACCTACAGTCAAATAACGTATTAAAATCTTAAGCCTACTTATATCCAAAGTTTATTAAGTAAGTAAAGTGAACAAAATAAACATTTAGATATCAATAATCCTTTTGTCACGTTAATTCAAGCAAATGAAAACGGCTCTAATGCTGCAATAAATTGTATAATTGTTAAGTGTATGACATGGGGTTCTTAAAGAAAGATGTAAAAAGAGCTCTCCTTCCGGGCCGGCGTTGCACAGGACGTGACACCCAATGATGTTTTAAATATCTAGATTGAGCGTCGCCCTACAATGAAAACAAAAAAAACAAGGCAACATTATCAAGCATGTGTGCGTGTAGGCGATGTTTTTCGCGTTCATTTATTGTCTATGTGTGCGTAATCTGTGCGTAATGATATAAAAGTTGTGGCCAACAGTTGGCCACAACTTTTTGACACGTTTTCGCGGATTCGATGTTCCATCTAGATATTTAATACATCTTTGGTGACACCCCTGGTGTTGCAGGTGTCCATAGGCGACGATGACCACTTACCATCAGGTGGCTCGTCCGCTTTTTCGTCAGCCTTTCAGGCTATAAAAAAATGTACACTGTACAGTACACGTTCTGTCGTGGCAAGATCCATCGCCAAATCGGTACCGAGCAGTACCTACGGCACGTCGGTGCTCATGCAACTAAAGGCGGACCGGGTGATACTCATAATCGGGACATATAAGAGGTCCAAAAGCGGCCTTACTCATTTTTACTTTTTTTTCTAAACCAACACTAATTTAAAGATGAACAATACAAATTCTTTCATACAAACATGATAAAAATCTTAATTAAAACATTCAAATCACACATTAGTGACTTGAATATTGTAATATTTTTTCATAATAATAACAGGCCTCTAATGATATCCAAACTAAATACATTTAAGCAGAACAATTTTATTACTGGCATATAACTTTCACAAGTTTTATTATTCCAGTCACTCACAAAACCCTGTAGTGTACAGTGTACCCAAGTGCCTATATGAAGTTCGGAACAATCGACGTCATTGAATCACAACGCGATCCTTCGAATACTTCGTCGTTCGAATACTCGAATATCCGCTCTTGAATATTCCCGCTTTCGAACATTCCCGCTCTCGAACATTACCGTACGTTTCATTGTTTGTTCGTCCTTAATAGCTGGTATTGTGCGTAATGAATTCCGATAAATCTCAATAAAATGCAAATCTCGGATTCAGACATAATCGTATATCGTAATTTCTGGTCAAACATTTAAATGTATATTTAAAAGGTTTAAATTTTATTAGTAACACATTAACATCAACGTGCGACGGTGCGTCAAGCGATATCGACAACGTTACATAAACAACAGCAAGGGCGGTTGGTAAGTGGATGGGTTATCGCTAGTGGCAACGAGCTCGTAAAAATTTAAAAGTAAGAAAATTTTTATATTTTCATAAATATTATTATTTAATGATTATTACAAAGAGCGGTTGGTAAGTGGATGGGTTATCGCTAGTGGCAAAGAGCTCGTAAAAATTTAAAAGTAAGAAAATTTTTATATTTTCATAAATATTATTTTAATGATTATTACAAAGACTATGAAGTTCAATAAATAGTAAAAAAATATCTATTCAAATTTGGTTAAATAAAAAATAACCTTAAAATTTATTTTTATAAAAAGTGATTTTGATTTACAAAAATTTTTGGGCTCGTCCGGGATTTGAACCCGGGACCTCTCGCACCCTAAGCGAAAATCATACCCCTAGACCAACGAGCCGGTTGACACTTAGTCTAAAAAATTGTAATCGGTCATAAGAAGCTGTATTTATGTGTATGCTTGTAGTACCACACTTGTACGTTTAGATTTTCAAGATTTCGATTTTCCGATGCAAATAAATTAGTTATTGATACTTTCTTTCGGCAGTTAATCAAAATAGTTATAATTACACCATTAGCAGTCATCAAAATATCAATTATGTAACTTTCTTAAAACACTAATGAATTATCATAAATTGTTCTTCATACCAATAAAATAACATAAAATAATTTAAAATGTTGTATACCTAATCAAGAAACAAAAACTACACTGAATTTTTTATATCGGTTTCTCATAAATATTGGATAGGTACTATTATTATATTTTTACAAAACAAAAAATATATATTTAAATCAACTACGACTACATACTAGGTACCTACGGAAGAACTTATTTTATCATAATTTATCAAAATCCTTATTTATAATGCAATAATTATGGACGTTAGAGATAAAATCTTTGAACAACAAAACAATTATTATCATTGTGTGATACGACGATTAAAAATTCAACAAAGGAAGGGCTCGTCCGGGATTTGAACCCGGGACCTCTCGCACCCAAAGCGAGAATCATACCCCTAGACCAACGAGCCAGTTGTAATATTGAAACGAAATGAAAGTCTGAACCTAAAAATAAAAGCGCAAATAATAATAAAAAAAAACAGAAAAAGCTTGGGCTCGTCCGGGATTTGAACCCGGGACCTCTCGCACCCAAAGCGAGAATCATACCCCTAGACCAACGAGCCACATGTGAATGTGTTGAAATATTCATATAGAATCCATAATGCTCACAAGGTACAGTTAGATACGGTAACGTGATGACGCAGTGACGTCATCAGCGAACCGGAATTAAAACTTGTTATCGAAATGTGAATATGTTCTTCTCAAGTTATATAAATGCTGGTGAGAAATTATTTTTTTAACAAAATCTCCGACATTTTGAGCTCATCACAACCCATATAATCTTTTCTCTATGACCCATACCTAACTGTCCCACGTGGTAGGCTATGGATTATTTTTAAGAAATAGTAATACACCGGCGCCCACAGGTATCACTGGTGTTATATCAGCCAAATCACGATTACAAATGCGTTGCCGACCATGTAGAGGAGCGACTAGAAAGGATATGTAGGTCATCAAAATGTAACTACTTAAGGGATAATCCACCGCTAGCTAAGGCTTGGCACTCACGACTTTGTAATAGCAAAGGAAAATACCAATTCGCTCGTTTACATGAATACTCGCACAAAACAAAATTTTGAAAATAACAGTTTATAACACAGCCAATTCCAAAATAGTGCTTATTTCATGCTCAGTAAGACTCACATTCATAACGGCAAAACCGGCATAATGGCGCGCAAAAATGTTGTTTTGTGATTGGTTGATTTATCACGCCATATTTGTGCAACAATCTATGTTCGCCAGTTGCTATTATTGTTTTCGCGAGAGCACATGAAACTTTCTAGAATATTATCTTATTTCCAAATAATCGAGTGTTAAAAGTGTTAATTTAGGCAATATTTTCTACAATATTGATTTATTTTGAGTTGCTTGAATATTGAAGATAAAATTGTGTCTATTTTCGATCATAATATTTTTAATAAAAAGTGCTGCATTTCATGCTATTTTGATTTATGTTCCTATTCATGATAATATACTAAAACTCATTTTGTAACAAGTCGAATGACGTGCAGTTTTTAATTATTAATTATGGTACTTGATGACAAAAACCAAAATATTTCGATTTTGATTAAACTTTGATTAATGCCCTTTCAATGTATATATTTTATTTTTCTATTGATAAAATACATGAAAAGATAAGAGAATTAATATTTTGTTTAATTTTTAAATGGCTGCCCTGTAAAATGTGTGTTTTTTGGATTGTGTGGTTATTCATGTAAACGAGCGAATTATAAACTTAGGTGTTAGAGAACATAAAACTGTTAGTCCCGTTATCGTTGGATATCAACTGAGCCCATCGGTCTTTAAGCGGCTTAACAACTTCCGACACTCATTATGCACTAAACTCTTATAAGTACCTAAACCTTTTTGGACCTGAAGGACCCAAAAATGTAGAAAATTGCAATTTGTGTCTAGCTAATTTGCCTAGTGTAGGTACATAATAATTGTCAAAATTATTTACACATACAAAAATGAAAATATATTTTTATAAGGTAGATAATATATTGTTGTCCACTTATAAGTACCTAGTACTTAATTGAATGAAGGTAGAAGGTACATACCTATACCTATGATCCATGACAAAAAAAAGTGTGTTAGGTATCTTAATTATTACCATTGATTTAAGTTATATTTACAGATAGGTAGTTACAAAAGACAATTTTTATTAATCATACGAAATACATACTTAGTTATGTACCTACTGCAAAAGAAATTCTAAAGCGACCGAAATGTACTACCTATTATAAAAAAATGTAGCCAAAACCTTCATGCTTGTCACAAAATTATACCTTTGAGGATGTTGTATGAACTACGGACGCTATTTACACCGCTGAGGAGTACAAATCCAAAAACGTTTTGCATTAAGTTCGCGTTGAATGCAAAATTTACGTAATACATCAGGCGAGCGGCCTCATAAAACTCGAAAACCGGGTCTATTCTCAAATATCTCGACTCTCACGTTCTCGTATAAAGAATTATTTAAGAATGATATTTTTCTTTATATTGAATTTTATTTTTAACACGTTCCGTTGCTTCAAGCTGGCTTTATTCGTTGATGGTGACGTCAGGTTGGTCAAGATCTATCGGTAAAGTCGATCACTTACAATCTACTACATTCGTGCGAATACGCGAACCCGCAAATGCAGGATGAACTCAAATGAATATGCAAATTTTTGACGTGACAAAATTGTGACGGTTTTGGTCGTACATAGGTTCATGGTCGTACATCAAAGTGGCGTTCGCGTAGTCTCCCACACATTCGTGCAGACTTCGTACAATGTACAAACGTTTGTACGTGTGTAAGTCACCGTGGTATAGTAGTTCATGTTTCGGATGGATTCGATTTAATCAACATCGTGTACGATCCGAAATCCTCTAAAGAGTTAGGTGTAGTATTTTCTAGTGATGTGGCTTATATCGATATAGTTTATATCGATATTTTTCTCACGCAACAATATAGGAGTAACATCAATTAAATAAGGTTTATAAGTAAAATGAAAATGAATCAGATTTATTCAGTTTAGGCTATTGTGGTACTAGCACTTATGACTACATTAAAATAATATTGTTGATAGACAGATAAAGAAATATTTAAATAATTTTCATGTAGATAAGGAATGAGCTAATAAGAAGATTTACAACTATGTTGTTATTGAATTATAATATTTCATGCATCGCAATCAATATCAAATGAGCTCATACTAACATCGCTACAAGCACTTTGTGGCTCTTCGTCACTAGTATCTCCGACTTCTATGATAAAATCTAAAGCTACCAAAGGTATTTTAAAACATAACAACAAACAAAAAGGTGAGTGAAATTAAAATCGATAAACGCGGTCGATATAGGCTCGCGCATTACTATTACCAAGGCGCGCGCGGGTGACGTACGGTATACGGAGTGTCCCTTCCCCCTCGTCTCACCTCGTACCCCGAAAGCCATGTCGACCTGTCGCGTACTATACATTAGATTATTGCATTATATTCTAGGTACCTATGGGACCTATCCAGTCAATTGTAATGTTACTTTAAAACATGCACTGTCGGTGCGAAAACTTTTCAATATCAGTCCAGTAGAATGTACAAAAAGTCTGCTTTTAACATGAGAATTTTACCATAAAATGCCAGATAACATCCTTTAAAATTATCATTTACTCTGAAGTGAGAAGGGAAAAAATCACATCTAGAATGAGAACAAATCGAATGATTGAATAATAGCGGCTTTTGAATGCCGCGGCAAGTCTGTCTGAGATGGGTCTCACTGCTCACTCTGACGTAGTGTTAAATAGACGTATGCGCCCAGTAGGTACTATGTTTTATTGGGTAATGTTAAGAGTTTAGTTTACAATATAGTCAAATAAATAATTGCTCAATTTGCTTTAGCAGTCCTTCGGTGAGCAGGGACTTGAGTCACGATTTCTTACGAAATCTCGTGCTAACTCTCTCTGCTGGAACTCTCTCTGCTATATTATGTACCTACCTACTTTTTTATAGTGATAGCGCATTTAGGCCCTACCTGATACTTTTTCGTGCAAAATATTTATGTAACACTGATACAATATTATGCGCGTCATTATTTTATTCACCATCGTTTCGCAAAGTTGCAATGTTTTTCAGGAAGAGAAAGTTGCACGTACCGATATTTCTTTTTTAGTATATAGTATATACTTATTTTTAATGTTTTTACTTAATTAGTGCCACTATAGCGGTCACCGGTCACCTATCCTTCTACCGACCGCGCCCGCTAGGATCGACGTTAGCCACCGGGCTATGATCGTTTCAAGTGTAGTCAACAATATACCTAATGTTTACTGGGTTGGAATTGATCAGCCAATCGAATTAACGTCTCTAACAATAAGATAATTTCTACCCTTGTAGGTTATTATTGTACATATGATACACGAAAAGATCGCTAAACGTAAGTATAAGTATTATGAACATAACTCTAATAAATCGAATTTCATTGAGTCACTTTTCGCCAGCTATTACATCTTTTACCTTAAATATTATAGTTATGAAAATAATTACAAAATGATAGAATACTTTTTCAGTAACGGCCATTTAAGTTTACGTTGAACTACCAATAGTGAAAGAATGGAGTCTAGTAGTAGCTGTAGTAGGAGAGTTATCAAGATAAGATAGAGATATGTTATACTTAAATAAATGATAAGATAAAACATGATAACGCTACTGTAAGAACTTAATCAAAACTGCCTCAGAAGTCATTATCCGACTAATTTGTCAAGAGCTGACGGCAGTCAACGCTTGCACGATCCATTTGTATAGCGATCCAGTATACAGACGCTATAATAATGATACCTAAGTATGATGCACTTGATGACGTCATCAACACAACACATAGGTACCTACTTTAACTGGACTTGGATGTTAAACGTTAGAGATAAAGTAAGGAACCTTCCTTACTTTATCTCTTCCTAATGTTGATTCCTTCCTTCTAATGTTGATAAATTGAAAAAGTGTCCAATGGTAAGCAGGTAATAATAGCAGGTAATAATGGTCAGCAGTAACAGAATGAGCTATGATCTAAGTTGAAAAATGTTAGTGACCAGGATAGTGAAACTGCTGTATAAAACATAGGATATACTATATACTATACTATACTATACTATAATATAAAGTAAAGGATGGTTAAATTCAGTTGAATTAAAAGTAACAGTAAAACTACCCCTAGATGAATAATAATAATAGATAGGTATGTACATAGAGATGAACTTGCTTACATTAAGAACATTACCCAAATCAAACAAACAAGAAACACAGAAACACAAACATTTTATGCAGGCGTTTCCATAAAAATTAAAATGCAATATATCTAGATTCTCGTATCTAAGTCAATATAATTATAATTTTATCATCATTTAAGCATGTTATTTAAGTACAATGTTGAAACAAAAGTAGGTTAATTGGATTTTCTGAAAAACATGGAGCAAATTTCTGTTGAAAAACACTTTGTTTTTCACCATTAACGAACTTAATATACGTAGGGAAGGGAGTAAATAGACAGAGCGTTGTACCAACATTGTGTTAAGGTAGGCGAGTAATTTAAGCTCTGTACAGGTCTGTTTTCAAAATTCGTTGAAAAGCAGAACAAAAAATGACGAAACCACTCGTAGCTTCACAACAACCCCGCGCTGTTGAAACAAATTTTTTACGTAAATGGCTGAGAGGCTGCAGTCAGGCGCTCTGGCCGCAAATGGAATAACCCTCGTCCACTGATCACAATATAAATATACTAGATATGCCTCACTCTACCAGTTTACAGTAAGTAAGTATAGTTTATTAACGACCAGCGATGTGGAAGAGGTATGAGGGGCTGTTTAATAATTAAATCGTATCTAATTTTTTGTTTATGGGAAGCGTTTCATGTGCATTGTAGGGGAGATGTGCTCAAGACGGCATACTCAGGTAAGATGACACACCTACTATATTGCTTTAAATATTCGCGCTAAGAGTGCAATTGTGACGTTAACGGGAGTCTACATAGATGTCGCTAGTACTCAAATTCAGTATGGCGGAATAAGAACGCGGACTGGCAAGCAGTGCACGTTTTTGTGATTTTGACATGCTCAAAAGTTTGCTTTCGGTTTTGTTTGATGGTGAAAATACATGTAAGGTAAGGGTCTTTACTTTAAACTAATTTGAATTGTAAAAATGGGTTATTAAACTGCACAAATATAGCTAAAAACGCATCCTAACGTAAAAAGTATGGTCGTGACAATTTAAACCATAATTTTGTGACCGTTGGGTAAAATGACATACAGGGCGTGGGTGTAAGATGGCATACTATGTCATCTTATCCGTCTAAAATAGGATAGGAAAACTTGCCTGTTTTCTTTTTTTATACAGAATGCCTGGCATTTACTAATGAACATCGACGCGAAAAAAAGGCTATTGAAGCTGTGAGGGACAATCGAATGGTCTGGCTTTTAGCATTGATAAGATGACATACCCTTAAGGTGTAAGATGACATACAGTAACCAACTTATCTCTGAAATGAAGAGAGGCGCTGTCGGACGCAATTCGAGAGGTAGTTACTGACAGACGAATGACCACATTGTACTTATGAATGACTTTTTAATATGACGGCATTAGTTCCAACTTTTGCAATTTCAGAGATAAGTTGGTGGCAATGTACCATGTCATCTTATCCTATACATATGTCATTTTACACATGTCAACCTAAGTGCCATTGATGTTTATTTTCAAAGTTAATATGACGTTGATTGTTCTGAATTTTAAATAATTTTGTTGATTATGATACCTTTTAGAATATACGCAAGATGCTGATCTCATATGACTAAAATTATTTTAAATATTTCCCTTGAAAGAAAAAGTATGTCATCTTAAGCACAATTCCCCTACTTACTCGTATTTTATCGTACTTAAGTTGTTAGTCTATGGTAATTAGTATTATCAGTTTAACGTATTTTATTATTTACAAGGATCATGGTCATGTCATGACACATTCGACACGTCATCTTATTGGATAGAGACATCGATAAAATATAATATATATGTTAAGCATTACTTTAACCAGTTACAGGCCAAGTAGCAAAAGATTATCCACTTTTATTTAGGAAGTCAAATTGGTTTCCTGTGTGAGTCTAAAGATATGATAGCCTATCCAGTATATTTATTGAGATCAATGTCCTCGCCGTATCAAACATCAATCATACAGCTCCTTCTACGTCAAATCAAAGTTATTTTAAGGCCTGCAAAAATGCAACTCTATTGCTGCGATCTAAGCTGCTATTTTGTGGCTTATTCGGATTTGTATGTACGAACGATTTATTGGACTTGTTAGTCTTTAATGAAAGTTATTGCCACCGTGTTTCTGGGATCATGTTAGCGAGAGTTAAACACTCAATATTAAGCAGGAAAAACCTTTATTCAGTACTAAAAAAATTAAATATTGATTAGGGTTCGTTTAACGGAATAGTCAATATTCCGTGATTGGTTTCATGTTCAACTGTGTTCAACCTTAGATTGTAGAATTTTCTAGCACATTGCGCATAAAAAGCTATCAGAATCTCCTTAAAATTTCAGCCCTATTCTATAATTATTCAATAAAGCCAATTTCTAATTCCAAGTCTTATATGACGTCATTCATCCATGGAAGGGAAGCCATTATGTCTGCCCGGATATCTCATCTCCGGTTCGAGAAAAATGGACTGGGCGGGTTTGGTTGGAATAGGGGCGCCGGCTTACTCGGCATACATACTTACATATATACCAGTTATTCGCTATTATTGAGTTAATTTCCTTCTTGAGTAGATACTGTTAGGTACTATTTCGTTATTACAAAGCTTCTTACATTAATATCTGTTTGGTAGTTGTAAGTATTACCTATAGGTAGGTACTTAGTACTTACCTAGGTATATTTGGGGACACTATTTATATGAGTCTAAGAGAGACACATATTGAAGATCACTTAATAATTAGGTATTGTTCTCTCTCTTACTATGGCATAAAGTTAGGCGAAATTTATTTTATAATTATGTTTAAGTATATTTTATATTTAATTTTTTTATGGAATTAAGATAGCAACCGAACGGAAACGCAGCGGTAGGGTGGTGCTGCATACCACCCTTCCGCTGCCGCCCATAACAACTGTGACCTAGAACTAGAAGGGACTAGGATGGTTAGTCCAGTTAGTAGATGGTGTTAGAACATTAGTTGGTCAGTTATTGTTAGGTAATTAGTCCTGTTAGTTAATGTTAGTAATAGTCCAGTTAGTTATTATTAGTATGAGTCTCGTTCTAATTCGGTCACAGATGCGTTGCTACCTCAGAGGACTGAGAGGGTCGCCTCAAAAAAAGTGTAAATGGCTCCACACCTTCCTATTCGGAAAACAATTGTTCTTAAAAAAATATTACACGGTAGGAATGGTACTATGTAAGTAAGTACGTGGCGGGCGCTTCCCCAGGTGATTTATAAAAAAATCACAAATCTATTAAATGTAAATAGTGAAATAGAAATACTGTATTTTTGTATAAGTTAATCAATTTTACCATGGCGAATTACCGCGCTTTTATACCTAAGGGCGCATTCAAGTAGAACGCTGGTTACCGGCGCCGATCTGCCAGCGCTTATCGGTACTGGTCCGTTGACATAACCTCGGTCGTGTGACAGGTTGGAACTTGTCAGCGCTTATCGGCGCTGGTTCGGCACAAATTATAGAGACTACCTGCGACGACTACCTGCGCGGATAAGCGCCGATAAGCGAATGGCAGATCGGCGCCGGTAACCAGCGTTCTACTTGAATGCGCCCTAATATGTGAATTGAATTTAAAAGTGAGTTCTCCAGTAATATCCAGGGTACTCACAATGCAGTGTTCTGGTGGTGCCATAAACGTGTAGCGTATTATTTACTGGCAAAAAATTGTGGGGCGTTATTTTTTCATTTAGATATATCTTAGACCGATTGAAATGAAAAATTTAAAATCATTATTTTGAGTTCTTCTGTGTTAATAAATACCTCTGCAGTAGTCTTTTTAAATCCTCCATGTACAGAATGTGATCAATTACAGCTTTTTGTGTATAGATTCGACATTTTGTTATGATGGATGTTTTATCATAACCGTGTTCCTAATTCAATGTTATTTTTCATTCCGAAAAACAAAGAACGTAGTTAAGTTGAACACAATCTGCTATTCCGCTTCGCATAACTAATAAAGCAAGCTATAATCAGGGCCTGATTTACCCTATAGGCTAATTAGGCTGCAGCCTAGGGCGCGAGGATCGGGGGGGGCGCCGAAATCGAGTCTTCGCTTGCACTACTAATCTACTAGCATCATTGCACCCTACATATTTCAACTAGATCGAGACCAAAATACAAAAACTAAATGCGGTGTGAACTAAAAAAGCTTGAGAATCCCTGAATTTTGCGCGCGTAAAACAAACACTGCCTTATCACTGGAATCGGTCGGTGATGAGCGAGTGCGAGCTGGCAACATCGCAGCTCGCTAAAGGTACCTACAGTACGCGACAGGTCCGCATGGCAATCGGCATATACCGCACGTCACCCTTAGTAATAGTAATGCGCGACACTATATCGACCGCGTTTATCGATTTTAATCTCACTCACATTTTTGTTTGTTGTTGTGTTTTAAAATGACTTCGGTAGCTTTAGATTTTATCATAGAAGTTGAAAATACTAGTGATGAAGAGTCACTAAGTGCTTCTAGGTTGTAGGGATGTTAGTATGAGCTGATATGATATTTATTGTGATGAATAAAATATTCTAATTGTATAACAACATAATTGTAAATCTTTTTACTAGCTCATTCCTTGTCTACATTAAAATTATTTAAATATTTACTTGTCTGTCTATCAACAATATTAATTTTAATGAAGTCTTATGTGCTAGTACCACAATAGCCTAAACTGAATAAACCAGATTCATTTTCACTTTACTTAGGTATAACAAACCTTATTTAATTAATGTTCCTCTTATTTTTTTCCGTGGAAAAAATATCGATATAAACATAGTACGTGCCACATCACTAGAAAAGTGTCATGTCTACCTTTCGCGTACTAAAGGTAACTCTGTGAATGAAACAACGACGCGCGGGGCTCCCCGTATTTAATAGAAAAGTGACTTTAGTTTAGACACTGCAGTCTGTAGTTAGTACAGTTTGTCGCACTTCATTTGTTTGTCTTTTTTGACGTGACAACGTCTTATAAATTGGTTTGCCGGGTGGCACTTCAAGAAACTGCGTTAGTAGCTCCGCTCACGTTACTTATAGTAGCTACGGCGTACACACGTTGGCGTGTTTCAGAAAATGGTACAGCGCCATCTCTGGTTAAGTAGAGTAATCTAGTTTGTTACCTCACTTAGTTGTGACTAATGGTTAATGGTCTAACGGTTAGCAGCGCTAGATGGCGGATGGTGTTACAATGTTTTAAATATAATTCTTTTCTTTGTATATGTTTACCCCATGAAGATACGGGAACGCAGGGTCAACTTCACAAATAACCACAACTGCTTCCAAACCCAAAATAGCAGTTTATTATAAAACCAAAGAAGTCGACACATTGCCCTTTACAAATTTTTCTCTTATATAAACTCCACGTTACACTCGTTAGCGCGTTTCAACAATTGGTACAATGCCATCTTGTTTACAAGTGAGGAACTATTTAACAAAAATAAAACATTAAACTTAAATTGCTTCCGCCTTCACATGACGGTTAGACAGTATAAATAAATGTTTTAAATTGTTACTATTATTTCATCCTTCTTCCTACTATACGAATGAATATTCACATTAAAATTATTTTACCACTCAAAGTCGTTGTCACGTAAAACTTTCGCCCGTATACCGACTTTACAGGCAACCAATTTTTTATGCTACGATTTCTAAACTTACACTTATCTTTTATTTTTTGTTAATTGTCGTTCGTCCGTCATATCAACCCCATAGGACCCTCGGCTTAGCGGTCCGGCATGTTAACCATTGCGCCATCCAGGTCCAACCATGAATCATACCATGAATCATGTTGTAAACATTAATATACTACTTTTTAGCCCGAACGCGCGACTATAACACGCTTATATTATGGACAAATTCGTATTGAACCCGGGGGGGGGGGGGGGGGGTGCAAATCGGTTTTGCACGCGGGCGCCAACACACCTTACGGCGCCCCTGTGCCCCTGCCCGGGGGGGCGCGTCCTGATAATTAGCCTAGGGCGGTCAGAACTCTTAATCAGGCCCTGGCTATAATTAGCCTTTAGTACATAGTATCTCAATGTAATTAGCATCTGCTTTGTACCAACAGCGAATACAAGAACAGGCCTACGAATAAAGAAAATGTTCTAAAATGCGTACCTACTAATTAGCGGCCTCTGATGATAAATTAAAATGGCGGCGCCCTGATTGAGTAACTTTAGTATAGAATAAGGTTGATTTACTCATTTACTCCAAGTTACGACAGTATTTTCGATAAAAATTGTAACGGACGTGACAGAATTTACCGAAAAATTCAATTTGTGTCACAACTTACCACTTGGGTTGATTCAATATCAAATTAACCCAGTTCTTTGCAATGAATATTAATGTTAATGTCGACAAGGAGTAGACCCGCCACTATGTATAGAATGTTAATAATAATAGAAGTGATTTCTGTTTCAAATGATCACCAAGAAGAAACCTAACGCTTCACCGATGCGTTATCGAGCAAGAGCAGCGGGAAGAAAGAAGAACCAAGAACAGACATCACAGAAGAATAGTAGCTAACATGACCACACAACCTACTAACGGTAACTTCCATAACTGAAAGTAGGTAAGTATTGCCAGTAAAACAAAATTAGTTCCAAGATCTTACCGCAATATGTGCGATGTTTTCTATAGGTAGATACATATATTCCTGGTAAGGCTATACATGAAAACCATTAATCCGAGTTACATAACTCGTGTCTGTGTGTTTGTATTTGTTTGAACATCAGGCGGAAACCACTAAACAAATGATACAGGGTATGTTTAGATATTATATCAAGGGACTCTCCCCAGAATCTGTTTCATCGCGGAAAACGGTTTTCTTCCAGTAATTATATGGAAGTGATATCATTTATGTATCTACTAATTCTCTCTTTCAGATTAGCTGTCCTCTCGCGACTTCTCCCGCTTGGAATATTTTTTTTAATTTTTAAGGGAGGGAATTTCCAAAAATCGTCTTTTACTGGTAACCTGCACATGCCAAGGAAAATACATGCCCAACTTCTTTTGTTTAGCAGTTTCGACTGTGCGCTATCTGTCGGTCAGTCACTCAGTAACGGAAGAGTTTTATACATATAATATATTGATGATTAAGGCACCCGGCAGCTTTACAAAAGCTCCCGCTTCACCAATTAGGTACAAAGCTTAAGTATATTAAATGGACTCGGTGTTCGTTAAATCCATTAAAGCAAACCATTGCAGTTATAAAATTTTATGGAAAGTAACACTTTCACCGACAATGAAGTGCATTGAAAAAAGACGGTACATATTCAGAAAACCTGAAGCGTTTATAACTCCATTTATAATTTTTCCGTGTAAATACACTTCACGTAGGGATACCATCTACACACATTTTTCTGGATATTTCTAGGCTTTTGTCCGGTTTTTTGATTGTTGTGACTTTTTCTGGTCGGACAAAGACATAAAATAAGGTGATTTATCAGGCCATTCTTGAACTTCCCAATAAATTGACATGTCAAGGATAAAACTAAAACTTCCTTATTTTTTAATTTTATTCCACGAACAGGGCAATCTTTAAAAATCTCTTAAAAATATAGGTACTATGATATTTTTTATCTTACATTAAACTATAAAAAATAACCAACCAAACTCCAAACACCATCAACGTAACTTTTAGTGTAATCATACTAAAAAAGATATCTGTGGAAATGGCCAGACTTTTGAAATGTCGAGATGGTAACCCTAGAGCAAAAGCGGATTTAAAAGGAGTTCATCATAATAGCGCACCCACATTTAATGAAGCACCTATCTTTGTCATAATTTCCACACTCACAGTACTAATTACGTAAGAAGACTGGGCCCTGGTTTATGTAAATTATGCTTCAGTCGCTTATCTCGATGTCTCCCGGGCTTCGTAATTACGGCCGTAGGCACGGATAATTGTCTCGAGATTTGGCCTTAGTTTCACAGTTTTTGTGACAATTCCCCGGCCTTGTTTAAACGGCGACTGTCATAAAAAGAGTCTTGAAATAACATTGTAATTTCACTACGATATTTTGGGTGAATCACTCTTGTTAAGTCCTTAATCTGGTGGAAGAGACGATAAGTTTATTATGAAGTAAGTTAAAAATAATGGAATGGTAAAAATAATTAATGTCGGCGACTTCATATTTTACCTACTAATATTAACAATTATTTACCCTAAGAGGGTTTTAACTCTTTCAAAGTACTATTAAAAGTTATATGTTCTTTGTCATTAATTCATGCTGTGCGTTGTATACCTATCGTGTGGACACCGTGCATCCTGCTTAACAATGGACAAGGCCATTTTAATCTTGACGTTAAGCATGGAAGATCATCAGTTTTTACACTCCTGACTTCATATCACGTTGCTAATATTTTACGTCTTTCGGCTACACTGGCAGAGATTCAGAAAACACCAGGGTCCTCCTCATCTTTATGGCCGACAAGGCATGGATTATGCCTTAGGTAGTAGGTAATTATGCTACACACTCATAGCCCCATAATACCATTCCTGTGTCGTGGGTGCCAACGACAACACAAAACAAGGACACTAAACACCCAGACCGAGAACGGAATTTTTAAGTCCACTTCGCTGGAAATCGGTCTCTGGACCCTTGGTACAGCTCTCCAGTGTGTTAATCATTGCGCCATTCGGGTCGTCCATATGCAAATGACTGCTTACTTTAAGCATTTTTTATAAATTACATTTAAGTACTCACCTAATATAAAATTAATTCATAACGAAGACCAGATATTATATTAGACACCAGTTGGTCTGTAGCAGCTGTCAAAAGTAGCTTATTTTGACATTAAACAGAGACGAAACTTAGCACTTGTCTTCACAGCTTAGTGCGCTGATGAGGAATTAAACACGCGCCGTCGCCGCGTCGACACTCAGACGGATGCTGTTCATTGTGAACTTGCCTGAACCACTTAAGTAGCAGTAATAAGCTGTTGTCGAGTGCCAGGAACGAGAATCAGGATCGCAGTGTGTGACACCTTTGGATTTCAGTGTTAAGAAGTAAGGGATTAACGCGCTTATATGATGGTCAGAGAGTGTTTTGTCTTATGAGAAAATTAATTCCAATTTCCATAGCCTTAACATGAAGAATGTAAGTTTTTTTATTAGCTAGGATGTTTAATTCTTTATACAGCTTATAAACGAACAATTGTCACAAATTGTACGCGAATTTGTACTCAACCGATTGTGGATTTCTTATAATTAATAAATCCACAATATACATTCTGAGAGAAGACCTTCGAAAGAAAACCTGAACCCAACATTTAGACAATTATTTACGATGATTGTGAATAATCACATTTAATAAAAGTCTTTCATTTATACATAGTAAGTATACTAACTTTGACTGAACAATTAGATTGACCTTAACCAAACAATTGGATGGAGCTTATTAACCTGAAGGCAATCATTACTTTGATTAGTCTGTACCTTTACCTAAGCTATCAAGTTCTCGAAACACAAAGCTAAGTAGGTAGGTACCTACCTAGCTACCTAGTGGTTGACAAGTGCGTGATGAAACTTAGTTTGTATGACGATGAAGCATGTTGAATTTATTTACCTTTAACTAACCACTTCGAAATACTGATGTGAAACATGTAATAATACTTAACCTATAATTTTCTTATAATAATTATATGTGATATCAAACACGTTATATAATTACTTTTGCTAAGTTAGGGCACTCAACATCAATATCTTCATTATGATAGTAAAAATACTAAGTAATATCATTTTACTTAATTTGTGTATTTTGTCATATTTTCCTTAAGACTACCATTGAATTCTGGCCGGTTGCATCATTTATGTAATATTAGAGATTAGTTTAACAATATTTTAGAGTCTTTGTTCCCATTTTTGGACATCTACTTTTCCAATGAGAAAGAGATTTGATGGATGCCCCACTACATAAACTGACTTAGTATTAGTTATATATTTTCATATCAAGTATACAGGTCCAATAAGATGTATGATAAACTAAAGAGGAAGATAGCTAGGAGGTGGAACTACCAAATCTGAAAAAATCACTTTTTAAACTCTCAGATTTACTTTATTTAGGTCACCACACAGTACAAGACAAGGATTACAAAATAACTAATATATCTTATGCTAATTATGTCGTTAACCATAATAATCTATTAAAAAGAAGTATTGTGGATAACAAAGAAAAACATAACTAATAAGTATTTTGTTATAATGAGTTTTACGTTTAATTAAAGGAAGTATTTTAAGACTATTCTCACTTTATCATTTTATTCGTAAAGTATTTGAAAAGTATAAGGAAAATAAACTCATCAACTGTTTATTGATCAAACACACATAAACCACATATCACAAAATGTACTAACAAAATCAAAATGAATAAGTACATTTTGGAATAGCTGCTTCTTTAGAATTGCCTTTTAAGTCGTGACCACACGTCTGAGCCAAATAATGGAGTTGTGGGAAGCCTCGGGGAAATCTAAAGTTGCTTTGAGTCTTCCAAAGATTTAATCAAAAGAGGAATAGCCCAAGGAAACTCAAAATTCTACTAAAAGCAAACTGACGAAAATTTCGACGCAATTTTAGAAAACTTTTTATTTTGCCCCGTATTCATGAATTCAACCATTCATCTGCCTTCTCTGTGTATTTTTTTCTAGTCTATACTTCATTACGCTTTACCTCATATTTTGTACTCTATCTATACATATTATAAAAAGAAGTCCTGTTTTCTGTCTGTCTGTTTGGATGCGACAAACTCGAAAACTACGAAACAGATTTTTATACGGTTTTCAACAATAGAAAGAGTGATTCTTGAGGAAGGTTTAGGTATATAATTTATTATACTTTTATGTAAATTAGTAGAAATTTGGCGATATAATATGTGGAAGAGGTTTCACCAACAGGGAGCTTTCCACGCGAACGCCGCGTAAACTAGCACAAATATAGTTCAGTAATGTACTAGCAAATTCAAGATCTATAAAAATGCTACAAAAAAGTCCGCGATAACATATTATCTCTATCTCTTACGGTTGACTTACAATAACCACTTTAATGTTAAATTTTTTAATTTAAAACATTACGTTAATTTCAAAGCTATTTCCTGTAGTTCAGTATTAATCCTTATCCAAATGAATATGTTAATTAGTTTAGGCATTTAATGCAGATCAAAGTTGCCTTTTACACAATATCAATCAGATGGATAGTTTTTGAGATATTTTCGTTAGAAGTAATTAGCAGCGCGGGGGAAGCTGCGGGCGGCATATTTAAGAATATGTTGCAGAACGACGTCTGCCGGGTCAGCTAGTTTTATTATAAAAACAACAATTTTATTACAAAATCGAGAAGCAATATAATTTTCTTTGTCAAGTATCAAGCACTTTCACATTTCAGGATCCAAACGAGAACAGTAGGAACTCGGCCAATCCCTAAAACTAACACCTTGCACGGTGAAAGGACTGGTTACATTAAAAGTAAATAAAAATAGTTATAAGATATATCTTTGTGCTGCCAAGTATAAAGTACTGATTTTAATGACGTTAATAATCTCATTACAACGATTATTACATTCTTCGTCGCTTTAATATTTCGATCTACATAACTTTCATCCCTACTTAAGTTACTGTTTTCAAATGAAACAAAACTTTTGTAATTAAGGGCGAAGATATTAGACGGAGAAGTAACTAAACTGGATTGTTACCACAACTTCAATTGCCTACTTCAACAAGAATTATAATTTACTCATAAAACTAATAAAGTGCTTACGAGTATAACATTTGACGACCTCGTAGCACAAGTGGTAGTGACCGTATCGTCAAGCGAGGAGGTGGGTTCACTTGTGACCCCGGTTTTAATTCAGGGGGCATAATTATTTGTGGCTTATTTGTATTTTTAACCGACTTCAAAAAAGAAGGAGGTTCTCAATTCGACCGTATATATGCTTTTTTTTTATGTACGTTCAGCGATTATTTCGTCGTTTATGGGCCGATTTTGATAATTATTTTTTTGTTGTAAAGTAGATATGCGCAGTGGGGTCCCCTGATAAGGATACCAGGATCTGATGATGGCATCTCAGAAAAATCGAGGGGAACTTTCGAAAATTGTACGGAAAACTAGTGTGTTTGTTCATGTTATCATAAGTACATTATAGCGCTACCATTTCATGAAGATCTGGAGTCGATCTGATGAAGCCGAAAGACAGTCGAGGGAACTCCTCAACGATTTACTGCAGTTATCTAGTGTTTGGGCTTGATTAATTTGTAGTGACGAGAACTTTACACTTAGATGTTGAATTGAGCGCCATCTGGCGAGTAGTTTTTGAGTTATCTCTACTTATCAAGTATTGAAGTCGGTTATTTTTTTTTGTAAAAAGCAATTATGTGTGCTTTAACTGTGTTTGTGATGGCGTATCTGTGTTTGTGCCTTAATTTATCCATGTATTGATAATAATATGTATTTTTTTTTGTAATCACGCTAATAATCTACTTAGTGTAGCTTTATTATTTTCCATCTAAATTTTTATACTTAAGCTCAAGAAGATAGATAATATTTTCGAAAATTATTTAATTGATTCGTTTTTATTTCATTTCAAACAGTTGGTCATGGAAATACATATAATTTGAAATTCTCCTAATAAAAAACCGACTTAAAATCGATTTAAAAACTAAGTAAGGTACGTTTATGCTAGCTAAGGACCAAAGTATATTCAAAATCAGTAAAATACATCCGCTCGGACAACAGTTAGATTTACCATGAATTATAATTTAATATAGTTCATGCATAAGATTTAATTAAAACAGAAAAGGTAAAATTAAAAAAGCGACATTTCATTCCTACGAGCAAAAAAAAAATTACACAGAAAAATTACGATCGAATTTTGTTGTCTTGAACTTGAGAAGCCCATATTGCATAGTTTAACCAACACTTCCCACGATGCCCACACGAGAAGATCATTTAGAAATCAGTCAGGATGCCGATATCCGAAGCGGGATCGGTGTTGGTTTAAACAGAGAGGAGAACGATGATAAAGGACATAGCTATTGGCGTATTTTGTCTCTACAGCAAAATAGATACCTATTCCATACACAAAATACCTACCTAAACTATCCAAACAAAAAATTTTGAAAGGCATTGAATGGCATGTTGCAGCGGGAACTAAGAGGTGTTACACAATGGAAATGCAGATACGTATTCTCATTGAATCATCCATAATTATAATTGATTTCAACAGCATAAAACTAACGTCATATTTAGTCTTTCAGCTATGTAAAAAAACTGTGAGAATAGTCAACGAAGCTACAACCCAGCAAATTTTGAAAAGGAGCAGTGTCAGAGCAGTTTGTAGCGAGGGTGGCTATTCCGCTACACAGTAACACGGTACTGCGGAGCTACCGCCGTTGCAAGCGCCGTGCGCCGCGCTGAATGCAGCCAACCTGCATGGACGTGCTCTACAGAACCAATAACACATAACGCGGTCAGTCGGTAACAGTTTTGTTTCTAGATTCTGGTGCCGATTGCTTTTAAAGTTCGGAATATTGCTAAATAACTGTCGTGTGATCTTTTTAACACCTACATTGTGAGGAGACCTGAACATCTTAGATTTCTTTTCTTAAAATGTTTCCAAGGATGTGTGAAATCTATCAATTCACTAAGACAGAACATAGTCCATCGGTCTGTGTCCCTCACACGGTGACAGGAGACTAGAAATTGGCAGGGACGGTTATGAGCAGTGAAATAAAAGAACAGAACATTTAAAATATCAATTAAGATATTGTAACTTATTGTTTCAGTAATTGAAAATCGCGGATCGAGCAATTGTGATGGCGATGATATCGGAATGGAGCATCACCCAGGGACGGGTGACTGTCAGCGATGGCCGTGTCGGGAATAGTTAATCCATGTTATTCGTTTGGTGCTATTTAATCTGTAGTAGGCGCGGATCCATAGCGAATCGATACTCTATGGCGCGGTTGATCGGTCATTAGAAAAAGAATAATGAAAAAGAAATGAAGGTCGTGTTGGTGATCGTAAAGATTCCTTATTAATTGTAATGCCGTGAATCTAAAAGAGTAAAATATCGCGTGACCGCGGGTGCGAGTGGTTAAAATCAATATCGTAACATCGCGAAGTAAATCCAATCAATACCAAAGCAAACCAAACCGAGTATTCATATTGAGCCAAAGAGAGATCATTGAATAAAGCAGTTGGTTACTTGATGGCTCAATCCTGTGTTTCATTTGATATCCTGAGTAGACGTCCTGACGAGAGAAGCCCATATTGCATAGTTTAACCAACACTTCCCACGATGCCCACACGAGAAGATCATTTAGAAATCAGTCAGGATGCCGATATCCGAAGCGGGATCGGTGTTGGTTTAAACAGAGAGGAGAACGATGATAAAGGACATAGCTATTGGCGTATTTTGTCTCTACAGCAAAATAGATACCTATTCCATACACAAAATACCTACCTAAAATATCCAAACAAAAATTTTTTGAAAGGCATTGAATGGCATGTTGCAGCGGGAACTAAGAGGTGTTACACAATGGAAATGCAGATACGTATTCTCATTGAATCATCCATAATTATAATTGATTTCAACAGCATAAAACTAACGTCATATTTAGTCTTTCAGCTATGTAAAAAAACTGTGAGAATAATCAACGAAGCTACAACCCAGCAAATTTTGAAAAGGAGCAGTGTCAGAGCCGTTTGTAGCGAGGGTGGCTAGTCCGCTACACAGTAACGTACTGCGGAGCTACTGCCGTTGCAAGCGCCGTGCGCCGCGCTGAATGCAGCCAACCTGCATGGACGTGCTCTACAGAACCAATAACACATAACGCGGTCAGTCGGTAACAGTTTTGTTTCTAGATTCTGGTGCCGATTGCTTTTAAAGTTCTGAATATTGCTAAATAACTGTCGTGTGAACTTTTTAACACCTACATTATGAGGAGACCTGAACATCTTAGATTTCTTTTCTTAAAATGTTTACAAGGATGTGTGAAATCTATCAATTCATTAAGGTACAGACTATAGTCCATCGGTCTGTGTCCCTCACACGGTGACAGGAGACTAGAAATTGGCAGGGACGGTTATGAGCAGTGAAATAAAAGAACAGAACATTTAAAATATCAATTCATTGTAAGATTGTTCAAAAAAATAAAGAATATCCCAATGATCTTATTGTAGGTAGATACTCCCTGGTGTTTCTTGAATTTATACAGTGATATTATGAGTCTGAAGGCTGATGGATAAGCCTTTACTTCTCCACGGTCGGGCGTAGGCCTTCCCTAACTAGCGTTACTCTGACCGATCCTGAGCCCTCTGAATCCAGCGAATGCTTCAGGTCGTCGGTCCACCTGGTCGGGGACTCCTTTTTATTCTATTTACGTTATGGCTGAACTTAAGATATTGTTTTCCGGATTCTTCAGTAATAATAGAAATAAAATTGTGTATTTTAGATCCATAATTTTATTCTGAAAGTGACGTGACAGATAACTTTGACTAGATATACAATGACATTTGAATGTAGTTTGTTTAAAACATAGAGATAGGAATATGGTTTAAAAGAACGATATTCACAATTTGAATGACAGTATGTTACAAAAAGGTTTAGATGCATGTCAGACGACTTATGTGGTGAAGTGGCTGCAATATCGGATTGTCGTTAGTAGGTTCTAGGTTCGATTATTGGAACGTGAGAATTTGAATGATTTTAAATTTGTTCCCGTTGTTTGTGCGTATGTGTGTTTATTGACTTTTGTCCGTGGAAATTGTGATACAGAAAATCAGCTCGTGAGAGTATGAGACCAATATGAGTGTGTATCGACCAAATTCACCCTCTCGAATTAATACTGAAAACTGGAGAGTACTGTTTAATTGATTACTGAATAAACGAAAAGTAATGTGGCATCGGCTCTATGGAAGAAGCCAAAATAATAAGATTCATATTTTTGAGGTTCGGTAATATTACATTAACATTGGATGCAATGATGCACATCAGATAGGATATCGTCATTTGAATAAGATACTGTTCAATTAAATGATTAGAAGAATGTTGAAGAATTAAATTGTTGTAAAGCCAAATTTAACGGAGGATACCTATAATTTCATTAATATCTCTACCTGTAATGTTCCATTATATGTGACGGTTGTTGATTCATGACTTGAATGAGCCGTTACTGTAGAGAATATCCGTTGCAGAAATTTGAAAGCAATAGGCATTTGTTAGTAGTCCGACATCTCTTTATTAATGTGGAATGTTTTTATAAGAACCGTTTAGTTGAAAAGTTAGAGTTAACTTCTGTTTACCGCACAACACGATTATCAACCCAGATTCCACCACCACCTGGATACTTGGTGATCACTTACCATCATCTGTTATTTCTTGACTAAATAAAAAAAAATATAGCGAACGCTAATGAATTTAATTTAAATGTGTTCACGAAGATTAGTCTTGTCGGGTGCGTAACTTTGTCTTGACCGTCAGTATGATCATTGGTTTGTTTGTATTTGTTGTGAAGCATGTCTGTCTAGTAACCACCCTCTTGCTTGAGTCTGCTGTCGAACAACTTGAAGGGTTCCTGTAGGAACATAAAATGTCAATCATTTCCTTTTCTGTCTTTTGTCTTTCTTTGTCCAGAAGTGAAGCTGATGAAAAATACAAAGATTCTGGCTACATCGCAATCGGGTTCGAACGGACACCGTCGCAGGCAGCGGAGAAAGAGTATAGCGAGAGCTGAGCGGTGGTGCGGATGTCTGCGTTGTCTCAAGGCGACCGGGCAACCAAGCGGGTTTGGAGCACAATGAGCACTTAAAGATGGTTTGGTTGAACTTGCTTATAATTCTGGTAACGAGTATTCAGTACGAGACAGATGTTATGTTCAGTAAAGAATAATCACTCTAATGTTGTTGCACATTTGCCAACTTATGACAAAATAAGTTATCAAAATTTTAATGACTTAATATTACAGCGATTTAATTTACAAACAAAGTTCTTGGCTTAAATTCTAATTTGAAATGTCACTACTGACAGGATGGATATAAATAAGGAAATATGCTGCAATTATTGAACTGTATTTACAAAATTTTGAGAGCGGGTTGTTAAACATTTTGACTTTGCGTAGAAAATTCATAAGTTAGCACACGATTGCTTATTGAAGTTTTCAGGAGTCATGTACCAGTCGAAAAGGATATTGATAATAATAAACATTAGATATGAAATGTAAGGAGGGAAATTGTATCACAGGCTCTTTCGGTTTTAGAGAAGGGTTTTAGATCTTTCTTTCCGCACGGATGGAGGGAGAAAGCTGCCCATCGGTTTGCTTCTTTCGTTCCACACGGATGGAATGGGGAAGCTGATCATGGGTTTGGATCTTTCTATCCGCAAAGGTGGAAAAAGAGAGCTTCCCAGTTGTGTTTGAAAGAAAGAAAAAAGAAAGAAAATACGTGACAAAAAAAAAAACGAAAAAAAGACGTAAAAATATGTGAAAAAAAAAGAAAAAAAAAGAAAAAAAAAAAAAAGGAAAAAAAGAGAGACAGTGTTGAGAGATGGGCTTGGTTCTTTCGTTCCAGAGGACTGGAAAGAGAAAGCTTGCCGTAGGTATGGTTCTTTCGTTCCACAAATGTGGAAAGAGAAAGCTTACCTTGTTGTAGAGTTGTAAAGGCGAAGAGAGAGCCTTGGCGTTAAAGGGGTTAATTTGAAGGCGTTGAGAAATTTTCTTGTTTTACGACTTTGGTACATGGCTCAGGTTAAAATGATACTGGTATTTCGAATGAGAATGACTTTATAATAGGTCAGGAAGGGCCGAGCGTAAAGAGATACTCGCGTGTGTATTTGGTTGTTACAGGTAATCTTCAAAGCCTAATACGTGTTCCGTTGGTAGGGCGAGGACGGATCACGGGAAGATGCCGAAACGCATACGGTTTTATCGCGATGACGTACCGAGTAAAAGTTAAAACAAATCGCGCAAATAATAAATTGGTAATTTTGTTCTAAATAAGTGTTGTTATGTTATGGAGTTTCTTCTCACTCGCTTCTTCTCCATAGCGACACTAGCGAAGCGAGTGGTAGTTTACGGTAGTCAGGGTTAAAAAATGCAACATAAAGTTTTTGAAATCCACTCGCAGCAGTAGCAGCAATAGTCATTTTTGATGTTAAAGATTTTGAGTTTTGTTTTGATTTGAAGTAATTGAAAATCGCGGATCGAGCAATTGTGATGGCGATGATATCGGAATGGAGCATCACCCAGGGACGGGTGACTGTCAGCGATGGCCGTGTCGGGAATAGTTAATCCATGTTATTCGTTTGGTGCTATTTAATCTGTAGTAGGCGCGGATCCATAGCGAATCGATACTCTATGGCGCGGTTGATCGGTCATTAGAAAAAGAATAATGAAAAAGAAATGAAGGTCGTGTTGGTGATCGTAAAGATTCCTTATTAATTGTAATGCCGTGAATCTAAAAGAGTAAAATATCGCGTGACCGCGGGTGCGAGTGGTTAAAATCAATATCGTAACATCGCGAAGTAAATCCAATCAATACCAAAGCAAACCAAACCGAGTATTCATATTGAGCCAAAGAGAGATCATTGAATAAAGCAGTTGGTTACTTGATGGCTCAATCCTGTGTTTCATTTGATATCCTGAGTAGACGTCCTGACGAGAGAAGCCCATATTGCATAGTTTAACCAACACTTCCCACGATGCCCACACGAGAAGATCATTTAGAAATCAGTCAGGATGCCGATATCCGAAGCGGGATCGGTGTTGGTTTAAACAGAGAGGAGAACGATGATAAAGGACATAGCTATTGGCGTATTTTGTCTCTACAGCAAAATAGATACCTATTCCATACACAAAATACCTACCTAAAATATCCAAACAAAAAATTTTTGAAAGGCATTGAATGGCATGTTGCAGCGGGAACTAAGAGGTGTTACACAATGGAAATGCAGATACGTATTCTCATTGAATCATCCATAATTATAATTGATTTCAACAGCATAAAACTAACGTCATATTTAGTCTTTCAGCTATGTAAAAAAACTGTGAGAATAATCAACGAAGCTACAACCCAGCAAATTTTGAAAAGGAGCAGTGTCAGAGCCGTTTGTAGCGAGGGTGGCTAGTCCGCTACACAGTAACGTACTGCGGAGCTACTGCCGTTGCAAGCGCCGTGCGCCGCGCTGAATGCAGTCAACCTGCATGGACGTGCTCTTCAGAACCAATAACACTTATCGCGGTCAGTCGGTAACAGTTTTGTTTCTAGATTCTGGTGCCGATTGCTTTTAAAGTTCGGAATATTGCTAAATAACTGTCGTGTGATCTTTATAACACCTACATTGTGAGGAGACCTGAACATCTTAGATTTCTTTTCTTAAAATGTTTCCAAGGATGTCTGAAATCTATCAATTCACTAAGGTACAGACCATAGTCCATCGGTCTGTGTCCCTCACACGGTGACAGGAGACTAGAAATTGGCAGGGATGGATATGAGCAGCGAAATAAAAGAACAGAACATTTAAAATATCAATTCATTGTAAGATTGTTAAAAAAAATAAAGAATATCCCAATGATCTTATTGTAGGTAGATACTCCCTGGTGTTTCTTGAATTTATACAGTGATATTATGGGTCTGAAGGCTGATGGATAAGCCTTTACTTCTCCACGGTCGGGCTTAGCCTTCCCTAACTGGCGTTACTCTGACCGATCCTGAGCCCTCTGAATCCAGCGAATGCTTCAGGTCGTCAGTCCGCCTGGTCGGGGACTCCTTTTTATTCTATTTACATTATGACTTAACTTAAGATATTGTTTTCCGGTTTCTTCAGTAATAATAGAAATAAAATTGTGTATTTTAGATCCATAATTTTATTATGAAAGTGACGTGACAGATAACTTTGACTATATAGACAATGACATTTGAATGTAGTTTATTTAAAAGAACGATATTCACAATTTGAATGACAGTATGTTACAAAAAGGTTTAGATGTACGTCAGACGACTTATGTGGTGAAGTAGCTGCAATATCGGATTGTCGTTAGTAGGTTCTAGGTTCGATTATTGGAACGTGAGAATTTGAATGATTTTAAATTTGTTCCCGTTGTTTGTGCGTATGTGTGTTTATTGACTTTTGTCCGTGGAAATTGTGATACAGAAAATCAGCTCGTGAGAGTATGAGACCAATATGAGTGTGTATCGACCAAATTCACCCTCTCGAATTAATACTGAAAACTGGAGAGTACTGTTTAATTGATTACTGAATAAACGAAAAGTAATGTGGCATCGGCTCTATGGAAGAAGCCAAAATAATAAGATTCATATTTTTGAGGTTCGGTAATATTACATTAACATTGGATGCAATGATGCACATCAGATAGGATATCGTCATTTGAATAAGATACTGTTCAATTAAATGATTAGAAGAATGTTGAAGAATTAAATTGTTGTAAAGCCAAATTTAACGGAGGATACCTATAATTTCATTAATATCTCTACCTGTAATGTTCCATTATATGTGACGGTTGTTGATTCATGACTTGAATGAGCCGTTACTGTAGAGAATATCCGTTGCAGAAATTTGAAAGCAATAGGCATTTGTTAGTAGTCCGACACCTCTTTATTAATGTGGAATGTTTTTATAAGAACCGTTTAGTTGAAAAGTTAGAGTTAACTTCTGTTTACCGCACAACACGATTATCAACCCAGATTCCACCACCTCCTGGATACTTGGTGATCACTTACCATCATCTGTTATTTCTTGACTAAATAAAAAAAATATAGCGAACGCTAATGAATTTAATTTAAATGTGTTCACGAAGATTAGTCTTGTCGGGTGCGTAACTTTGTCTTGACCGTCAGTATGATCATTGGTTTGTTTGTATTTGTTGTGAAGCATGTCTGTCTAGTAACCACCCTCTTGCTTGAGTCTGCTGTCGAACAACTTGAAGGGTTCCTGTAGGAACATAAAATGTCAATCATTTCCTTTTCTGTCTTTTGTCTTTCTTTGTCCAGAAGTGAAGCTGATGAAAAATACAAAGATTCTGGCTACATCGCAATCGGGTTCGAACGGACACCGTCGCAGGCAGCGGAGAAAGAGTATAGCGAGAGCTGAGCGGTGGTGCGGATGTCTGCGTTGTCTCAAGGCGACCGGGCAACCAAGCGGGTTTGGAGCACAATGAGCACTTAAAGATGGTTTGGTTGAACTTGCTTATAATTCTGGTAACGAGTATTCAGTACGAGACAGATGTTATGTTCAGTAAAGAATAATCACTCTAATGTTGTTGCACATTTGCCAACTTATGACAAAATAAGTTATCAAAATTTTAATGACTTAATATTACAGCGATTTAATTTACAAACAAAGTTCTTGGCTTAAATTCTAATTTGAAATGTCACTACTGACAGGATGGATATAAATAAGGAAATATGCTGCAATTATTGAACTGTATTTACAAAATTTTGAGAGCGGGTTGTTAAACATTTTGACTTTGCGTAGAAAATTCATAAGTTAGCACACGATTGCTTATTGAAGTTTTCAGGAGTCATGTACCAGTCGAAAAGGATATTGATAATAATAAACATTAGATATGAAATGTAAGGAGGGAAATTGTATCACAGGCTCTTTCGGTTTTAGAGAAGGGTTTTAGATCTTTCTTTCCGCACGGATGGAGGGAGAAAGCTGCCCATCGGTTTGCTTCTTTCGTTCCACACGGATGGAATGGGGAAGCTGATCATGGGTTTGGATCTTTCTATCCGCAAAGGTGGAAAAAGAGAGCTTCCCACTTGTGTTTGAAAGAAAGAAAAAAGAAAGAAAATACGTGACAAAAAAAAAAAAAAAAACGAAAAAAAGACGTAAAAATATGTGAAAAAAAAAGAAAAAAAAGAAAAAAAAAAAAAAAAAGGAAAAAAAGAGAGACAGTGTTGAGAGATGGGCTTGGTTCTTTCGTTCCAGAGGACTGGAAAGAGAAAGCTTGCCGTAGGTATGGTTCTTTCGTTCCACAAATGTGGAAAGAGAAAGCTTACCTTGTTGTAGAGTTGTAAAGGCGAAGAGAGAGCCTTGGCGTTAAAGGGGTTAATTTGAAGGCGTTGAGAAATTTTCTTGTTTTACGACTTTGGTACATGGCTCAGGTTAAAATGATACTGGTATTTCGAATGAGAATGACTTTATAATAGGTCAGGAAGGGCCGAGCGTAAAGAGATACTCGCGTGTGTATTTGGTTGTTACAGGTAATCTTCAAAGCCTAATACGTGTTCCGCTGGTAGGGCGAGGACGGATCACGGGAAGATGCCGAAACGCATACGGTTTTATCGCGATGACGTACCGAGTAAAAGTTAAAACAAATCGCGCAAATAATAAATTGGTAATTTTGTTCTAAATAAGTGTTGTTATGTTATGGAGTTTCTTCTCACTCGCTTCTTCTCCATAGCGACACTAGCGAAGCGAGTGGTAGTTTACGGTAGTCAGGGTTAAAAAATGCAACATAAAGTTTTTGAAATCCACTCGCAGCAGTAGCAGCAATAGTCATTTTTGATGTTAAAGATTTTGAGTTTTGTTTTGATTTGAAGTAATTGAAAATCGCGGATCGAGCAATTGTGATAGCGATGATATCGGAATGGAGCATCACCCAGGGACGGGTGACTGTCAGCGATGGCCGTGTCGGGAATAGTTAATCCATGTTATTCGTTTGGTGCTATTTAATCTGTAGTATGCGCGGATCCATGGCGAATCGATACTCTATGGCGCGGTTGATCGGTCATTAGAAAAAGAATAATGAAAAAGAAAGGAAGGTCGTGTTGGTGATCGTAAAGATTCCTTATTAATTGTAATGCCGTGAATCTAAAAGAGTTAAATATCGCGTGACCGCGGGTGCGAGTGGTTAAAATCAATATCGTAACATCGCGAAGTAAATCCAATCAATACCAAAGCAAACCAAACCGAGTATTCATATTGAGCCAAAGAGAGATCATTGAATAAAGCAGTTGGTTACTTGATGGCTCAATCCTGTGTTTCATTTGATATCCTGAGTAGACGTCCTGACGAGAGAAGCCCATATTGCATAGTTTAACCAACACTTCCCACGATGCCCACACGAGAAGATCATTTAGAAATCAGTCAGGATGCCGATATCCGAAGCGGGATCGGTGTTGGTTTAAACAGAGAGGAGAACGATGATAAAGGACATAGCTATTGGCGTATTTTGTCTCTACAGCAAAATAGATACCTATTCCATACACAAAATACCTACCTAAAATATCCAAACAAAAAATTTTTGAAAGGCATTGAATGGCATGTTGCAGCGGGAACTAAGAGGTGTTACACAATGGAAATGCAGATACGTATTCTCATTGAATCATCCATAATTATAATTGATTTCAACAGCATAAAACTAACGTCAGTAAGTTTGTTGCCAATTCACACTGTTTAAATAGAGAAAATAAATATTTTTTCGTAATTGTACCATACATCATTTACAATTGCGTATTGCAACGATTTCTACACATTTCTTAGGCCAAACACAGATTTTTCCCAACTTAATTGAGCCTACAGTAACTGTTTACCCATGTCATCCATTTCTAGAACAGATTTACACCGCACACGTGTTAACCTTGCGTTGATTGATTTATGCCCTTGCGGTAAGTTACTAGGTACCTACGCAATAAAAACGCAAGTTTTTTCAGCTCAGAATTTAATAGGTAAAAAAAATTATTGTAGTTTTTAACCTGATAGTTTTTTACTGTTTTAGAAGAAAAATATGAAATGTAATTTCGGTCACAAAAATATTTAATATTCCACAAAAAACTGGAAAACAATTAACCCTTCTGGTGGAAGAATGAAAGCTAAAGTTTTTTAATCAATAAATAATAATCAGTACAGCGCTCAACTAGGCTCAAAGCTTCCAACTAGAGCCATTTCTTTATTTACTGTTACTCTTGTTCCTAAAGAGGCATATTGGCTTATTTATAACCGACTTCAAAAAAGGAAGAAATTATCAATTCAATTGTTTTTGTTTATTAACTCAGAACTTTTGACTGGGTGAATAGATTTTGATGATTCTTGCCGATGGTGCTTGTCGTGTGGTCCCATATTAATTTCAGCGTAGTTTTTGAGTTATCTATGGTAGTCGGTAATTTTTTGTAAAAACTTATTGCATGAACTGATGTTATGACATTTACGCAATCTGCAGCGAGAACTGATTTGATCGATCGCTGGCGACGCGACGTTATCGCAGCAACTTTCGTATGAAAAAAGCTAAATGACTAGGTACAGAATATCTGCGGTAACAAAGTTACTTTGGATTGGTCAAAACTTAAAATTCAAAACATTCTTTGTCGTATACAAATATACAAATAAAAGTTTCGGTAGATATTAATTTATCTCTACGTAGTTATAGAAACTGTAACTAAAGAAATTGTAGTTACCTGCATTACATGGAACATTATTTTTTGTTTTATTTCATAAGTAAAAAAACATTTATTTAGGTAATTAAATAATGATTTATTGAGCATAGATACCGTTTACCGAAGCGAAGCTATAGTATTTACTAAGTATGTGGTAAAACCACAAAAATACTATTTTAATTCTTTAAATTTAAATTTCAATTTAAACAAAACTATTTCCAAATTCAAAACGCCATCAAAATCTTGAGCCAAAAAATAATGCAATATAACTAGGTTTTAATACCAGAGGACAATATTGTCAGAAGAAGGTAGATACCTACATGACAAGTAAAAGCAGGAAAGTTACTCTACAAAGAATTCGCAGCCGGTGTCGGAAGCGCAGTCAACATATTATTATGCTGGAAATGCTGTTTTATAAGTTTCCTCCATTCCAACTGTTTTCTACACTATTCAAAAAACTTTTCTAAGAGAAACTATGAAAACTCGTAGTCGTGTTCAGCACAGACTGCTTGCTATTCAACGAACATTTACTACGTACGAAATTAGTTTCCACTGAAGAATAGGTTCTTGTTCTACAAAATAATAAGATGGAAACATATTTAATTACAGTATTTATTAGTGTATGAAGAATTTCAGCAATAATAACATCAAATTTCACGTTTGTTTGTCCTTGCCTTTCTTGCATTGTTTTATGGTTATTTCGTGTAAGTTTTTCAAGAAAACTTTTTTTAATGTCAACAAAATATTGTAAACATGTATTATGTCTCATTTCATGTATTATGTCTTACTTGTAGAACGCTAGAAGATATTATTATAAGACCCAATTTCCTAAACATTAGATACGAGCCCCGTTGGAAAATATTTACCTTCATAGATTTTCCACGAGTAGATATAATTACCTAATCGTTATTCTTACCTGTATTCCAATTATCTGCGCTATTTGTAGTTTCATTTGTATTCTGCGAATTTGAATAATTTATTTCTGATCTCTACCACAAGAATTCCTATTATTATTAGTCTACTAGGAAAACCGCCGCTCGCTTCGGAATACTTTTTCTTTACGTTTGGAAAGATTTATTTCATATTAGTAAACCCGTCCGCCGTCCGTCCGTACTTACCTACCTTACGTATAAAATGTTAAATGTTATTACCTATGGCTTGTATTAGGATAAAGCACAAATTTTTACGTTAAACCTTCAGAAATACAACTGGAAAATTTAGTTCACTTTCTTTTCTGCGTGATGCAGGGTTGTATATTTGAAAGACGTTTTACTTGAGACCCAGTTCCGACCAACTCCGAACCGACACCAAGTATGGAATCTAAAAATTCAACTGAAATTTATCATAATTGAATGATTTCTTTTAAGTTGGTCCGTTGTCGGGTCGCTATAACGAGTGCATTCTTTTAAGCAACAGCAGTTGTGATTGGTATTTAGGTATAGTTGAATGGCTGACCGCTGGTAGCACACATTTCTTGTGCATTTCTTTGCTTATAAAGCCTGTGATCTCGGTCGTTATCGTTTTATACCACTCGTTAGGCTATGTCAGAAATCTTCCAGAGGCATAAAAATTTGATAAATACTTGGATTGGCCACTAGCCTGTCTACAAATCCGTACTGGAATAGCATGGTGGAGTAAGCTCTAGGACTCCTAAGTCCTAAGTGATGAGGAGAGAGAGAGGTCCATGCTCAATTGTGGGCTATTAAAAGGTTTGAAGGTCCAAACATACTTAAAATATAAAAACATAGTTCATCGTTAAGTTAATCTAGTATTATATCCCTTTTTGTGCTATCGAACAAAAACACTATTCGAATACCATAAATTCCGGCCGAAGCATTAACGTGGACGCAAAGGAAATTAACATCCGATCATGACACGATCCACATCAAAAGGATTAAAAGGCGCATATGGGCAGTCTACGGTTATTTAAATAGGATTTATTGGAGTAGGGCAGGAATTTAAACAGATTAGTGCGACCCTTTCTGGATTATATGGGTGAATTTCACTAGCCGTGAAGTTTTTACGGGTTACTTCAATTACTTGGGATTTATGGACACCCTAACTAACAAGCTATTTATTTATGGCTAATAAGCTGGTTTTACTTCGGAAATGCTTTGTAAATTTTATTTATGAAATAAATTATTTTGGTAATAAATGATCGTATAGACATAGTAAATGTTATCAATATACTTATGTATTGTACATAGACGATCCAGAATGAATCGATGAAATCCGCTTCTAAATTGGTTAGTTTAAAATAAGTAGTTGCTGCAACTAACAGAAATTAAATAACAATATATAATACACTCAGAAGGCTTAAAAATTTCCTACCCATCCCAACTAAAATTTCGCTTTCTCAATCACTGCTTCTTCCAATTCTTGACTATGCCGATGTGTGCTATCTCGACATTACCGAGGAGCAACTTAACAAACTTGAGCGCCTACAAAATTTATGCATAAGGTTCATATTTGGACTTCGAAAATATGACCACATTTCTGAATATCGCACTAAACTCAAGTGGCTCCCAATTCGTCTTCGCCGCAATGCTCATATTCTCACTCTTCTCTATAACATCTTATTTGATCCAAAATATCCTCCATATCTAAAACAAAACTTTAAATTCCTCCACTTAACACACGACAGATCCCTCCGCTCCTCTGAAAACCTCCTTCTTAGTACTCCTTCACACTCCACATCTTTCTATCAAAATTCCTTCTCAGTTACTGCTGTCCACCTCTGGAACTCCTTACCTTTATCTATTCGTCTTGCTAGCTCCTTAAACTCCTTCAAATCACTTCTAAAAGAGCATTACCTACAGCTTTACCAGTAGAAAATTATCTTCCCGCAACTCTTCCAACTCACCGCTATCACTCAGTTTCCCTATGCTGTCATAATATTATGTTTCTTTTTAGTTGGTACACCCTGCCCCCTATACTGAATTTCCAATTTTCTATTTCTACCTTGAGGCTGTCTGGAAGAAATCGCTTTTCAGCGATAAGACCGCCTATTGTATAACATTATGTACAAATGTCTTATCTGTTGTGTCCTTGCTATGGTGTACAATAAAGTGTATAAATAAATAAATAAATACGACACAATCATGCATTAGTATTATGAAAGACATTGACTTAAGGACAAGTAACTAAATAAACATACCCATAGAACGGCCAGTCCGATTTAGCAACAATTTCGCCATACACTTGCCATCTAATTTCATGGATGGTTAATAAAAAAGAATTTATGATTAGAGTAAGCCAGTAAAGTATTCCCAAGAATTTTAAGGTTTTAGTATACGAATACGTGAATACCGTCATAGCTCAAGTGTAGTAGGTATGGTACCTACTAACACTACTGATGTCCAAAAGACCTGAGTTTTCTGTAGTCCTGAAGACTTTAAAGTTGATTTGGATTTTTTTATGGAATTAAGATAGCAAACAAGCATGCAGCACCTCCCTTCCGCTGCCGTCCATAACAACTGTGATGTGACCGACCTAGAACTAGACTCAAAGGGACTAGGATGGTTAGTCCAGTTAGTAGATGGTGTTAGAATATTAGTTGGTCACTTTGTTAATAAGTGTGAGGACAGGGACTGTAAGTGATAATACCCCTTTTAGTCGCCTCTTACGACAGGCAGGGGATACCGAAGATCGTATTCTGGTCCCGAGCCACAGGGACAGAGCAAAATTTGTTTTAGAGTAACATTGCATCAAAGAAAGTCTTACATAAGCCAATATTTTAATGAAAATTTGCTGAAAAACGACTAACAAGTCCAACAACCTTGAGTTTATTCCCGCGTGCCATCGATATTACGAATCGTAACAAATGATACGTCAACACGAAGGTGATCGATGATTCGTACGTCAAAGGTGGAGCTCGTGAATATCGGTGCTGGTTGTACACGGATTTTTAATAAATAGGCATGTTGCCTAACATTGTATGATACACGAAAAGGCTTTTAGATGATAATAGATACATATTATGAATAAAAATAAGATATAAAAAAAACTTCAACATCGACAAGTTATAACATTCGAACATCATCAACGTAATCGTAGATAATTAAATAAGCATTATTTTGTGATTTATTATATCATACAATTCAAAAAGTACTTATTAGATGTCGCTCAAATTCAAAAGGGAAGACACGACAAAACAAATACCTACAGTCGAATTGAGATCCTCTTACTTAGTTTCAAGCTAGTTAATAATAAACTTAAAAAATCTAACCGATGACATTAAAGTACGTCCATTGAGATACTATGTACTAAAGCAATGAGTACGTCATTTATAATTAATATTTAATTAAGACACGTGGTAGAAATGAAACCCTCAAACTTTTGGCTTCCAGATAATGAGATGAATTTGAAAATTTTGGGAGAGGATAATTGTAGGTTTTAGTAACGATCATAGTGAAACAAAGTTTCATAGTTATTTAACATTTTATTCTAAGATCAATTTCACTATTTTGAACAGTAAAATCATTAGGTAATAAGCGTAATAGAACTACTTATCATTTTCCACCTTCAATAACGCTTTTTAGCGTGCACGAAATTCACAACAATATTTTGTATTCGTTTCGTCGTGTTTTAAATATTGCGAGTTACTATTAACCTTTAATTGTAATGTGCAAATAACAATGTAATTGCGATTAATGTAATTATAATTAATTATTTTGCAATTACGTTTTAGTCAATTAACTCACTGATTGAAATGTATCGAAAGCGTAAGTATTTATTTATCGGAGTTGCCACCAACCCAAGTTTTGTTTTATGGAATTAAGATAGCAAACGAGCATGCAGCACCACCCTTCCGCTGGCGCCCATAACAACTGTGACCGATCTAGAACTAGACTCAAAGGGACTAAGATGGTTAGTCCAGTAGAAAATTACTTGGTTAGTTTCTCTAAAGTTAAATTCCCATTTAAATCTTATGAATTTATATGTCTGTCTCTTTTTACTGTCACTTTTTCGTTTCATCGACATACAAATCACAACGATGCTAAATTAGTTTTCACTTCAAACTGACAATGTAGAAAACATGGGGACTTTAATATATTCCTATCTCTATGAAATAAACACAATTCATAAAAAGATATTTGAGTGATGGTATTAAAATAAATACAACAACGTTGTTCTTTTGTTAAGACAACCCATTAACTCATCAAATTCAAAGAGGTAAGTAATCTTTATTTAATACAGTAAGGGCTCATTCCCACGGCATACGTCTTTGACGATTCGTCAAAAAACACGATACGTCTTGACGGATGGACGTTCACATTGAATACGGAATCGTGTTTTTTCACGATTCGTCAAAATATCCGCATTGAAGTTCACATTTATTTCGTGATTTAGCTCAGTTCAGATTGGTTCAGAAACATTCACGATTCGTGATTTCTAAAAGACGTATCCGTCATAATCATAAAACATTCACGATTCGTGATTTGTAAAAGACGTATCCGTATTCGTCTTTTTTCACGATTCGTCAAGCGTGTGAACATGAGTATTTAAAAAGCATTGCCGCCGTCAAAAAAAATAACGAATCGTGAAAAAAGACGATTCGTGAAAAAAGACGATTCGTCCTCGTGTGAATGAGCCGTAAGAGTTAAGAACCTAACAAAAAGGAACACTAATCTACAAATAATTTATACAATTATCTATTTATTTAAAAAAATCATGAGAAAATACTGAGTTTGAATTCAATGTTTAAAATGCATGTTACAAAAGTGAACATCGAGCTGCCCAGTGACCAGATCGCTAAGAGGTAAAAGCTATCAGGGCGTATAAACGATGCCGCTCTGTCGCGTTTATAGCTCGCTCGACCGTGGGGAATCCTATTTTAGTATACCTATCATGCTGCATATAATAAAATGTAAACGTTAATATTGTCGTCCCACACATTTTCAAACTTTATTGACATTTTTTGACGTCCTAAATGGCGTAATGATTAACACGCCGGATCCCAGCTGTTTCAAGGGTCCTAGGGGCGATTCTCAGTGGGGCGGGAATTTAAAATGATGAGTTTAAATTTCCATTGTCGGTTTGGATGGGTGTTGTATGGCATCCACGACACAGGGAATTCTAGTGTGTGTGTGTGTTGTTATTTATTTATCCATTAACAAACACACACAAACAAAATATACAATTACCTAACTGTCTCTTTCCTCATCTATCCGTTTATCTGTCTGCCACTTTTTCACGCATAATCCGCTATAGTCATTTAGATTAAATTCTGTATGGAGTTTCGTTGAGAGCCTGAAAAATTTTCAGAGTCCACACATACGAAGACGCGAATATGAACTAGTTCACTGTATTCGCAAACTCCGATAAAAAATTCATACGTCAAAATGTCAGAAATGGTTTTCCGTTTGGGTTGATATCTTATTTCCTCCTTCCTTATCGTATTTCTGCTGACACCCCGGAGCAATGCAGTTTTTATATTTCCCCTTGTAATTCCCTCAAGGGATCTAATTTGAATTCAAGAAACATTTCTACGCTGTATATAGTCGTCAGAGACCGTGTCAAAATACTTAAGTATTCTGTCTCTGTAAACGAGGGAATGTCTGTATCTAATTTTATAAGTAGCCAAGACAGCTGGACAAATAATAACATTATTAATTATTCTGTTACTTCTTATATTTATAGTATAGGTATGCTAATTGCTCTTGCTAGTAAGAAAATTGTGACAGAAATCCTTTAGGAGTTACGTTCTTAAAATATCGATTTTATATAGGTACCTAATTATTCTAATTTTACTCTATAATGTATAATATGTCAATTCTCCAGTATATGTATAAATAATTCTGAAATTCCTTTTTTTTTATTACGTTTATTGCCAAGACCGAAGATACATAATATATAAATATATATATCGGCATCCTGACTGATTTCTAAATGATCTTCTCGTGTGGGCATCGTGGGAAGTGTTGGTTAAACTATGCAATATGGGCTTCTCTCGTCAGGACGTCTACTCAGGATATCAAATGAAACACAGGATTGAGCCATCAAGTAACCAACTGCTTTATTCAATGATCTCTCTTTGGCTCAATATGAATACTCGGTTTGGTTTGCTTTGGTATTGATTGGATTTACTTCGCGATGTTACGATATTGATTTTAACCACTCGCACCCGCGGTCACGCGATATTTAACTCTTTTAGATTCACGGCATTACAATTAATAAGGAATCTTTACGATCACCAACACGACCTTCCTTTCTTTTTCATTATTCTTTTTCTAATGACCGATCAACCGCGCCATAGAGTATCGATTCGCCATGGATCCGCGCATACTACAGATTAAATAGCACCAAACGAATAACATGGATTAACTATTCCCGACACGGCCATCGCTGACAGTCACCCGTCCCTGGGTGATGCTCCATTCCGATATCATCGCTATCACAATTGCTCGATCCGCGATTTTCAATTACTTCAAATCAAAACAAAACTCAAAATCTTTAACATCAAAAATGACTATTGCTGCTACTGCTGCGAGTGGATTTCAAAAACTTTATGTTGCATTTTTTAACCCTGACTACCGTAAACTACCACTCGCTTCGCTAGTGTCGCTATGGAGAAGAAGCGAGTGAGAAGAAACTCCATAACATAACAACACTTATTTAGAACAAAATTACCAATTTATTATTTGCGCGATTTGTTTTAACTTTTACTCGGTACGTCATCGCGATAAAACCGTATGCGTTTCGGCATCTTCCCGTGATCCGTCCTCGCCCTACCAGCGGAACACGTATTAGGCTTTGAAGATTACCTGTAACAACCAAATACACACGCGAGTATCTCTTTACGCTCGGCCCTTCCTGACCTATTATAAAGTCATTCTCATTCGAAATACCAGTATCATTTTAACCTGAGCCATGTACCAAAGTCGTAAAACAAGAAAATTTCTCAACGCCTTCAAATTAACCCCTTTAACGCCAAGGCTCTCTCTTCGCCTTTACAACTCTACAACAAGGTAAGCTTTCTCTTTCCACATTTGTGGAACGAAAGAACCATACCTACGGCAAGCTTTCTCTTTCCAGTCCTCTGGAACGAAAGAACCAAGCCCATCTCTCAACACTGTCTCTCTTTTTTTCCTTTTTTTTTTTTTTTTCTTTTTTTTCTTTTTTTTTCACATATTTTTACGTCTTTTTTTCGTTTTTTTTTTTTTTTTTTTCACGTATTTTCTTTCTTTTTTCTTTCTTTCAAACACAAGTGGGAAGCTCTCTTTTTCCACCTTTGCGGATAGAAAGATCCAAACCCATGATCAGCTTCCCCATTCCATCCGTGTGGAACGAAAGAAGCAAACCGATGGGCAGCTTTCTCCCTCCATCCGTGCGGAAAGAAAGATCTAAAACCCTTCTCTAAAACCGAAAGAGCCTGTGATACAATTTCCCTCCTTACATTTCATATCTAATGTTTATTATTATCAATATCCTTTTCGACTGGTACATGACTCCTGAAAACTTCAATAAGCAATCGTGTGCTAACTTATGAATTTTCTACGCAAAGTCAAAATGTTTAACAACCCGCTCTCAAAATTTTGTAAATACAGTTCAATAATTGCAGCATATTTCCTTATTTATATCCATCCTGTCAGTAGTGACATTTCAAATTAGAATTTAAGCCAAGAACTTTGTTTGTAAATTAAATCGCTGTAATATTAAGTCATTAAAATTTTGATAACTTATTTTGTCATAAGTTGGCAAATGTGCAACAACATTAGAGTGATTATTCTTTACTGAACATAACATCTGTCTCGTACTGAATACTCGTTACCAGAATTATAAGCAAGTTCAACCAAACCATCTTTAAGTGCTCATTGTGCTCCAAACCCGCTTGGTTGCCCGGTCGCCTTGAGACAACGCAGACATCCGCACCACCGCTCAGCTCTCGCTATACTCTTTCTCCGCTGCCTGCGACGGTGTCCGTTCGAACCCGATTGCGATGTAGCCAGAATCTTTGTATTTTTCATCAGCTTCACTTCTGGACAAAGAAAGACAAAAGACAGAAAAGGAAATGATTGACATTTTATGTTCCTACAGGAACCCTTCAAGTTGTTCGACAGCAGACTCAAGCAAGAGGGTGGTTACTAGACAGACATGCTTCACAACAAATACAAACAAACCAATGATCATACTGACGGTCAAGACAAAGTTACGCACCCGACAAGACTAATCTTCGTGAACACATTTAAATTAAATTCATTAGCGTTCGCTATATTTTTTTTATTTAGTCAAGAAATAACAGATGATGGTAAGTGATCACCAAGTATCCAGGAGGTGGTGGAATCTGGGTTGATAATCGTGTTGTGCGGTAAACAGAAGTTAACTCTAACTTTTCAACTAAACGGTTCTTATAAAAACATTCCACATTAATAAAGAGGTGTCGGACTACTAACAAATGCCTATTGCTTTCAAATTTCTGCAACGGATATTCTCTACAGTAACGGCTCATTCAAGTCATGAATCAACAACCGTCACATATAATGGAACATTACAGGTAGAGATATTAATGAAATTATAGGTATCCTCCGTTAAATTTGGCTTTACAACAATTTAATTCTTCAACATTCTTCTAATCATTTAATTGAACAGTATCTTATTCAAATGACGATATCCTATCTGATGTGCATCATTGCATCCAATGTTAATGTAATATTACCGAACCTCAAAAATATGAATCTTATTATTTTGGCTTCTTCCATAGAGCCGATGCCACATTACTTTTCGTTTATTCAGTAATCAATTAAACAGTACTCTCCAGTTTTCAGTATTAATTCGAGAGGGTGAATTTGGTCGATACACACTCATATTGGTCTCATACTCTCACGAGCTGATTTTCTGTATCACAATTTCCACGGACAAAAGTCAATAAACACACATACGCACAAACAACGGGAACAAATTTAAAATCATTCAAATTCTCACGTTCCAATAATCGAACCTAGAACCTACTAACGACAATCCGATATTGCAGCTACTTCACCACATAAGTCGTCTGACGTACATCTAAACCTTTTTGTAACATACTGTCATTCAAATTGTGAATATCGTTCTTTTAAATAAACTACATTCAAATGTCATTGTCTATATAGTCAAAGTTATCTGTCACGTCACTTTCATAATAAAATTATGGATCTAAAATACACAATTTTATTTCTATTATTACTGAAGAAACCGGAAAACAATATCTTAAGTTAAGTCATAATGTAAATAGAATAAAAAGGAGTCCCCGACCAGGCGGACTGACGACCTGAAGCATTCGCTGGATTCAGAGGGCTCAGGATCGGTCAGAGTAACGCCAGTTAGGGAAGGCTAAGCCCGACCGTGGAGAAGTAAAGGCTTATCCATCAGCCTTCAGACCCATAATATCACTGTATAAATTCAAGAAACACCAGGGAGTATCTACCTACAATAAGATCATTGGGATATTCTTTATTTTTTTTAACAATCTTACAATGAATTGATATTTTAAATGTTCTGTTCTTTTATTTCGCTGCTCATATCCATCCCTGCCAATTTCTAGTCTCCTGTCACCGTGTGAGGGACACAGACCGATGGACTATGGTCTGTACCTTAGTGAATTGATAGATTTCAGACATCCTTGGAAACATTTTAAGAAAAGAAATCTAAGATGTTCAGGTCTCCTCACAATGTAGGTGTTATAAAGATCACACGACAGTTATTTAGCAATATTCCGAACTTTAAAAGCAATCGGCACCAGAATCTAGAAACAAAACTGTTACCGACTGACCGCGATAAGTGTTATTGGTTCTGAAGAGCACGTCCATGCAGGTTGACTGCATTCAGCGCGGCGCACGGCGCTTGCAACGGCAGTAGCTCCGCAGTACGTTACTGTGTAGCGGACTAGCCACCCTCGCTACAAACGGCTCTGACACTGCTCCTTTTCAAAATTTGCTGGGTTGTAGCTTCGTTGATTATTCTCACAGTTTTTTTACATAGCTGAAAGACTAAATATGACGTTAGTTTTATGCTGTTGAAATCAATTATAATTATGGATGATTCAATGAGAATACGTATCTGCATTTCCATTGTGTAACACCTCTTAGTTCCCGCTGCAACATGCCATTCAATGCCTTTCAAAAATTTTTTGTTTGGATATTTTAGGTAGGTATTTTGTGTATGGAATAGGTATCTATTTTGCTGTAGAGACAAAATACGCCAATAGCTATGTCCTTTATCATCGTTCTCCTCTCTGTTTAAACCAACACCGATCCCGCTTCGGATATCGGCATCCTGACTGATTTCTAAATGATCTTCTCGTGTGGGCATCGTGGGAAGTGTTGGTTAAACTATGCAATATGGGCTTCTCTCGTCAGGACGTCTACTCAGGATATCAAATGAAACACAGGATTGAGCCATCAAGTAACCAACTGCTTTATTCAATGATCTCTCTTTGGCTCAATATGAATACTCGGTTTGGTTTGCTTTGGTATTGATTGGATTTACTTCGCGATGTTACGATATTGATTTTAACCACTCGCACCCGCGGTCACGCGATATTTAACTCTTTTAGATTCACGGCATTACAATTAATAAGGAATCTTTACGATCACCAACACGACCTTCCTTTCTTTTTCATTATTCTTTTTCTAATGACCGATCAACCGCGCCATAGAGTATCGATTCGCCATGGATCCGCGCATACTACAGATTAAATAGCACCAAACGAATAACATGGATTAACTATTCCCGACATATATATATACATACATATCTTAGACTATACAGAATCGTTGCCTTGAGCATGAAGGTCAAAATAATCAGGCAGACGTCACGAAAAGATATAAAATTTAAGACTTACTGATAGTAAAAACGTACAATACTGACCATAACATAATTTTGCTGCAAACCCCTAAAAACCAGAAGGACTGGTTTCCGTCTTCTTATAAATAGTTCTTTAATCCCAGGTTGTCTTCAACTCAATGATCCTCTACTGAGCACGGGCCTCTTCCTCCTCGAATCCTCGAGTACCTACTACTATTTCTGGAGATGGTAACCATACAATATTCTTATTTGAATTAGTAGAAGAGAATACAACCCCAAGTTGGTTTCCCACTGCCTTAGGTCAATTTCAATTCTCATTTTATTTCGACCTGAATAAAGATAAATTCAAACCCGATATATCTATCCCAAATAGTTTTAAATAAATAAGATATTTGAACGAGTCGTTTTGTCATAAATCATAATGCAATAAAAAATAAATAAAGAATATTTTCATAGCGTTTGAACAGCTTTCTTTAGACTGAAAAGTTCTTATAATCCGTACTGCTAGCTGTAATCCTTTACTAAGTCTGTCCGTTAAAAGATGTCTATTTTATTCCGTGAGACCCTTCTATTAAATCCCCGCTAAATGGAACAGTTCTTATTTTATAAAACGAGTCCCGTTGAAAGGACTACAGAAAATTATACGAATATTTTCCTCCGTAGATAACTGCCCTCTTGACATGGCTTAACTTTTATATTTCATTCGTAATTCCCTTTCAGTTTTTCTGTGTACCATTCGTATTCATTAAAGTTGCTAGAGTTACAATATCATTAATTATGTCAAGCGTCCAGGTCCCACAGTCAGTTCTTAGCATTTATATGGCAAGTTAAATTGATTTTTAGGATGACCCAGATTTTAAACTTTATTTTTGTAAATTGTATTTATTGGTATAAACTATAAAAAAACCCTGAGCACCCGTTACAAAAATACCTCTAGTAATAAGCCTCTATCGGGATGAAATCACTAGTTAAAGTCTTCAATTATAATAATGTTTAACCCGTACATATTAGACTTAATAATTAAAACATTTCAGTCTCCTAGTTTTGAGAATCAATGTTAGAGATTTAAATTTTTTGAGAACAAAAGAACGGAGTACTCTGAGAATAACCCTCCTAGCCTTGAGGGGAAAAAATGTCAACATATTTTTTTTTTCAAACGAAACTTAAAATGAATTCCACACCCTTTGTATACAACACAAAGTATACAGATGAGCGGATAAAATTTCAATTAACATTCAAATTAAAAAAGGTTGTTACAAACAATTTCAATTTAAAATTCAAACGTTAGCTGACCGTGGAGTTTCGACGCGTGAATTATTAAATATATTTTTTTTATTACGGCTGTCTTAATAAAAATAACTTTAGAAAAAATAATATAAATTATTGTGTCTTATTTTATAAGTTCTCAAGTCACCGTTTTGATCTATAATAAAAATAATGACAAAAGACATTCAACTACACGAAAGATAAATCGAAAAGTGTATAGCATATTAAATTTAAAAGTATTGACTTAACTATATGATAAACTAGTAAATTACCCGCCCTCGCTTCGCTTCGGGGAACCAGTCCCTTCAAAAATCTCTATAAATTTTAACAAATTATGTTATTCCGATGTCTAAACTATATTACTGCAAAGTTTCATGAAAATCCGTTCAGTAGTTTTTGCGTGAAAGAGTAACAAACCCACACACACCCTCACTCACTCACATACATCCTTACAAACTTTCGCATTTATAATATTATTAGTAGGAAGTAGGATTAGTAGGATTAGCAGGAAGTAGGATAGGATGCAGACTACACCGTATTTAATAATCATAAAATATGACCGAAGGTTTTATATTCTCCAGCCAAAATTGAATACAAGAAAATTTGAGTTTCTCGCAACAAAGAAATCTAGATCCTAGGGCTGACTGCATATTATACGTTGCTATCGCGTGGATGACACTTGCGTAGACCACTATAATTCGAGTTATTCCGGTCTGATTCGCACAAACGGATACATTATAATTCTTATCAGCGCTAAAGCTTTAGGTTTATAATGTTACTAGCTGTGCCCGCGGCTCCGCCCGCGTGGAACTCAGTGTGTCACAAAGTTTTACCTGCATGAATCCCGACCCCGCGCGATTTCTAAGATAAATCCAAACTAATAGTCAAAAATAAAAAGTAGCCTATATAATGCTCCATAACCTCCTCTACCTCCCGCTGAAAGTCCCATAAACTTCTGAACCCGCGACCTCGTTCCCGCATATGAGATTTTCCGGCGTGAATCCTGATCCTGCTCGAATTCCGGGATAAAAATTAGCCTATGTGTTGCTCCAGGACCTCCTCTAGCTCCCAGTGATCCATACTAATATTATAAATGTGAAAGTGTGTTTGTTTGTTTGTTTGTTTGTGACTCTTTCACGTCGCAACATGGCTATTATATGAATGTGAAAGTGTGTTTGTTTGTTTGTTTGTTTGTGACTCTTTCACGTCGCAACATGGCTATTATATGGTATGGTTTATGTGTGTGGGGATAGTTAGGAGGGTGGAGAGTGACGTAGGCTACTTTTTACTGCGGAAAAACATCTCATTCCCATGGGAAGATCGATGTTTTGTTAGTTGCTAGATATTTAGTTCCAGATATTGTTAATAGATGGCGTTAGTAAAATTCATTTGCAAGTTCTGAATGACGCTATCAAATACTACATGTAATTTAAGTTTACTTATGTCATAGGCAAATGTTATATCTGACGTTCCAGTATATCATTTATAATAGGCTACTGTTTAGCCGAGATTCCTACGGGAGCGGGACCTACGTGGCTGTTACCTACGGGTCCCGAAGCGAAGCGCGGGCGGTTCTCTAGTAGTGCCATAAAAATTTAAGCCCGCAACTTCGCACATAGGAGTTTTACCTGCGTGAATCTTGATCTCGCGGGAATTCCGGGATAAAAAGTAGCCTATATGTTACTTCATAACTGTCTCTATCCTACTCCTACTAATATTATAAATGCGAAAGTTTGTAAGGATGTAAGTTTGTGAGTGTGTGTGGGTTTGTTACTCTTTCACGCAAAAACTACTGAACGGATTTTCATGAAACTTTGCAGTAGTATAGCTTAGACATCGGAATAACATAATTTGTTAAAATTTATAGAGATTTTAGAAGCGACTGGTTTCCCGAAGCGAAGCGAGGGCGGATTAACTAGTCTCCCATAAAAATATAAGCGCGCGACTTGGCGCATAGGAGTATTTCTGTCGTGAATCCTGATCCCGCTGGAATTCCGGGATAATAAGTAGCCTATGTGTTGCTCCAGAACCTTCTCTATCTCCCAGTGAAAGTCCCATAAAAATCTAAGCCCGCTAATTGGCGCATAGGAGTTTTTCCCGGGTGGATCATGATCCCGCGGGAATTCCGGAACAAAAAGTAGCCTATATGTTGCTCCAGAACCTCCTCTACCTCCCAATAAAAATCCTATAAAAATGTAAGCCCGCCACTTTGCGCATAGGAGTTTTACCTGCGTGAATCTTGATCTCGCGGGAATTCCGGGATAAAAAGAAGCCTATATGTTACTTCACAACTGTCTCTATCTCCCATAAAAATCTAAGCTCGCGACTTGGCGAATAGGAGTTTTTCTGCCGTGAATCCTGATCCCGCTGCTGGAATTCCGTGATAATAAGTAGCCTATATGTTGCTCCAGAACCTCCTCTACCTCCCAATAAAAATCCGCCTTGAATCCTCATCCCACTCGAAATCCGGGAAAATAAGTAGCCTATGTGTTGCTCCAGACCCTTCTCTATCTCCCAGTGATAGTGCCATAAAAATTGATGAAATTTTTAGGTAGGTTTAAGTTGTTATCAAAATGTTGTCCTTCATCAACATCATGTCATTAACATCAGCACTGTGTTATATCTTGAATAATTTATAACATTAGTGATGGCATTAAATAACGTTAACTGGGTTATGTAAAGTTCCATTAGTGACTCATTTAGAGATTTAAAAATGCGAGCCACGCTTCTCCCGTGAAATACAATCAAGCATGAACTTCGCATTCAGCCGTGCCCTGAATTTGCATTTTCCGTACTCTTTATTTCAACTTCGGGGAAAATAATGCAAATCACCATTTTAGGCACTCTGTGCTTGAAAATCGCGAGCTCTTCCTTCATTATACCGACTAACTTATATTTTCATTAGCTTATTTAGACACATTCAAATAATTAAAAGGTAAAATCTTTTTTATGGGGACAGTTTGAGGTCCTGGGTAAGAAAGACATAGGATTTCCTTTGATACAATAAAATAAAATAACTTCATAAGCATAATATAGATCGCAACCAAAGTTGCATACGAAATACAGTTTAATTTAGCTTGTAAACAAAATTTACTTAAGGCATTTTAAATTCTCGCGGTCAATCTACAATGAACCTCAATTAAAGAGGTGGAAAGCTGGCATTTGTGCGCCCGAACCAGAATAGAGTATAGATTTCTAATTCCAGAAAGACGGCTCGACTCTCGAAAAGTTTCCGGCTATTCCCTTGCATTACGTAGACTGGAGAACGTGCAATCAATCACACGCAAACACTCGAATGATAGCTCCCGATAATATGTTTTGCATGATCGGACAGAGATGGACGACCGACTACTTTGGAGATTCCAGTCCTGAGGCGCTATTTTTGAAATGGCGTTTGGTACCGAGCATTCGAGAGTCGTCGTATACGCCTTCAGTCGCATGGCAGTGATTTTGTTCATTTCAGAACCATTAGTCTCCACAGTTGTAAATTTTTTGTATTGTATAAATTGTATTGTAATTCTGTCATTTAAAATGACAGTAGACAGTTCGTGATCTATGATCAATGACAACTTGGCAAGACGCCATGTTGAAAATTGATAAAAATGAATTATAAATACAAAATTTGTACCAGAAAAGTATGCATTTAAGCAATTTATCTTTATTTTTTCCAAATTCCATGAATTTTTCTCGATTTTTCGAGGTACTGTACATATTGTGGGCCGGATTTGAAACATCTCCTTTGCTACTAGCGGTCACCTACCCAACTACCGACCGCGCCCGCAGTTGCTTAACTTTGTCGATCACTTGGGATCGCCGGAAGACGCCAGGCTATGAGCGCTTCATCGGTTGCTTAATTTTATGGAATTTAGATAGCATGCAACACCAACCTTCCGCCGTGAGCGACACAGAACAAGACTCGATCGAAACAGAAGTTGGTTAGTCTAGTTAACAAACGATGTTAGAACGCTAGTTGACTAAAGTTGGTTAGTCCAGTTAACAAGAGGCGTTAGGACGCTAGTTGGTTAGTTCTGTTCGTTAGAAGGTCTGGGCAGGAACTGTTTGTTTGTTAGTTGTTTGTTAGTTGTTGTTAGTCTTAGTCCCACTAATAAATTGTTAGTAAGTTACTGAAGTAGAAAGTGACAGTAGACAGTGTTTTCATTTATAAGAGAGGAGTTAAACTCAACTCAAAATAACAAAAGAAGACCTGTAAGTGAGTCGGTAAACAAGTAGCGGTGAGTTGGGGTGAGATAAGTAGAGCAGAGAGTAGGAAGATATTTAAAAAGTAACTTGCCGGCAAGTAGACTATCTTCGAGAAGAGAGCGTAAATCGGGTGGTTAATAAACAAACAACCGTAAAAGGTATTTATATTTCCTGACCATTTCTCGTGTAAAAATAAACGGAGAGAGCAACGTTAATTTAAACTATGCACAGATCTATCCACCAACGGCAAGGTAAATCAAGTTTTTAAATCTTCTACGACTCCGTTTGTTTAGCGTAATTACCGCAACCTACATAGACCTGAGGCAGAAAAACTTCAATTTAACGGTGAAAACTGTCTCTGGATTTTTACTTTCAGAGAGCTAAAATAAAATATTTCATTTTATTTCTTAAAATATTTAGAGGAAATTCTGCCCAATTCTATTTTATTAAAGAAGAGTGTTTAATATGTAAACAACTTTTTAATAAAGCTGATATTAAATTTATTCGTAATAAAACTTCTGCTATAACATTTTCTTATTGGTAGAGCTTGTGTACCGATTTATTACTAATATTGTAATTAGGATTCATTTTTGTAAAACCCAGCTACTGTCGTTTTGCTTGAGTTAGTCACCAATGATACATTGTGTTCCAGTTTGAGACTTGAAAGTATATGTTTCTTTCTTTCTTCTCTCTTTCTTTCCCCGTAATTCATTGATGATGTCTTTGATGTTACCGATATCTATGGGTAACTTTAAATATCTAACAACAGGTGGCTTGTTAATAGTTTGTCGGTTACTTAAGGGAATCTTAAAATAGTTGATGTGTGCATCGCACCATTACGATCTTTAAATGGTAAAATAACGACCAGATAAATTCAACAGTATTTTCGCAAGGGCACCACAACTTGAACTACACTGCTTCATTTCAAATTGAAACTTAAATTATAGAAGTAGCGACTAGAAGTAACTTACTGTATGCCAATTTTACGAACAGAAAGCTTTGCTACAAACACCTTTCAGGATTTAAAACAACAAAAAAGGAAGTCACAATGAACCGACAGAACGTGTTATGAACACAATGAGGCATTTTTAATAAGCGCGTTTTGAAAGAAGCCTGTTTCACTCTCCCTCCGGCAGAGTGCGCCATAAAACATAAAGCCATGAGTGCTAAGTACTCACCCCTAATTGTTATGAACTTCAAAAATTTCATCCAACCAAAGTTACAAAGGGAAAGTTACTTCGTCTATACGTTCTGTTTGAGGTTAAGAGGTTGCGTTTGTGATCCCGTCGGCTTTTAGATACTTTGGGAAGCTAGCCCGTATTGTTTTAAAACATTAAACGCTTTATCTTTTCATGCTAAACTTTTAAATACTTTTGGAAGAAAAGCTCTGTAAGAATTTTGTCGCTAAGCAATGCTAATGTTAAAGAGGGCGCTGGCTAAAACGAGTACCTTACTATAGTAAAGCCGACGAGAAAAGAAATTGAGCTTTACTTAGGTAACTTACGACAGCACTTTGTTTAGTATCCTAGCCCTGCTTTTTTAAATTATATGAGTTAACCCTTGATTATGATCCCACCTGTTGTTAAGTGGTAATGTGTAGTCATAAGATGGTAAACCGTGCTAACTCAGAAAAAACCTACCTATTCACTCTTGACTTGAAGTCGTCCACATTATAATCGAACGGTCAGCCATAACCACCTCACATTTTTATTATGAGTAGGTATACTAAGACAAAATGATAATGATAATGTAAACATCAGTAATGAAAAATAATCTTTGTAGATGTTTCTGATAAAAAGTTTCACACTTCTGATCTTTCTTTACGTTTTATCGTCTTTTTGCTTTTGGTTAACAATAGATACATAATTGTAGAAGCTGCTAATTTATAACATTATTCCAGTAACTCCTATTCGTTGGTATAACGTCACAGTAGCTAATCAAAATGCTATATCGTCATGTTCGCTCGATGAGCAGGTCATTAGTCGGTGCAGTGGTGCGGCGTGTTATTTAATCATGCGTCGCGCACCATAATATTAATGGAGATGCCAATGAATTTATGACCCCGTGAACTATGTATTTGGTTTGTTAAGTGGGGGTGGCGGGGTTGATTTCGAAGTTGGGTACATTTGTGAAGTGTCATGTTATTTGTGTAGTTCATGTCATTCAAGACGACAAATTGCATGGAAGCGGTTTGAGTATTTGAGCATTCATTATTGTGTTTGGAGCGTTCATTATTGTGTTTGTTATAATATGGTTTTAGAAAATAAGAAATGAAATATTCAAATAATGAAAGAAATTGTTGCCTAATTGCTCTAAATGTCAATTTCTCCCGATTTGATTAGATGATTTCAGAAGGTATCATAAGAGTTCACAAGACGATGCTTAAGGTTCATCTTCCTCGTTTGATTCTAGCGTATTTTTATGAAATTTCAATCAACCTGCAAACTTCAATAAACTTAATTTCGTGGTGTAAGGAATAAGTTCACTCGACAATTTTAAAGTTACCTACCTGATGGATGTCCATAACATAATATTTTGTATAAAAAGCAGACAGCCAAAAGTTTGAACGTTGGATTCCTGACAGGGGGCCTTCGGTTCGAATCCTAAAAACTAATCGTTACTTGATTTGGTAAAGGAAGACGTCGGTGAACAAAACTGCACACCTGGAAGTTCACCGTAATTTTCTCAAAGTTGTGTGAATTCTGCCAATCTGCACTTGACCAGCGTAGTAGACTATTGCCTGTAACCTTTACGATGTCAGTGGAGACAACCCACACACCGTGATGATAATAAACTTACACTAATAATAAACAGTATGGAGTATCAGATATAGATAAAATATGGTATTATTATACAGGTAGGCGGTAACCGTTTTAGCGTCGTATCTAGTGAGCGCTCCCGGCGTTACGTTACAGGCCGGTGCCCCTATATCGCGCATGATTGAGTTTACACACAGACTTCACGTGTTTCAGAAGGTCATATGATCTTAAACTCATATCGTCGCGGACACTAAACATTTTGAATGTAAACGATTTAAAATTATTCAACTTATATTTCGGCCCTGTGGTATGGATCATAGTCACAGCGATAATGCGGTAGCAGAGAAAATCACTTGGCATGCACTGGTGACAGGGGAGCCTGGCAACTTTCTATCTCATAATAATTTTATTGAGGTGAAACTTTACAAAATCATGAATAGATATCCGTTTGCATTTAAAATCCACACAAGCCACACAAAACTCAATGCATGACCTCCCAACGTGCCTTAATGATTGCTACCTTTTTATCATTAAAAACCAAGACCAACTTCTTCACGTGCGCTCCAAACATCGATGGTTCCAAAGTACTTACTTAAGTGCTGAATAAATTTTACTAATAGCGGTCACCTCTCCCGACCGCACCTCCAGTTTTTTTTTTTTAGTACCTATAGAATAGAATGAAATAGAGTAGCGCTTCTTCTTAACTTCAGATATATTATGTAGTTAACCCTCTGAATATCCCTTATATTTGGATAAGCTCAGCCTTTGCTTCCCCTACATGATTTTAGCCACGCCGCCGCCGTTTTAAATTTCCGCTGCACATAGGGTTACCATATCAAATTTTTTAAAGCCTGATGCTGTATAATAAAATAAAATCCAAACGCTTATCAGAAGTTGTGATGTTTTTGTTGTTTCAAAATTTAATTTAATTTTGCGAGTTATCGTTTGCATGGGTATCTTCCTATTGCATGAATAGTTATATTTTTACAGTGCAAAACAAGATGAGCGCTTAACTAGTGCTTATTTTTTATTTCTACTTTTATATTCAGCTTCTTTTTATATTCGAATAAATGAAGGAACCAGACTCATCCGGACAAATCCAGATATTTGGTAACCCTAGCTGCACCTGAATTAGATTGCTCTCCTTCGTAAAACTAATTTCGATCACATCGCGGACGACGATACTTTAAATAAGGTTAAAAATAAATTTAACTAAAGCCTGTGTACTTGACAGAATGAATGGTACACGTAATGTTGCATCCTGTATAATAGGAGTAATTTGTAACAAAAATAATTTAATAATTTAATTAACTACAGGCCGCTATTTTAAATTCGCGCGTTTACGGCGAGTCCACGACTATAGGACGGACCTTCGCAAAGTATTATGCGAAATTTTGGACACATTCGTGATATATTATGTCTCGAGTCGCCGAAAATACGGATTACCAGTGTCCGTCAAAAACAAAATTCCGTAAACTCACAGTTCAATTGAGCTTGTAAACAAAATTTACTTAAGGCATTTTAAATTCAAAATATAAAAATAGACGGCGCTATTTATAATTTATTAACTTTAACACCGGGTTAAAAAGCTGGAATTTCTGTGGGTTGCCATTAAAACGAATTCCATGTCGAACGCCAACAGAGTATAGGTAACCTAACTGTTGTTTGTCAACGGTTAGGTACCTACCTATAAAAGTAATAATAAAGGTAATAAGGTAAGGTATAAGGTTAATTTACGGATTGATAAACCTTATTTATTTGCATGGATAACAAGCGGTGTTAATTGCATGGATAACAAGCGAGGTTAAACCACCGCTGAAGAAGTTCAATAATAGTTGCCAACAAGAATCCGTCTTCGAATTTAAGAAACGCTAGCAAGAATCTAACTTTGTTAATGAAAAGGAAACTGCTTTTCAGGAGCTACGCTCGTATTTTGAACTTCACGAATGCATTGAGTTTCATCAATTAGTAGCCACAAACATTAGACTTGTGACATCATCGTAACTTAGGAGCTTCAAACTTAAAATATAGCTCTGAAGATGCTCCCCAAAGGCCTTTGGCGTGACTTAACGATGACAATCGAAACCGACGTTAAAAAGCCTTAAGTATGTAATTATTTTTCATGAGGGCATTAAGCATCTTGCTGCTTCTTTATTAATTTACTTATCTTTTATACGAATGAACGCATAACGCAAATGGATGTTTCTGTTTATGTAAAAGAAGCTTCATTGTGCATTATTCCTGCTCGCTGAGAATGAAATGTGGCGTGAGATAAACAAACAATTTTGCGCCGAATAATATTTTTGTCTCGTGGCGTTATGGAACGCATTTGTTACCGTCATTGGCATTTTACACACACCATAAAAGTCAGATGGCACCCGCAAAGTAAGTGTGCCATTACTGGTACCTATCTTTCATTTTATTCGGTCTATTTACAGCTTTTACACGGCTCGGGCGGTTTATTCGTTTGTCAGTCGTTAAACGGATATCTTTTCTAATTTAAGCTTGTGCATTTCTTAAGAAATATCATGAAAAGCAAAAAACCTACGTTGAATTAAATTCTAATTAAGTATTTATAACAATGTAGGTTTTTTATAAATAGGTAGGTACTATAATATTTAGGATTTGTATTTTTGTGCTATCAAAATTGCTTTGCCGTCACAAAAAAATCCCAATAAAAGGTGTAGGTAATGCAATAGGTAAGTTACATTACCTACTTCGGTTAAAGAAAACGAATTATTTACATGGAAATAACCTTAAATATTATGGTATTCTTACGACATACATAATTTGTCTTATGGATGAATGACAACATGGCCCAGCGCAACAAGAAATTAAATGATTATGAAATTCTCAGGAACCAAACAACGCCGTAAGCTTTAATTACATGACGTAAGCGTGGTTTATAAATGCAAATATCATGAAAGTGCAATATTATTATTACGATAATATTAAGAACACACTGATAAAAATATTTTGTTAACCACATATCTCATTTTCCTCTTTGGTTTTTTATCTCGACAACTCCGAAGCGTGTCCGGAATTTTAAGTAAAAATAATTTGCACTGCCTATAAAATATGACTGGCTATGAATGAACGACAGTTTTTAGAAAGCATTCACCATGATCGTTGCTAAATATTTCAGGGCAGGCGCAGTGCGCTGAGCCTTAAATAAAACATGGCTGCCGGGTGAGTTGAATTTTTTACGCCGCGTAGCCCTTAGGTAGCCTTACGTGTCTCGCCCAATTCAAGTGGCTCCTCTATCGCTACCTTAGTTTATTTTCACCCGAAAATCTTTTAGAACCTAGAGGTATTTATTTAGGGATATGGACGTAATCTAGGGATATTGCGATTGGAATAAAATATTTTGCGTTATTTACTTTCAATTTGTAAGTTATTGGTAACGCGTACGAGGGTCTAGGAGTGAATAATATTTATTTCGGATACGTTGTGTATCTGAAGGTTCTATCTTTAACCATGTAAGTACGAGTAGGTATATTCGTATTTTCTCCAATATGTAGGTAAATAACTCATATTCTCGTAAGCGATTTTTGGATTTTGAAAAATTACGCCTCTAAGCTATTAACTGATAGAGACCAAAGCTACATATTTATGATGACTTTTATATATTCGAGCTGTGCCCACCACTTTGTTAGCGTGTGGGAGATTTTCCTGCGTAAGCCCTGATTCCGCGGGAATTCTCGGATAAGAAGTAACCTACGTAACTATTATGTTGCTCCACAACCTCCTCTATCTTACAGTGAAAATTACATAAAACTCGATGTTGTCGTTCCGGATATTTGCACAGACAAACAGACAGACACACAGACAAAAAAATAAAAAAAAACATACAAATTACAGACACTTCAATTTGAATGTATGGATCATCAGAATCCTAGAATCATTACTTTGGATAAAAAGATTTGCCTTTTTAATTCATTAAACATAACTAATTATCTATCTAGGTAAGCTAATGAAAATATAAGTTAGTCGGTATAATGAAGGAAGAGCTCGTAATTTTCAGGCAGAATATTCCACAGCATCGCCTTCGAAACCTGATAGAGAGTACCTATGCCAAATCGCATAATAGCAGTATTGCGAGCTTGTGGAGGCAACACGAAGTAGGTACTAATCTGTGTGAAAACGTATCACATCAACCCTTACGAAATTGAAGAAAAACTTGCTTTTTTTAGTTAATTAACATTTTATTAAAAATAAGAAGTTTTATAATATTATTTTTATTTTCATTTAATCAAATTCAAATACCTATTCTTTAATTTTGTTTTTATTTCATAAAGCTAGGTCAAGTACTTTAGAAGATATTGACGATTTCATAACCGACCCTTTTTCTTTGCGGTCCAGTTTATACAGATCTATAAGATTTGATACCTAATATATGAAAGATAACTTTAGAGACGTGATGGTTCAAGTCTCTCCAGCTGGTGCTGGATTAGTAAGGGAATTTGCAGAAAGGTTGTATTTATGTGACGTGAAACAGATTGAAGATAATTTCTTGGGAAGGAAAATTATAAAGTTTCCAATTATGAAAATTATACCTACTAATAAATTGTTAAGTTGTCATTATTTCAAAGAGAAAACTAATTATGTACACTTATAACTTTTGTTCTTATTTAATGAATGAATACTTCAAAAGATTCGAGGACTCTATTAAATAATGAAACAATTTAAGATAATTATGATCTTCACTTACATCGAATAAATCAATTATGCAAATAACGAAAGCTGAATAATTTAAGTGCCTATCTACGTTAGTAAAAAATATAAATAACAGATACCAGAGGTCAAGATTGAGGAAAGATTGTTTTTGTTGCAATATTACGATTTGACTAGGTATGAAAAGCAAATTAAAAATCATTAAAAATAATTTTATAATAGGTAGGTACTTAGATTTCACTATTGGGGCGCGAACGACGAAGGAGGTTTACAACAGCATGGGCAGTATTGCCCATTTACTACGACGTAGCCCGACTATTTGGGTCTAATAAGTAGTACTACTACCTCACAAGACCTTAAAAATATGAGTTACATTAAAAATTAAACCTGCTACTTTTTATCACATAACGACAGAATCTGCTTGTCAAGTTATTTATTATAGTTGCATCAACAAAGTTAACATTACTACAATAAAATTATTTTATGACCGTTCACAAATAGGTACATGCCACCTCAATTATATGTAGGTAGGTACCAACAACATTTCCAATTGGCGCTATAATTATTTTTCTATCAAATAAGATGAAAGGTAATTACAATACCTACTAACAATATGATTTTACTGACAATTTATAAATACCAATAAATCAATACGATTTTTTAATATTCGTTATTTTGCTCGACAAGGTAGAAATTCAAATTCGACGCATTCTAAATACAAAACAGTGGCGGCAAATACGAGTAGGAGTAAGTATAAATTTAAAAGACAACATAACTCAGCTTTGAGTTAATGATATGAACATACAAAAAAAGATATCCAAATAAACTAGTGCCCCCGCTAACCAGCGACGGTACAATAATGTAAGATTATAATTTTAAATTCTTAAATGGAATGTGATTTAAAAGTTCATGCAAATTAAAACCGAGCGTATTAAATTAACCTACATTAGAAGCGGGCAAATGTAGGTAATTTTATCATTTTCTGTCGTAAAAACCTACAGAACATAGCTCTCGTATGCCAACTGTCGCGAAAAAAGATTTTTTGCATTGCATTTAACTGAAATGCTCTTAATCTATTTATATGTAGGTAGCAATATTTTATTTTTCATTTTTATATTCTCTTAAAAATGAACGTTATTTTTACAAAGTTTTCAACAAAATTTGATTTTATTTATCGTAAGTATTCAAACAAAATATTTTTCACGTGTTTTTCCAAAATACTGTCCAAAAATATAGCTATAAGTTACTTCAGTATCTAAAAACTCTAAAGTGATTGAAGAGGTACCCACATCAACGCAGCCTACGGTCTACAAAGAGTAGGTACACACGATGTCCATCGGCCTAATGACAAAATCCGACGTAGTACGTTATCCAAACTTGACTAATGAAGTTTAGTTAAGCCAGATGGCTCGCGCGATCCAATCTCGCATGAGCCTAGTACCTATCAGAGATGTACAGAAATATGAAAGAACTTGAAATAGTATTTTTCTCGACTTCAAACAAGGAGGAGATTCTTGATTTGACTGATAAGGTTATATTTACGGAAAATCCTTCAGACCCAACGAAATGAACAGCTTTAGAAGGTGATAAAAATATACTTCAACCTCTTCACACATCGCAATAAATATTTCGCGTGACTACCAACTATCCCGTCAGCTTGACAACAAATACAAATTTTAGCGTTATGGAATTGTAACATTTTCTATACAATTGACCGTGAAGCGACTATTAAATCCAGTATTCAGTTACCAGTTACCAGAAATCGCTTTGTATGAATGTGGTTTCCTGCTGCATACTAGTTATTAAACCCGTATATGCGAGAACTAATTTTGCTTGCTTGAATATTGTAATTTCTGTGTAGCGACTAGCGCGCCGCACAACCAGTTATCCTGTGTGCATATTTGCTTACCACCGCAGTTTCTACTAATTATGTGCCTCATAATATAGATGTCAATGGTTGCATTTTGGACCCTCTATTTTCGAGTTAGGTTAAAATTTTGTACAGCTGCATCATGAATTGTGAGAGCCAAATGTTCATGGCAAAATTTAAACTTCTTGGAATTACACACTGCAGAAATTAATTTCATTTTGATCTAAACTGATTTTTCGTAATGCCACTCTAGTTCGAAAGTAATATTTGGGGTTGCATTAGTCGGTGGACGCAACGCAAGTCCTCTAAAAATGCGCCATAAAAATGCCCCATATAGGTAGAGTGGTAATTTATCAATAATAAATGCACAATAATACCCGTGATTATGATTAAGTAAATGTGCTGCAAAATGCATTTTCAGCTGAGATACCAAACCACACGCTGAGCTAACAGGTATGTAATCGTACATAGTTGATACATACTTATACATACGAGTACAATACTAGTTGATAAACATAACCATTTAACTTCTAACAAGAAGTGCTCACGAATACGATGGAACTTAACGCAGTTGCTCTGGTAGCAATAAGGAGCATATTAAATTATGCATTTATGCATAAATTAAATGCCGTGTTTCTCAACACTTGCATCTTATAGAATAAATAGGTACAGACCTACGGCATCTTAGTAACTAGAGAGAAAAGTAGGAAATAGTGACACAAATTAATATTATGTATTTAATAAAAATAAAATTCTAGATGTCACCTTTTCTTTGAAATGAAAACCAACCCTACTGGAAGTAACATGGACTTGACGCGCAACATATTTTCGAGCTACCGTCCGAATCTCTACCCTTTGAGTAACGGGAGAAAAATATTTTGTTACGCGTGGCAGGAAATCAAAAATGTCGTTTCCAGTAAATAGTTGTGTGAGCGAGATGTACCTCCGTCCTCCGCTCCCGGGATATTGCAAATTCCGTGCAGCGACTCCGTTCCGTGCCACATCACAGCACACACCTTGCTTGACATTTACTACATCATTTGTTACTATCATAAAATTAATATTGCAAAACATACATACTGTATTATTTATACTAATATTATTAAGCTAAAGGGCTTGCTTGTTTGCAGGCGTTAATCTCAGAAAATACTGATTTAAATTGAAAAAAACATTTTGCGTTGGATAAGTAGGTACTCGTAATATAACAGCACACACCTTGCTTCACATTCACTACATCATTTGTTACTATCATAAAATTAATATTGCAAAACATACACACTGTATTATTTATAAGTACTAATATTATAAAGCTGAAAAGCTTGCTTGTTCGTTTGTTTGTAGGCGTTAATCTCAGAAAATACTAATTTAAATTGAAAAACACATTTTGCGTTGGATATTCTTTCTATTTACCGTGGAAAGCTATAAGTCGTATAACGTCACGCTACGTTCAACAGGAACGGAGCATCAATGAAAAATATTGCTAAAATGGGAAAATATTTCCTCTCGTCCGATGTAGGTCTACAAAGTATAATGAACTCCATAGTATAGAAATTTTATTTGTTGTCCTGATTTTTCTTTTTTCCAGGGTGAAAATTATCCTTAGGGTAAACCTGTAATATAAACTGCAATTATTATCCTCTAATCTATTTCGTTTAACTCTCCAAACAAATGCAACGAAATGCGTTTGTAAAAACCTACTTCGAAGAAATAAATATTTGAATTTGAATTTGAAATAGACAAACGGTAATGCCTAAAGAAATTATTCATTTCTGCAATAGATAACAAAGCTTGGATAATGTTAGTTATTATTTATACTTAGTAATAGAATTCATTTAGGTACGTATTTACCGATTCGATATTTTTATCTAAGTAATAATTAGAGACTTCACGATTAATTAACCTCAAAAGTAATAAACCGCGCAAAAATTGAAAAACAGTCCAGTTTCTTAAAATAAAATTTACCACCCCAATTAATCGAATAACCCCCGTAAATTAAAAACAAAGCCTTCTCTTCCATGAAAAACTTATAATTTTATTCCGTTCCTTCCCGTAGTTCCCGTGTCCTACCGTGAATGGGTCGGTTTCAGGTTGCTCGACTCTTTTGTGTTAAGTCTTAGTCCTTACATTTAACTATTGAGGTTCCATAAATATTTATCGCGTTATACGTACTTTGAGTTTTTTTATTAAAATATGTACTTAAAATAATTTGTAGAAATGAAGTGACTTTTTCCGTGAAGCAAAAACTTTGGACCCCTTTTTACAAAAATTGCACGGACGGAGGAGTATGAAATTTGGCACAATAATACTTAATTTATTGTAAGGAACTGTCAGTAACACTTGTAATTGTAAAATTTAAGTAATATGTCCTAATACTTATCTAATTAAAGTTGGTAGATACACCGTGGTTTTATAAAAGTTACATACCAATTAATTTTTATAAGCTCAGAAACCTAAGCAGAGAAAAGCAAAATAGTCTGTGTTTGTTTCACAGCGCACCGCCTGAATACAAATACTGAATTTTATTAGTTACACAAAATAAAAATTGATAAAACGCTTTGAGGCTTTCTTTTGTAATTAACAAGAGTATAAACAATATGAAGACTTTTGATTCGCAAATTATCATACTTATATTTAATAATGCGAAAGCGTGTTGCCTTTTTTAAAACGGAGCAGTTTATTGATGTGATTTTAGGACAGAGAGTTGAAGGTCTGAAAAGTGACATAAAGTACTTTTTACGCAGAAAAATATTATCTCACCTCCACGAGACAACACGTTGTAATAATATACGCCGTAGATGGCGTGCATGCGCAATAATGCTATGACGTGTGGATCTGATTAGATTTAAAGGCTGACCAGGAATATAGAAATCCTGCATTGAGGGTGATAAAGTTTCTTTTTTTATGGCAAGAGCACAGGCAACAGTAACGCTCAAGCTAAAGCTCAATTTTTTAGCATTTTATTACAGAATAGTCACTCAAAGCAACAAATAAAAACCACGTCAAACAACTCACTGACAAGCAATTTACGAGTGATTTTTAGAAAGTAAGTAAGTCTTGCCACTAAAACTAGTTCCATGAGATTACGGCAGTATGGCGAGGTTTCAATATTCCTGGTCAACCTATAATAAACCTTTGTAAATAAGGACTAATAATATCCGAGCGAAGTAAAGCTGGATTTACTAGTTCTTTCTAAAGACAAAAATTCAATATTCAATATCAAAGTTATAATGGTAGTGAATAAGTTTATTTGCAGAGTCAGAAATGTCACAAAGGATTTTACTAAATCTGCTAACGTCTCTAGTCGGAGCGTACAGTGCGCCCAACTTATCTCTGAAATGGCAAAAATTGGAACTAACGAAAAGTCATTCATAAGTACGTTGTGGTCATTCATCTGTCAGTTACTAGTGTGCAATGATTGGTCAGATGAATGTCAAATGCGTCCGACAGCGCCTCTTTCGTTTCAGTCTTAAGTTGGGTTTACTATACCTACGTCGCGTCGTGTCGTTGCATCGTGCCGTCGCGTCGTCAGTACCTACTCCATGCGACGTGACTATAATGTTTAAGAAGAGTTCGGGGAACAGTGATATCAAGTAGGTAAACCTGCCTATATTAACCCGCGGGGAACATCATAAATATAAAGGTATAAGGAATACTCGAAGTATGTTACTATACTTACTATATACTCGTATTAATTTACACACATTTTAAAGGTTTCTAAAACGTACTCACATCTTAGAGGAGGGACATGAGCTATGCAAAAATTACACGAGTTACATAAGTTACAAAAATTACATAGTACCTAACTTTTATCTCCAATTCAAATGTAGACCTACACCGCACCATAATTATGTTAGACGTTAAGCTGCCAATTTCGTAATTTTCATGATTTCATCAGAGAACTTCATCACAGCTTTATAACAAGTAGGCATAGTTAAATGTGAAATAGATTAGTAAACAACTCAATTGAGAACTCTTCGGCTTGTACACCGAAAAAAAACGTATTTTTTCCTTCACCGAAGCAAGTCATCAATTCTCAGGTTCTGTAAGGTTGAATCAATAAAGAAATGAATAGTATGCAGAAATTATATGTACAATGTACATCTTTTAAGCCATCACAAAAGCTTAGCTTGCAACATTTGCCAGTTCTTGCGGTGGCTACGGTTTCGAAGCATGCAGCCAAAGTTACAAAAGGTCATAAGCTTTTACCGTAAGAAGTTAGTCCGCGGTCGGTAACCGCGTTCAACCAACTGTGTTTTGTATGCTCCAAGTTGCAACGCTAATGATACAGCTCTCGAGAACTTAGCAACCCTAATTGCGAACTCTGTTTATTGTTTAGTAGAGCGGCGATTTATTAATGAAAGAAAATTTTAACGTTAGTTTTATGTCATTGAGATATATAGGTACCTATGTATTTTAACACCAGGGATGTTATATGAATGTTATGATGCTCCGTAGCCGTAACCAAAACTATCGGATATCCTAAATGAAAATTTATCCGCAATCGTAACCGAATCCGTTATCCGTTTTGTTTAATTAATTTCAGCTACTGAAGGAACCTAAAGTAAGTCATGTTATAGTTGATTTTTATTACTGCCCAACTGAACCAACTTGCAGTTTGCTATTATTTCTGTTGCTTATTCATAACTACTTAATCCATAATCAAAAATCGAAAAAATTACATATCCGTAATCGTATCTGAAAGCGGTATAACGTTATTCCTACATCCTTAATTCCTTACGTATCCAGATCAGAATTGTCATATCCATAACATCCTCGGTTAACATACATGAGGTAGGAGTCTTCCAATAAACATGCTTATATAAATAACCTAGCTCAAACGTTAGCTCCCATATTTTATTATTTTGCTCTATTAATTATCTATCTAGGTAAGCACTTACGATTTTATCTAACTCAGAGACAGATCATCCCTTAGGCAAACATGGAATATGCCTAGGGGCACGCGCACATAAGATTAAAAGAATTTAGAGGTATCAAAGATTTATTAATTCAATTGGACTGTAGGGCGTCGATGAGGATAAGGTTGTAAGTAGACCAGTCATTTGGAAACCTTGCGAGACACCGGTAGATACAGTAAAATGGGCACAGTAGCTTAATTAACCTATAGAATTTCCATTCTGGTTTTGTTTATTGTGTAATTTTAATAAACTTATGTTAAATTAGAACATAATTTTACGAATTACCGACCTAAGTAATCAGAGTATATTTGACGACATGCTACTTAAAATGGTTCTTTAATAGATAATATATTGCCAAAAAATTATAAAACTCAAATAAATAATAATATTGCCCGAAAGCTACATTTAACTTAAAGTGTGAAAGAGGTTTTCATGAAATTTCATCAATCGCGGAACGATTCGTTCGCACTTCACGCATCAAAGAGAAAATTACATAGAAAATCGATTTTCCTTAGAAGCGATTCCAGTGAGGTAACGTGAAATTTATGTTGAGTACGTACGTAGGTCGTAAAAAGTATCTACTAATGCGAATATTTAAGAAGAACCATAAAAAAGATTGGTGAGGGAGTTAGGTTTTATTTACACGGTAGGTTTTTCAATCGATTTGTCTTCAATCTTGTTTTACTCGAATTAAAATAAGTACATAAATAAAAAAAATAAGTACCTAGGAAGCCCTCAAAATCTATTCAAATTTTTAAAATATTTTTCGAAATCAATAACTGGTTCATTTGCGTTGTTAAACTAGAAAGTAGGTAAAAACCATTTTATGAGCTAAAAAGTACGAAAACACTACATCAAAAAAATCTTTGGTCATTACAACGCGGCGTTGTCTCGTTGTTATAACGGGTCCCGGGATTAATTCCGGACCAGGGCAGGTGTTTAGAAACCTATTAAGTAGGTGGATCAAAAAGTTTCCGGTAATGACATAAAATACAAATATATAATTAAAAAAAATTATGTTATCTTCAACATACTCTCCTTTCACATCAGTACAATTTACAAAACTTTTTTGAAGACGCCCAATTCCACTTAAAAAAATCCTTTCGTTGGGACCTCAAAAACTCCTCCACAGCGGTCATGACTTCTTCATTATTGTTAAATTTTACACCGCTGATGTGGTTTTTCAAAATTGAGAAAAGATGGATCACAAGGAGCTGAGTCAGGTGAATCTGGTAGATGATCCAATAATTTAAATTCAGCCTGTTGGATAGCAGCGAAGGCTACTTCCGATATCGATGCTTTTTTACCACGATAATTTGTTTTTTAGTTTCCGGACTAAAACTTCGCAAAAACACATCCATGTCTGCTTGCATCAGGGCCAAATTTTTTCTTGAAATTTCCACTCGCAGTCTCGGCAACCATCTTGCGTAAACCTTTTTGAAGTGTAAAGAATCTTTTAAAATTAATTGAACACTGCCGTAAGGAAACTTTAGAGTCTCAGCTATACCTACAACGAATAGTAACACGTCTGTAACAGTTCATCAAATACATTCTTTATGGGCATTTTTTAAGTAAAAAGATACTTTATCACGGCGCGAATTTCGATTTTGTTAATTTTATTAAGAGAGAGTCCACAACTGAAAGTAAAGTTGTCGTAAAAAATAATTAAACAATAATAAGCACTCAATTTCGCGCCACAGCTATTATAGATAAATATGTTATGAAAAATATATACCTACCTATAGCTACTTTGAAATACAAATGAAAAATATAGATTACCGGAAACTTTTTGATCGACCCTTGTAATTGATAAAAAATGTAGACTAAAATAAAAAAGGCTATTAGCGTGGGTTTAAATATGTTAGGTATTTGTGTTGTCCATGGCACCCTAACACGGATACTATCCTAGGGTGGGGAATGAAACGTATGAGTGTATAAACGTTTCATTAGTTTTAGAAAGGTATTTCAAAGTTTGTTTAAAAATAACTAAACTGACGACTTGTTTATTGAAAACGTTTTCAACCAGTTACCTACTCAATTATAACTTCGCGTCGTAATTGTAAGTGTCTGAAAACACCTTCCAATAAATTATGTTTGGTTCGTTACGTAAGTACATAAATAAAACCAATTTCGTTCAAACTCTTCGCGTCAATCGGAAAAATGACTACCTGTAAGAGAATTTTCTCGTAAAGATAAGATTGGCTACAGTAAAAGTGAAATAAGCTTTCGCGTAATTTGTGGCGAAGATCAAAGCGTCACCACGAAAGAAATGACAGGCGAGCATCCAAAACTTGGAAGGCTGAAACGATTATCTTCAAAAGTTTAAAGGAATCTGACATTTACTGCGAAGATATTTTCGGTCAATCTCTTTTGAGGTTGAATTTTGAAACGCTATTACTATAATTATAATTATAATAGATACATAATCCAAAACTGTACCTACACATTAGGTATTTCAACTCAAATCGCGGAAACCTTTAACTTACAAAATAATGACCTACTAGCAACGGATTTCTATGGAATTAAAGCCTAAATTATGGGGATTTTCGCATACTAAGTAAAAAACTTATCAGTTTGGAGTAAGTTCCTATTAATCTCAGAAAACTATGGTTTCAGTAGATATGAAAAGCAAAACACAAAACATTTGATAAGCTGTACCTACCTACGATTGTTGGAAAACAATGCTTAAGTACAGTGGTATAAGATTATTACCTAAATAGAAAGGCTTTTGTTTTTAATGACGGAAAAATACAATACCGGCAATAAAATAACAGTTAAGAGTAGTTAATTTATACAGGTAATTTATAAATTACCAGTATAAATTAGCTTACACTAACAGTCCCTGTCCTCACACTTATTAACAAACTAACCAACTAATATTCTAACACCATCTACTAACTAGAACCACCCTAGTCCCTAAATTGGGTCTTGTTCTAAGTCGGTCACAATTGCCATGGGCGGCAGCGGAAGGGTGGTGCTGCATGCTCGTTTGCTACCTTAATTCCATAAAAAAAAAAAAAACACTTTAATGCTTGCGTCTTCCGTAAAAAGACGCCGCCGTGTTCCGCAGGCTTGACAGGCAGTTTCTTTTTCCTTCCCTTTCTTCTTTCTTGGCTGGAAACATATCAGTGACACCTCACAGACGTCCATGAGCGGAGACTCGTCAACTTATTTATGATTTGTTGACTATTTAAAATATTTCAAAAAATGTGACCCGGCCGGCACACTTTGTCCTGCAAAATATATTGTTTATATCTCAGATTTTTGCGTGCTGCGCCGTCAAAAATTCAGACAAACAAACAAATCTATTGAATTCTATTGACTCTATGAAGACCCTTCATACATTAATATTTTATAAAATAGAAATTTTCTATATATATTTTATAAAATAGAAATTTAATATATTTAATATATCACACATAATACCTATCAGTTTAATAAGGTACAAAATAATATTATATTCAGAAAGTGCAAATGTTTCAAATTTTAAATTAAGGAAGCTGTCACTATAGAAAATTTAAGGGACTGTTGAGATTAATTGAATTAAATAACATAATAAAATAAAGTATTAAATGTTACTCCGTGTAAATTACAACAGTAGGGTGGAGTATTGCATCCATTTTTACAATTTTCAGCTATTCCCGGTCGACATATTAATCACGTCGTGCTTGTTATTTATGGCCAGTTCTGACCATCTTCCACAGTTTATTGCCCATGACGTATGTGAAATGCACTGCAAACTACAATACCAATACCAATAAAAAGATTTCAGCATAGGTATTTTAAATGAATTTCTATAGCTACTAATATCAAAAGTGTAACGGAGTAAAACTGTTTTCATTAGGTAGGTCATTTGATAAGCAGCGATTTTTTTTTGGTTTGACTGTTTGTATCTTTGTACTTATTGCGCAAAGGAGAACATCACATTTGGGCCTGGAGCGAACAGCTTGTTCAATACCCTCAAATAATCTTGCATACCTATTTAAATACATCCAATTATATTTAAAAATCTAGTTACATCATATCATTATAATATTAAACGACTAAAGTAGATGCTATGTGTGCGCGGTGCGTAAGACGAATATATTTCATTATTCCCATCATTTTCCGCAACAACGGAATATGCACAATGTGGTAACAATATCCTCGATCTAAAAAGCGATGTCTCATGCATGTTCATATTCCAGGCCCAAGGTCCTTAAGAAAGTTGCTGGTCTCCTTTCAAAAACCGGCCAAGTGCGAGTTGGACTCGCGCACGAAGGGATCCGTACCATTATTTATAAAAACACCAAAAAATCTGGTTTGTTGTATGAAAGCCTCACTTAAATATTTACTTTAGTTTTTTGTAGCCACATATTAGCCACAAGCAACGCCATCTCTTGGACCGAAAGGTAACTAAACTATCGCTGAAGTATGGGCGGCCACTTAAATATTTATTTTATTCTGTTTTTTAGTATTTGTTGTTGTAGCGGCAACAGAAATACATCATCTGTGAAAATTTCGACATTGTAACTATTACGGTTCATGAGATACAGCCTAGTGACAGACGGACGGACGGACGGACGGACGGACGGACAGCGAAGTCTCAGTAATAGGGTCCCGTTTTACCCTTTGGGTACGGAACCCTAAAAACGACTAAACCGATTTGAGAGCCATTTTACTTTGGTATTGTCGTTAGCTTTACCTACCCATTTTACCATCGATGACCAGTATATAAAGAACCACGTCTAACAGTGTAATGTTTTTGAAAAATTTTAAAATCGAATGTATTTGTTATCGATGTTCAAGCCAAAATATACCTAAATAAATTCATGAAATTATTGTCAGTCTTTCTATATTCACGTCACGTGGAAACCACTGAACAGATTTAGATAATACCCACTTAGCATATTCGTAACTTCTACCACGGCCACGGGTATACCCATGGAGTAAATATAGAGAGGAGACGTTGTATGTATATTTTTCTATGAAAGATCGCGTTACGATTTGCGGGGCGAGGGGGATAAAGAAATGGGCGGGATATCGACTTTACTACGTAGTTCAACTATCTCACACTAGATGGATTCTAAATACGGCCCTGTGTTTTTGTTGTTGTAAGTAGTTGTCGATAGATGGCGCTGTTTACAAAATGATTATAAAAACTAGAAAAATAATATTTTGGTGGTAAAAAATTCTTTAGGAATTAATGTAGGACGAATTTCAGTACGTATGATTATCAAGATAATAGTAATTGTTAGTTCTAAGCACCTATACATTTTTATTTCCCTTGATACAAAGTGTCGCCATCTAACGTCAAGTAGAAACTTATTTGGTGAGCACCGTCGGTAGACTGACTTAAGGCCACGCCCACTGTGATGACGTCAGGACCTAGTTGAGTTACAGTGCACAGTTGCTTAGGGCGTCTCCTCTCTATATTTACTCCATGGGTATACCTAAGTTATAGACTTAAGATATTTTGCTCACTGGGAAATGGACTACTGCGGGATAACAGAAGTTACTGTGGAGCTGTAGAGGTTCTGTGCATAAGTTAGTATTAGTACCTACCTAATTTCAGAGATTCAAATACATAAGTAATAATTTATATTAGCAGTGCATTTTATATTGCAATAAATTTATCAACGCGCCTACAAATTTGTAAAACAAATTGAGGAAAACATGAAATTTATTTTTTATCTACATGAGCAATATTTACTTACATGAGCAATATTTAGAGTGCTGGTAACAGGTTTAGGATTATCAAAGCGAAGCCAGAGCAGTTTACTAGTTAGTGCCTACCATCATTACAAGGATAAATTCAAAGGCATGTTTCTTAACCGACTTAAAAATAGGAAAACCTTCAAAAACGGGGGAGGGTCTCAATTATTCGGCTGTTTTTTTATGAGTTATCTACCTCATAACGTTATAGGTACTCGTAAATATTGATACTTAATTCAGTTAATTCTTTATTGTAAAATCGAAAGTTGGTACCTACTTGCAGTCTGAACCCATATTATTCGTGATTTGAGCGACATCTGACGAGTAGTTTTTCTTATAGTAGTATAGTAGAGTTGGAATAAGAGGAAAAGCTTGTCGATTTTGAAGCATTTATTTTTATTAAAGTTATAGATTCATTTATTAATATCACATTGAAATTTAAATACTAAAGTAAGATTTTCTGTAAAGTAAGGTATCACAAGGTGTTTCCACTCTAAATTCAAATCCAAGTCCTTTGGTACTTTCTCTGTTATAAACTTAAAGGCTGACCCGCTATTTGACCCTTATATATTGGAAAACCTTTTGGTCGAAAAGGTGAATATCTACTACGCTGCCCTTTGCATGAATAACTTGAATAACCTACCCATTGTGCCCAAGTCCAAACAAAGTTATTTTGCGGCGAGGTGTAAATAGATAGAGACCCACCATGTATACGTATGTATGATTAGTTTGCAATATAAGTAACCTAACACAACATGTCTGATCTCGAAGGTATTCTGTACCTACCTAAGCATAAGCAAGCCGTCAATCCTGGGTTTATGAGCTTAAATTCCCCAAGGACGTGCTCGCAACTCTCCGGGAAGTGGTTTTTCCCGCAATTACTTATTTATGACTCTAGCGTAAGGGATTTGGGGTAAACATCAATATTGAGAATAATATCTAGTGGGAATCAGAAAGTTACTTATTTCTGATAGACATTGCTAGTCCCCGCAATAAAACTTTCATGTCCTGTCTTCTGGCACTCTAACATTATTTTAACCTAGGAGTTGTGCTAGGAGTAAATAAGTAAGTACCTAAACCATATCGCTGCTTTTCATGAATACTCGCACAAAACAAAATTTTGAAAATAACAGTTTATAACACAGCCAATTCCAAAATAGTGCTTATTTCATGCTCAGTAAGACTCACATTCATAACGGCAAAACCGGCATAATGGCGCGCAAAAATGTTGTTTTGTGATTGGTTGATTTATCACCATTGAGATATTATGTACTAAAGTACATAGTTTACATAGTAACTCAATGTTTATCACGCCATATTTGTGCAACAATCTATGTTCGCCAGTTGATATTATTGTTTTCGCGAGAGCACATGAAACTTTCTAGAATAATAACTTATTTCCAAATAATCGAGTGTTAAAAGTGTTAATTTAGGCAATATTTTCTACAATATTGATTTATTTTGAGTTGCTTGAATATTGAAGATAAAATTGTGTCTATTTTCGATCATATTTTTAATAAATTTTTTATATATTGCGGGTCATATTACAAGTTAAGCCATTCTTAAACTAAAATTGAAAACTACTTATGTATAGTATTTTGATTTATGTTCCTATTCATGATAATATACTAAAACTCATTTTGTAACAAGTCGAATGACGTGCAGTTTTTAATTATTAATTATGGTACTTGATGATAAAAACCAAAATATTTCGATTTTGATTAAACTTTGATTAATGCCCTTTCAATGTATATATTTTATTTTTCTATTGATAAAATACATGAAAAGATAAGAGAATTAATATTTTGTTTAATTTTTAAATGGCTGCCCTGTAAAATGTGTGTTTTTTGGATTGTGTGGTTATTCGTGCAAACCAGCGATATATAATTTTATTAAGATAGTACCTATGTAGGAATTTACCTATAATATTATCTAAGTATTTATAATTTATAACATGACAAGAAGTGAGTAATGGGGGCATTACATTATACAATTTGCAGAACGCTAACTTAGTGCACTAACTAGTGTCATTACTCATTACACTGCACTAGCTAGCGAAGCTAATTACTGTCATTTCTTCATTTCGGTCATTGTCGGTTGTTGTCGGTACCTAGTGATTGTGACGTCATATATCTCGAGCGCTCGCCGACGCACAGGGTTGCCAGACATCAGCGAACTTAATTCGCCCAATTTTGCATGTCGAATAGCCTAAATCGCCTAATTGATTGTAACCTCTTCAATCAGGTGAAGGGGGGGGGGGTATATATAGCCGGCCAGCTGATAAGGGAACATGTTTTGGGCTTACTTATACACTTTCAGGAAATTAAGGAACTCCTTACTAATTGTATTATGGCTGGAAATAGATGATATTGCTCACTTTGGGATTAATAATAAATAGGCAGTCCGGATAGAAGAAGAAGATAGTTTTCTCCTTGCATGTTGAAAGAACCTGACTTGGCAAAAGAACTGCATACTATATTATTATGCAATGATTTCATAAGTTTGGGGTAATCGTGAAGTAGCCTATCGCCCCTTTCTATTTTGTAGGTAGCCTAAATGGCTACCGGTAGCCGATTGGATTTTTGGTCGCCAATGGACCCCCTGAGATAGCCTAAATGGCGATAATTCGCCTAATCTGGCAACACAACCGCGCACAGTGAGCGTTAAGCGCGCTAGATCCCTTTACACCATGCAATCTAGGGCGCTAGCTAGCGCACAAGACGAGCTAGCGTGCAGAGCCCGTTCGATTGCACTAGATTGGATCACTTAACTGGCTAACTGCCTTTACACTATGCGATTTTAACACGCTAGCTCAGTTAGCGCTCTGCAAATTGTATAATGTAATGCCCCCATAAATGCTTAAACAAATAAAAACTATTGCGTACATCAGCTGTACATAGAAGTTACTTTAAACTTTGTTGAAGTTCAAATATTAAGGTTTAGGTTGTCTTGTGTCTACCTGAGTAACACATCACAGGTCAAAAATGTTTTAAATTTAAGAATGGACAAAACTCTTTACATCCAGAACTAACGCTATCTTACTCAACTAACAATGAAAACATCATACAGCAATAGGTACTTTTTATTATTGTTCCTGGTTACGCTTACTTTATAATAACATTAAAAAATAATATTGCAGAATCAGGGCCTGTTTCACCACTTCCTGATAAAGTGACAGATAGTTATCAAATAGATAACACTATCTTCGAGATAAAGGCTGCTGATAACTTTTTTCTGTTTCATCATTGGCAGAGAAACTAACCATTCAGAGAAAATAACAGCCACTTGAAGCCCTAATAACTTATCAGGCAGTTGATCTGCCAGATAATTCTATCCGACACCTGTGAAACCAAAAGTTGTAGTTTAAGTATATGGCAAATAAGTTAAGATAAGCTATCAGGGACTTTATTAAGAAGTGGTGAAACAACCCCTTAGTATTGTATAGCTTGACTAGGAATATAGAAAACCTCGCCATATTGCGCTAAACTCATACAATTGTAATTGACAACGCAAAGTGAGTACAGTACAATTTTTGTCGATAACTGCAATCCATACTGCCATCACTATTGTCAACTCTGTTGCTGTCATTCTTGTTGACAGTTTGACCGTAGATTGACAACGACATTTCGAAAATGACAGTAATATGTTCCTTGGTTGGTAATGACATTATGACATTTATGACACCCGCGGAAAGGAATTTCGTAAAAAATAGAATATAATTATTTGTATTTTCTTCATTGTTTTTACTTTTACATTTTCTTATAAAACTCTAAGTATGATCTTGAGTTCACTCTCAATTTGTACCTGTATGAAAAATATTGTTTCCACGCATTGAGTTCTTTAGTACATAATATCTCAATGTTTCCACGGAATGTTGTGGTCATGGGTAAATAAATGATCAAATCCAAGATTTAAAATGTTTCGCCTTACTGCAGTCCACAATAAATTTACTTTGATTGTAGGGAGCAAACTCTCATGGACAGTTGGGTATTGGTGTAATCAGTGAACAAGTGGAAAAGCCCGGTATAATTACATCAGCGTTTTGGAATAAGATAAAGCAAATAGCATGCGGTGGTGGTCATACTCTTCTGCTAGACGACGATGGGAAGTTGTTTTCTTGCGGTTGGAATTCAAAAAAACAACTGGCAGTTGAAGAGACCTCTACCTTTCAAAGAGTGTGGTGCTTAAGTGGTATTAAATTTGTAAACATTGCATGTGGCTGGGACTTCAGCTGTGGAGTCACTGATGACCAGTTCTTGTTTGTGTGGGGCTCTAACAGCAACGGACAACTCGGGCTTCCAAAAGAACACTTCACTGAGTCTGTAAAACCTATACGGCTTCAAGTAAATGCATGTTCTGTGTCAATGGGATTAAGGCATGCTGTGATATTCAATTCAAAGGGAGAAGTTTGGTCTACTGGATGTGGTAAACATGGTCAGTTGGGGTTAGGAAGCGAAGTTTTCAGTTCTGATAGATTTCAAAAAGTACCAAAGGTTTTGAATATATCACACATAGCTTGTGGTCAAAACCATACAGTTGCCTGGAATAGCGAGGAGAATGCTTTATATGTATGGGGGGACAATAAACATGGTCAACTCCTATTGAGCCCAGAGAAATACAGGAAGGTATTTGTGCCACAAAAAATTGATATAGATGTAAAACAAAATGTAAAGAAGCTCTTAAGTGGATGGACGAATATATTGCTTTGGTTGGAAGACGGCAGCCTCCTTACATGGGGAAGAAATAATTATGGACAGCTTGGCACTGACATACCATTTGGAGGGAATATTGTTCGTATAAAACTACCAGGTAATGTTTTGTATGTATCACAAAATTCTATCACAACCAATACTGGTCATGTCTCATCGTTTTCTTCAGCAAAGTGGACTATGTCCACTATAATTGTGTCGATAGATATCATACTCACCCAAGTCCAAAATGGCAATTTTACTTTTTGTAATATTGTGGATATTTGGTTCCTAGACCGAATTAACGTAAAGCCACATCTTCTTGTAGTAATTAAGGGTTAAAGTTGTATTAATCTTTCACATCAAACTAAGTCACACAAGTTTAAACATCATGTCCCAAAACTTTGTTATTTGTGTCTTAGTCGAGTTTGATACTATCAATGCAATGATTCTTACTTCTCTTGAAATTCGTTTTCTCTAAATATACCTACTTGTTTCTTTGTCCTTTATATAATGCCTCAGAACAATCCATGCTACTGGTAATTGAGATGGTATTTAATATACTGAATGCACTATGTAAAATCTTAAGAAAATATGCTGTTAGTAAATGTAACTTTTGTTTTTTTACAGATGGTAGAAATGTAGCTGATGTTGCTTTAGGTTCTGAACATACTATTTGCTTAGCAAATGACAATAGTTTGTGGGCATGGGGCTGGAATGAGCATGCAAATACAGGAACTACTTCTGATGACTGCATATTTATCCCCACTATGGTGCCTATAGAAATAGATAAGACTTCGAAAATAACGCAAATTTATGCAGGTAGTGCTCATAATTTTGTTGTAACAGAGGAAAATCAGGCAAATAGAGGCCACAAAGAAAATAATAATGAAAAACTAAGCTCATTATCTAGGGAGCCATCTGAATGTAATCTGTAATGTTTATGTAAATAAAATAATCAATTTATCATATGTAAATTTATTTAAAACAAGTAATTTATGATACATTAACTATTGTAAAGTTTTAAAATAGGTTATATAACTTAAGACCAATCAGTATTGCTGTCAGTATATCTGAATAATGAACATTGCATTTTCTAAGCACTAGGAAGACTGTTATAAATACTTGCTTGTTACAAATGAAATACTGCTTCCTTTGCAACAACAATTTGATACCTTTTGCCTTTTACTTAAGGCAATATTGAGGGTAAAAACCTAGTTTTTCCACAGCCTCACTTACAATATTGTGCTAAGCATATTCTATTCAACGAAGCTTTAAAAATAATAATACACACAAATGTTACAACACAAAAAATAGTTACTTTTCACCTCTGTAAGAGTTTCAAATAACTTTAACATTTTAAAAATATTAGCAAATATCCAATTCTCAATAGATGCTTCCAATTTCCTAAAACAATACAATACACAATGTCAATTGAATGTATTCAGTATCATTATACTATGAGGTGCAACTTCTGGTGTTAATCATTTGATCTTATTATTAAATATATTCATAAATAAAACTGACAAAGATTAACATTTTAGTGTTGGCTGTTACAATTCTATGTTCTATGTTACATTTAAATCTTTTAATATTTGGAGCTAATAAAAACATTTTTTAATGTTTAGCAAGCAATTTACATTATAGCAAAAGAAGTAGAAACTAAGTTGCTACCAAAAATAATTTTCTTACAATGTGTTTACCAATGTGAACATTGCAGTATTGTATAAATATAAATATCTTCCAATATCAATATCACATAAAACCTTGTAATGAGCCAGAGATACCACACAGGTTGTACAGAAATGTGTAAAGCACATTATGAAGTTACTTTATGTGTCATAAAATAAGATGATCTATTACTTGGGTTTGCATCTTGAAACCCTACTGTACGCACACCCACAAATATATTGAAATACATTCAACTACATAGCGCAACTTATTAATAAAGCTACTTTAAAATATCCTGAGATAATTAGAAAACTTCCCCGCAGTTCAAAATTTTTATGTAAAACAATTTTTCTATCAACAATTACAACATTCTTAAAGATAAGTAATGTGTATGTATATCAATATTTTTTAACAAAGTATGTAACAAGCCAATACATTTTGTGACCATTGTACATCTAATACCGTCTGCAAATTTTTGAACTGATTCATACATAACCGGGATCCTCCGATAACTAATAATCAATTATGAAAATTGCATAATTATATTAGAGAATGTTGGTAATATAATCAATTTTAAATTTTTTGTTGATTAGGACATCCCAGATATCAGTTAGCAGAACAGACACATAAGCCAATAAATTAACAATTGGATTGGTATTCACATGATATTAAGAAGTATTGTCACAAGTTACAATTACAAGATATAAAAATGAAGAATAATTCAATTGGTAAACTCTGCAAGGTTTTCCATTTTAAAATATCTAAGGATATTTTGACAGTAACTGCAGTAGCAAAGCTGAACATTGATGTCCACTTGCTACAGTACGCTGCTACCTCTTGCGCTCTCCTTTTTGTGTCTTACGCTTCTCCTTCTTTTCTTCTTTTAGCTGTTTTTGTTTTTCCCTGAAAACAAAAAATGCATTGTTATAACATTGTGATTGCTATGACTTAGAATTAATGTCAATACACATTTAATTTATGTATAAAACAATAAATAAATAAATATTATTTATACAATAAACACTTACACATCCATTTGCTTATAGACATACATATCATTAACGCATTAAGACACAAGTATAGTCAAACAGTAAAAAAATATACATTCTGTTCTAGGTTTCAATAGGAAGTTTTGAATATTTACTATGCCCTTGACGAATTTCAGAAAAGTTTTACAGCAATATAGGTTTACCTGTCTTCTCTGTCCTTTTCTTTCTTCCGCTGTGCTTCAAGACGTGATTGCTCCCGGCGTTCTCGAGCAGCATGTGCAACGTCAGATGCATTTGTGTTCTTCACAAGATCAGGGCCGTCGGAGTCCTCATCGTTTTCAACGTCTTCCTGAAGCAACAAAGTAAAATAATGCATATTATAGACATTGTAGGTAGGTATCACCAATCCGCAAAGGAGCAGCATGGTGGAGAAAGCTCTATCCCTCCTCAATAAAAATGAGACTCATGCTCTATAGTGGGCCATTGAGGATTGAAGCCATGCAGTAATCTTATTATTATTATTATTTAATTGTCAGGGCATGGGGAACAAGTATCCCCATGAGGCCACTGCAACCATTTCTGATCTATTGTGGCCATCCCAGTTTTAGTTAGACCTGGTCCCCCAGGCCTACATCTTGGATAAACCGTAGTACGTTTATTTTATTATTTATTAAATAGATTTTCTAGTAGTTTGCACTAAAAAAAAGGTAAATCTCATAAAGACAATGTACCCCATGGTCTGGCAGCTGACTATATTGAGATAATATTGCTTCACGAATTTTCTTCTCATCGTCCGTATATTCTCGGCGTGTCGTTGTGGCTACAGGTTGGGACTCCAATAGAACTCCTAACTGCACATCCACATCTTTGACCGGTTTCGGAGCCTCTTCTTTTGGCTTACACGATTCCCATTTCTCTATTATCTCATTGATATGGAGTGCGATATCATGTTCCTATAAAAAAATCAAAAACATTAAAAAAATACTAAAAATTTATCCTAAAATGTGTTTTCTAAAAGTGACACAACACTCACCACGATTTCAGATAGTATGCCTTCCAGCGCATCTCTTTTCTCCTCAACCGATTCCTCGGTTTCTAAGATACCTGAAATATAGGAACCGAATACTCCCTCGTCAGTTTTTAGGGATTTTAACTTAGCATTTAACCACGGCTCAAATCCATCCACGGAAGCCGCCATATTGTACAAGTAACGATGGGCGATTACTACTTAAAATAATCGAATTAGTCGATTGTTCAGGTTAGTCGATAAAAGTCGATAACAATCGACGTTATTCGATTGTTGTTAACAACTAAAACTTGCGGGCTGCGGCGGCGAGGCGACCGGCGCGGCGCAGCGTGCGCGTGCAGTAGAAGTGTTCGTTATATTAGATAGCTGATAAAATAATCAAATATTTATTTATAATCTTTCAACCGGTTATTTATTATAGCTGGCAAGCGTTATAAGTTATAACGTTGAGCGATTATTAGCCATAGCCACGTTCACAACGACATCGCACGATTCAAATCACGAATGTTCTATGCGAGAGCGAAACAGAAATACTCGAACGAAAGAGAACGGAACAACCGAACATCCGTAATAATATTTTTGTCATCTACCAAATTATGCTTTAAGATGACCGCATAAGAACTATATTCAGTTACATGTCCAGTACTGATTTAACGAATATATTTTTTGTTCGGCTATATATTCATTCTAAAGTTGAAGCGCTATTTTTGCGTTATATTTTCTGTTTGAATAAAATTAAAAATCAGTGCGATTATCTCGCTTGACCTCGTAGGACGCGTATTGATAGTTTACCGTGTGTTTGTGATATTTACGAGAATATTTGTAAATAAATGTTAGTTTTATTATTATTGCTTTAATAATATATTTTAATTAAAGTTTTAAATAAATAATGGTCAGATCGATGAAATTAATATTGTTGTAAATTGAATCAAAAAATTTTAAGTACACCTAACAACTTGCTCATTAAACTAAAAGTATATATTTATGTTGTTGAATTATCATAAACATTCAATACATTTTATCGCAAATAAAAATTTCAGTCGGGGACTGCCTAAGCCTGCAAAAAGTACGAAGGAAAGTTCAATGAATTTATTTAATTAAGTATGTACCTATTTAAAATGCAATTAATTCGCTCACACAGTAGTAATGTGCTGAAAATGAGTTAATTTTTTTTAATGTGTCCTTAAATATCCTTAAATAACAAGCACACAATAAAATAATTTGTTATCTGTCGCCAAAGACGTCTCTTTATTAGGCGTCCTCTACAACGATTAAATCAAAACGCGTCGTTCTACGAAGCGAACGAATATATTATAGCGTAAAAAATAATAGGCGTTATAAAAGTAGCGTAACGTTATATCGCGTTTTCAATATATAGCCGTTGCGAACACCTGTAGCGTGCAGTAACCGGTAACCAGAGTACTTTTGTGTGCGGTACTTACTACTAAATTTATCGAATAATCGAGGCGACCGGCGCGGCGCAGCGTGCGCGTGCGGTACTACTAAATTTATCGAATAATTTCTAGCGCAGCGCAGCGCCATATTGCTATACTCGTGCGTAGTTGCGTCGCGTATTACTACATTTACTAGTACTTAAAAAGTAATTACAAAAGATGGTGCGGCGGGTGAGGGTGCGTTGCATATTACTATGCGATTCGCGCTATACAATAGGTTATTTAGTTGACCATTTAGTAGCCAAGTATTCATATTGGTATCACTGATACACTTATGCACGTAATTTTTTTTTATTCTTCCACCTTACAAAGCCGGTATATACACATAGCCAAATTATCCATCCTTCTTATTAAGCAATTATAACAGTCGCAGTGGCGATTTCTCTAAGTTGGCGCGTATGGCGCCGCCATACCATAATTTTTAAGCATTAAATAAAATGTAAAAAATCATATATTTACAACCTAATTATTTAGACCTATGTACAATAATTACATTTTACGAGCGCTGCGGTCTTCTATCACGAACGCGACTCGCGGCGATTGTCTTCGCGTTCGGTCGGCGCCGAGCGCGGCCGAGGCATGCGCTTCTGCTAGCGCATGCATAGTCCATACAAAGTCGTTGGCCCGCGGCCGCCCGCGCCTCTTCGAACGCTTAGTATCACCATAGTAAAATTATACTGTGGTATCAGCGTATCACTGAGTTTGAAACGCGGGTCTGGCGCTGGGAATGGCGCATTACCTAACGAGTTTTCGCATGTTTTTCGTGATAGTGTAGATTTGTGATTACGGTTTCTATCTTTCTATTGATTTAATTTACTTTTTATTTAGTAGGTAATTAGTTTATAATGAAATGACATGAAATTATGAGTGATTCAATAAAATCTGTGATACAAGAACTTTTAGAAAGACCTTTCACGACAAGATCGTTCAAGCCGTTTGATAGTGGAAAATGGACTTTCACTATGGGACCAACCCTAAAATCGCGAAAAAACATCAGCTATTTCATACAAAAATAAAAATGTCAAATTGTATGAAATTTCTTTTTAACCGAATTCAAAAAAGAAGGAGGTTCTCAATTCGCCCGTATATATGCTTTTTTATGTACGTTCAGCGATTATTTCGTCGTTTATAGACCGATTTTGATAATTCTTTTTTTATTCTAAAGTAGATATCCGCAGTGGGGTCCGGTGATAAGGACACCAGGATCTGATGATGGCATCTCAGGGAAATCGAGGGGAACTTTTGAAAATTGTATGGACAACTAGTGTGTTTGTTCATGTTACCATAAGTACATTAAAGCGCTACTATTTCATGAAGATCTGGAGTCGATCTGATGAAGCCGAAAGACAGTCGAGGGAACTCCTCAACGATTTACTGCAGTTATCTAGTGTTTGGGCTTGATTAATTTGTAGCGACGAGAACTTTACACTTACATGTTGAATTGAGCGCCATCTGGCGAGTAGTTTTTGAGTTATCTCTACTTATCAAGATTGAAGTCGGTTATTTTTTTTGTAAAAAGCAATTATTTGCGATTTCAAAGTAGGTTCCTTAATGAAAGTTTGTTAGATTGTCTGTCTGAAGAAATGGTTTTCCGGTTATGCGCACTTAACACTACACCCTATATAACAAAAGCTGGAGCCACCCCAATTATAAACACCAGGAATCGCCACTGAACAGTCGCTGTTTTTTATACGCATTTATATTATTTCAAGCAAAAACTATATTAGTATAACGTACTGTGAGGCTTCTGTAAATATGCCTAATTGTTTAAATTCCCGACACCTTAATTTATAAATAGCTTTAATAGCACTTTCCTATAATACAAAGATTTGTTATGTATCGCTTGCTTTACAACAAAGTAAAATGCCATAAGACATTATACTATGGAAGTAGATATGCGAAGTAAACAAGCCTAGCAGTTTCTACGTCAGTAAAGTTTCTTATTTTTCTATCGCATAAGCAGTTCTACTAAGTTTTATCGCGACAAGTTGCTAAATGCGCGCCAAATTGTACTTTGTAATTTCACCAACCGCACGAACATAGCGTGCGTACAATTAGTAATACAATTAGTAGTTAGGTCGATTGTTATTCGAATAAGCGTGGCAGGGAACTACTAAATCGACAATCGAATGCACAGTCGCATAATTTTCGATTCAGTCGATAGTTTTTTTTTTTAACAATCGCCCATCGCTATGTACAAGTGACAGATTTGACATTACGCTAATTTAAACGATTTTTTTTATGATTTGTACCACAGATTACATCAAGATCGTACGATCTCACGTACCTACACACAGACAAAATTATTTAGAATGAGAACCATAGACGACATTTGTAGTTCTATGGTGTTTGTCAATGTGTGCAGTATTTTTATGTACCTAGTTGTAATGGGGGCTTTACATTATACAATTTACAGAGCGCTAACTCAGTGCACTAAAGTTGGGTCATTTTAATAGGCCACATTTGACAACTGTTTGTCTTTGCTTCATAGTGAGGATAACCTGCTGAAAAACATCGATTAAATTGAATAAATCGATAAGGACTTCAAACATCTGTAAATGAGGGTAACCGTTTTTGTGCTCACCAGTTGGCGCCACTGCAGAGGGCGGTCATGCTGTCAAAGCCCGCCCATACATAAACAGTGACAAATGAAATTCAGACAAGCGAAAAGTGACAGACAGACCTCCCTTTTCACTAGCGCCTCTAGCGGAAAATTCACACGCGGTTACCCTCATTGAATGCGATTTTTATAAAAAGTATTAATAAGCGCACAGTTCACACAACGACTAAAAAAAATGACAAAAATAATGCGTCAAATAATGGCGCGAAATGAAATTATGATTTTTTGTAACATTTCACGTTTCTACTTTCTAGATACTGACTTTTGAGCCAGACGTTATTATATAAATGAATAATTACATATTTTTTGCCCTAAAATGTAATAAAATTAATTTTGTTTGTATTAAAATACATTTTGTTTTGTAATCGTGAAATACTTTTTGACGATTAGTTCGACTTCTCGAATTCAACTTATCTACTCATCTGTTTCTTTCGGTACCATCCCTGATATTTAAAAAGAAAAAGAGTTCACTGACGTAACTTTGTAACGACGTCAGTTCCTTACTTTTAAGTGTTAAAGAGTTTAACAATATCTAGTATAGAATGTATTAGATACTATGGGGTGCCTCCCTTACATACAAGGTTACTTTGGAAAATTTTGACGAACTGTCAAATGTGACCTATTAAAATGGCCCAACTATAACTAGTGTTTTCATACATTCCGCTGCACTAGTTACTGTCTAACTGCCTTTACACAATGCGATTTTAGCACGCTAGCTCAGTAAGCGCTCTGAAAATTGTATAATGTAAAGCCCCCATAACAGGCACGCTTTTTTCTCCCACATATTGGGTTTGCTAATTTTTTTAGTCTGTGCATAAGCCATAAAATTAATGCATAAAACCACAAATTAGATAATACAGATGATAAGCTTCATACAAAGTGCCCAAAACCAACGCACATATATACACGGTTCACATACACCAAAAATCGGAACATATCGGACCACTCGGACCGCGATTGTTAATTCTAAGAATATGACATTTATAATAAACAAATAAGATACTTTTCTTAAGAAATGGATAAGAAATGGAGTTATTATAATTATTATCTTAGTTTGGTTTTGGTTGTTTTTATTCGACGTTAAATCATAAAATAAGGATAGTACAGAAGTTAAGCTCATGTATGTACCTCGATTTTGGTTATGCATGTGTGCGTAAGCCTTAGGGTTAGCGACTCCGCAATGGTCTTGGATTGGATCTAGTTATTTAATTTATTGATATGGATTAAACGGGAAAATTTAAATTTTAATGATTCTAATCATACACATTAATTTTTACTTTCCCGTTTAATCCATATCAATAAATTAAATAACTAGATCCAATCCAAGACCATTGCGGAGTCGTTAACCCTAAGGCTTACGCACACATGCATAACCGAAATCGAGGTGCATACATGAGCTTAACTTCTGTATTATGCTTATTTTGTGATAAAACAAATGTTGATTATGGTAACACTGTTATAATGTCAACAGGCAACTCAATTCAAATGTCAAGTCATGCTGTCTGTCATGAATGTCATGATTCATGATTTTGCATCTGTCAATTGAAGTGAGTCGGCTTTTGCTATAGCAAAGCTAATTTCTGTGAGGAATAAAAAAAGTAAAGTTTGTTAAATTTATTTTTATATTCCATTAAAATGTCTGCTAGATACGACAGAGCTATTACAGTATTTTCCCCAGATGGCCATTTGTTACAAGTAGAGTATGCTCAGGAGGCAGTCCGCAAAGGTTCCACCGCAGTAAGTTTAGAAAACTTGGTTAGAATGTTGCGTTAGGTTTTGAATCTAATTTATTTAAAATCCATCAAAACATCTTTATTTCTTAATATTTAATGCATCACCTTTACTTTAGTGGTTATATAAATTATTTAAAAGATATTGGCTGCCAAGGCTTCATGAAATATTTCATTGTTTCGAATCGAACGCAAAACTTCGCGGTTCATAAATGAATTTTCTTGTATCTTTTCAGGTAGGTGTAAGAGGTGGCGATGTTGTTGTGTTGGGAGTTGAAAAAAAATCAGTTGCAAAACTGCAAGAGGAGAGGACTGTTCGAAAAATCTGTCTCCTGGATGATCATGTTGTCATGGCATTTGCCGGTTTGACTGCAGATGCCCGCATACTTATAAACAGGGCACAAATAGAATGCCAATCTCACAAGCTGACAGTTGAGGATCCAGTTACTCTAGAATACATCACGAGGTACATAGCAAGTCTGAAACAAAAATACACCCAGAGTAATGGACGTCGTCCTTTTGGCATCTCATGTCTCATTGGCGGATTTGACTATGATGGTCAACCCCATTTGTTCCAAACTGAACCATCTGGGATCTATTACGAATGGAAAGCAAATGCAACTGGCAGATCGGCAAAAACTGTTCGGGAATTTTTAGAGAAGAATTATTCAGCAGAGGAGGTTGCTACTGAAAATGGTGCTGTGAAGGTATGAATCTAATGATATATTAATGTCCAAAATAATATGCCTTGATTTCAGAGGTCTTAAAGTGTTGTTCTACAGTGGTGTTCTACACTGTAAATTTGTATGAATGCTCATAAAAAATGATGTATTTATTGTGAAAAGACCAATTTCATAGATTTTAGCCATATTCTTCATTATTATTTACAAGTTTATTTATACACATCATTTATTTATAAATTGTTATAACTTGATACTAGCCCAACACCAAGGGAATGTCCTAATCCAATAGTGGGAGACTTATGAATTGTGACATATTTATGATAAGCATATTCTTGTTGGCATAGTATACTGGTACTGTAACTGTATGGATAATTTGAACCTGCATAAAGGTTTATATGAAGTCAGTGTGCTGGCGCTAGTCCTAACGGCAAGCCACTGCTGACTTGGCTTATGTGTTTCAATTAAGTGAATTAAACTTGATGTTTTTTGGGATGTATACAATGTGTGTGACTTTGAGACTGGCATACATGTGACTGCAATGCTGGAGTGGGGGTTGATGTATATAAGCTTAAGATACGGAGGATGTAGTGAAAATCTCAGTTTTATTGTATTTATGTGTGATAGGTAATTTATTACCCTCAAGTAGGTTGTCTGCATGTTTTTTTTTCTTGCCATATTAATATTAATGCCATATTTTTAGCTTGCCATCCGTGCTCTATTGGAAGTAGTTCAGTCAGGGCAGAAAAACTTGGAAATTGCTGTAATGAGACGTAACAAGCCCATGCAAATGCTTGATGCTGACACAATCAATTCTTACGTCTCTGTCATTGAGAAGGAAAAGGAAGAGGAGGCAGAAAAGAAGAAACAGAAGAAGTAAATTTAATTTTGTATTTTCTATTTTAACAACAATACACGGTTTAAGGACAATCTTGGTATTTCATTTTATTATAAATTTGCAGTGAACATTTTATGAATTCAACAAATCTACAGACTGAGAAATCTGGGAATAAAATTCTTTTAAGTTGGTCCCACATTCTGGATTGGATCCCTTACTATTCATTATATCATTAAACATTTGATCCCATTCACCAAGATAATGATTTGGGATTCCATTATCTTTCTGAAAAGAAGAAAACTTGAATAAGTTTGTTTCAGTGCTTAGCAAAAACTACTGTCCTTACCCTTATCATATAAATTACAGCGATATTTGACTGGTGGTTTTTGAGTTATGTCTACCTATCGATTTTGAAGTTGTTTATGTTTTAGTACAAAATTAGTTATTTTTATTTCCAGTATACCATACCTCTACCAGGTTACCATCATCACCTTGGTCACTGCTTATTGATGGTAACACACAGTTCAGTGAATTACGACCACTGGCTGCACTTTTACCGATTCTCTTAACAATATCATCTTCTATGTCATTATCAATATTAAACTCTGCCAATAGCTGCACTTCTTGCTTTATTGTTGTTGGTGGCTCCGCATCCAAATCTGGCATACTCAAAAATGTTGTTGGGAAACTGTCACTATTTTGTGGGCAAATATCATCATTGAAGTTCAAAAGATTATCTTGAGAACTATTCCTGTAATTGTTTCAAATTATGTCAACTTAGTAGTTTCACATGAATGTTTCACATTTCACATTAAGACAGGAGTGTCTTAATTAATTGACCAAGTTAACTACCCATTGATGGTCATATAGGCTTTATAGGCATGTCATACTGATGAAGGACTTAATAATAATTCTACTAATATCCTACCAATATTATAAATGCGAAAGTTTGTAAGGATGTGAGTGAGTGTGTGTGTGGGTTTGTTACTCTTTCACGCAAAAACTACTGAACGGATTTACATGAAACTTTGCAGTAATATTGCCTAGACATCGGAATAACATAATTTGTTAAATTTTATAGAGATTTTTGAAGGGACTGGTTCCCCGAAGCGAAGCGAGGGCGGGTTTACTAGTACTACATAATATATAGGTATGTCAATAAAGTTGAAATTTAATTTCAATGATGTTCATTGTGAACGATTTAAACCGTGTCGGCACTTTTTATAATGGATTGACATCTCTTGGAACGCTTCGACAGATTTCGGCACTTCGAGCCCACGATAAGTACCTACTATACTTATACCTACTATAAATATATAAGGTAGGTACGGTAGGTAGGTATAACATTAGGGTGAACATGCCTAAATGACGTAGTTGTCATGGCATGTCTTATGATTTCACACGGTGTAATAACCGCCAGTGTGTGCCTGCATTTGCATACTTAGACGTAAATAATAATAACAACGGTACACTCAGCCCCACGCTAGGATTCCATGAGTGACATGGGACACAGAAAAAGATATAACACCAATCGAGACGGAAAATTTAAACTCATTAAAATTTCCGCCACGTTGGGAATCGAACCCACATGGACGGCAATCCCGCATGTTAATGTAAACCATTGCACCATACGAGTCGTTTATGCCGAAGAGAGAAGACGCAACTCCTTACATCCACATAGGTACATCTTGCCCTAAATGACAAACTAGATAGTGGCTAAACTCACAAAATTGGTCACCTTACCCAAAGCTAACAGTATCCTGAGCTGGTGCTGCATTTTTGTTAATTTCTTCCAACTCTAAAAAGTTTAAACATCAAGGAATAAGTTGGTATAGGACATGAAATATGGTAATGTATGGACGAGGATAATGAGGAAGATGGATAAACCTGAAGGGACATTATTTGTATCTTTTTCAGAATCTTTGCCTTGTGTTAGGAGCCAATCCATGTCAATAAATTCTTCATCTTCACAATCATCTTGTTCATCTGAAACAGACGCCTTCTGTTTTTATATTAAAACAGGACTTGGTAAAAAAAAAAATGTATTTTCTATCCTGACAGGGGGATGCATTTGCACCCCCTTGCACTCTGCTTCCGGCGCCCATGATAATAATAATAATAATAAAAAACGCTACACACTCATAGCCCCACACTAGGATTCCCTGTGTCGTGGGTGCAATGGACAACACACAAGATAAGGACACACACGCAGACCGAGAACGGACTTTTAAACTCGGCATTAAAATTTCCGCCTCGCTGGGAATCGAACCCAGGCCCCTCGGAACAACGATCCGGCGTGTTAACCATTGCGCCATCCGGGTCTTCTAATAACGATAATGACGTCCAAACACGGTAAGCACATTAACTTAGTACCGTTTAAGTAGCAGACTCCCAAATCAAAAACGCATGGGAACCTAAAAAGGTACATACTTAACTACATACTTACCGTCATCATATACGAAATTTAATTCTAGCTGGGGTTCATGTTGCATGTACAAGTCTTGCGCGGCCTTTCTCAACGCTGCTCGTAATGCTTGTCTTGCTTTTTGAAGAGGTGTTATAAAAGGCATTTGATCACTGTTACTTAAAATGTTCTAAAATAAATCAATCACACTTATGAGATGTGGAATGTGGTTGTTACTAGGTTCAAAAAGATTTTATTGTGTTCTAATCAAATTGTTTACCTTGGGCTTGAGATTTTTCTTCATTGTTAATGCTTTTCTAGTAATTTTATTGAGTAGTTCCGGCCTGTCATATTGAAAATAATCATGAACATACTCGTGCATATAGGGGTTGCTTGAATTACAGAGTGGGTCCTGCAGGTGCGAAGTAACTTTACGAAATCCATATAAATTTAATTGTCTTACAAAACTAGATATATTTGCAGTCTTAAAAACGGAATTATCACATTGCAAATAATTATGAAGGAGTCGATAATTTAGGAGAATCGTCCTGCCTGTTCCTCCCCATATAATTGCGCCTGTACGTAAATTAAGTAAATACCACAGTTTTTGCGGAAATCGCATCTGAAAAATGGCATTTTTGCTGTCTTGCATAGTATCCTTCCTTCCTATTATCTATAAAATTAAATTTTCACGAATTCTTGAATAATGAGAGCTTAATGAGAGACAATTTAATTGAAATTGGCGCCACCTTTCTTTTCGTACGCACAGAGCATAACAGGAAGGTATTTATTTTGTGGTATTTATAATATGATATAGTCTGTGGTATTTAGCCGAATGCCAACCATAGAGTTATAAACTAGAGTAAGACCGCGTTCCAGTAACCTATCATAATGCTCAAAACATGTCACAAACCTTTCCACAGGTCATTATAACCGTTGGTGTTCGTTTAGGTGGTGATGACGTTAAGAAGGACATCATCAGTTTCGATCACAACGATCCAAAATGTGGGCGCTGACAAATGTGGCACGCTTTTTAAACATATAGGTAAGATGGCGATGGAAAGTAAATATATTTAACTACGATTCTGAAAATGAGGTCATAGACGAAGTTAATTCTGAAGTGTTATAGCAGGAAAATTATATAACACAAATTATATAAATAATAAATACAACGCACCAAAGATACAGTTCACAGACACGAAATCTTAGACCACTTCAACCGCGCTACCTTTTCGTTTTTACACTTCCATTTGCTACAGAAACGTACAATAAGTAGATACTTGCTTGTAATTCAATGATGCGATAGTTAACACAATTCTTAAAGCATGTAAGTATTTATTAAATTAATCCAGACATGTAAAATTATTTGCTGTGATTATTATTTTGTTTTAAGTAATAAATATATTTAAAAAATATAATACAAATAAATTTAAATAAACGAATCAAACGAAATTTCTGCGGTCCAGTACCCAATACAAGAAACTAATTTAAACAACATTATATTGTTCTAATTATCATTTATTCATCGTTTAAAATTATATTATTACAGATAACCTGAATCACCCATTTTATTGAACTTGTCATATAAGGACTCCCGTGATCTTAGTTAACAATGTAAATATAAATAAGACCAATGGTTACCAAATTAAAATAAATTACATTAGATTAGAATCTGTGAATAAACAAATAAATTACAGGATCCAATCCAAGACCATTGTGAACAACCCAAAGGTAAACGCCCAAATACGTCACAAAAATTGAAATACATACATGTTATTTTGTGGTACACACTTGTGATGACCTGATGACTTTTGACGTAAAAAGCTAGTGGAACTCTAAATATATAAGTTGAGGCCGCCTCGTTATGAACTTAGTGGAACGCAGCTTTTATGTGCACTTATTTGTCTGTGGTATTGGCATGTCTGTTCTGTCTGTTGTCTATTGTGTCAATGTCAATTTTATATTGTTTTGTTTTGTTTTAAATAAATTGTATTGTATATAAGTAAATGAAAGTTTTATACTTCAACTTTACTTGGAAAATATAATTCTAGAAAAGTTGAAATAAAAATTGTTTTAGTTTTATAAACGCTTTCCATTGTGTTGTAAAATAATTAAGAAGAGAATGTAATATTTAGCTGCTAATTTCAGTAGGTAGGGATTTTTTATCAAGTGCAGTGGCCTGAAGTGCTTGACTAATTTCAGTCGAGAGTTGCTGTAAATCTACAAAATGAATAAGTCTAGGTATGTACGGAATTTGCTCAAGTTATCTTCAAGTGCAACTATCATAACCGCTTATTTGATGTTTTGATCACATGTTACTTAATTTATTTATTTTAGATTTTCTATGCTGCTGTTGGAGCCGGGCGAGATATACTTTGAAGATTATTCTTGCAAAATGAATGAGCAGGATTCCCCGAGCAGTGACTCATGTGTACAAGGGCGTTTAAAACTTTGTTCTAAATCACTCGTTTTCGAGCCGAGAGAATGGGCATTTCCCTTAATTAAACTGCACTATAAAGATTGTATAGATATAAGTACAGCGACAAAAGATTACTCAGGCGACACAAAAAATATAATTAGAGTACAAACTAAACAGCATGCGGAAATGCTCGAAGGAAACATTTTAGCGCCTTACAAATTTAAATATGAGAATAAGGATTTTTATTTCCACTTTGATTTCGTGACTGCAGAAGAATGTCTAAATCAAATGCAGCAGCTACAAAGGGCTTCCACATTACATGCGCCTGAACATAATAGCATGGTGGCAACAATACTGCATTCAAGGTATATGAGAATGGTGTTTGATCCCGTTATGATGGATGATTTTACTGAAGAAATTATTTGTGAACTACAAGCCGATAAGATTTCACCTCTAGTTAGGCACCAAGGGAAATTGGCACTAACACCTACTACCCTTTATTTTCAACCATTCAGCAATATTGAAAGTGTAAGTATTATCTACTTAGCTGTAATTTTAGTCCTCCTCTTAGTTAGGTAAGCCTACAGGTTTGCTAATAATAATTTATTTCAAGAAACTTGTGTGGCTTCCACCCATGACCCACTAGCACTACTCATCATTACTATTATATCTAAGGAGGCCAAACTCAAATATTGTTTTTTTTCTCCAAACTTAAAGCCTCTGACCTGGCTTAACATCTCTGTAATGATCATAACCAGAAGCAACATTCTGCATGCCATCCAAAATCACAAGTACTCATTCACTCACCATTCACCCACTGACTGCCTGCTGTTCCCTAACTCAATGATCGAAAGGTTGGAAATGTATGACATGTGCTCACATTTCAATTCATCTTGTAAGCAAAATTTACATGACATTTAAAATTTGCGCTGTCAACCTACAATGAACCTTACTCACAGGGCATAAAGCTGTCTGGTGTAGGTTGCCAGTTCAACATATTCTGTATCAAATTGAAATGTAGAATAAAAGGGGTGGGTATTTCCATTTTGATAATTTATCACTGATATGAATTAAATGATGCAAACATAAAACAAATAATATTGTTGGTGATTATTGTTTCCAGAGCCCAATAATCAAATTGAAGCTGAATGAAATGAAGAGGATGTACAAAAGAAGATTTTTGTTAAGGCAAGTTGTATGTATCATTGAATGTTAAATGTATAATTGTGATGATTTGAGATGCTTATGCTTGCATGGTTATTTTTCACTTTGGTTCTTGTATATTTGCAGATTTTGTTAGAACAATTAATTTTGTCTTAAAAATTCTGTAATATACATGATTATATTATATATATTATAAATCTAGTTATTTTGCCAAATTTAAAAATTACAAGCTTTTATTTATTATATTATTAATTATTAATAAATACCTCCAATTCAGGAGTTTTTATGCCAATAATTTTTTCTTCTCTTTGGCTGCTTACTTTGCTTTAATTAATTTTATGATGTTTCAAAATAAAATATTTTAAAGTAAAAAAAAGAGATTCTGTAGTTCTGAAATATTTAAAAATTATCAAAGTCATTTAAATTTCAGTGTCCCCCTGGTTTTTCTACTTTAGCAAAACTTAAAACCGCTTGTTTTTAACCTCTTACTACCACCCTCCTAGGACTTTAGAGCCCACCTTGAGAAAGATTCTTGAAAAGACAAATTGACAATAAAACAACATCAAAAATTTTGTTTGTCTTGGTATTGTTAGAACTGTGAAAATGTTCTGTTATTTCAGGGCCTAGAAATATACAATAGTGAAGATAGCCCTATATCACATATTTATTTAACCTTTACTCGTGAGGAAGCCAGAGACCAGCTATACAGCACATTGGAAGATTCTCCAAATATTAAGTTACAGAGTATCCACACTGATGAGATGACACTACAGTGGCAAAACGGTGTTGTTTCCAATTATGATTATTTAATGTATTTGAATTGGTAAGTTTTCCACTGTCCTTAGTGAATCAATCAATTATATTACCTGCAGAAGGATTGAAATTTAGTCAATGTATCTACTAAGCAAACAAAATGATGCAATATCAATTTTCTAAAAATACAATGAACCAATGCCAGAATTAAAAGTGAAAGCTCACTTTAAAGACAAGTTCTTCAGTAGAAGTTAGTTGTTGTTGTGGCGCTCACAGCTCTCGCCAATTGAATTTTTTTTTTCTTTGATTTCTTTTAATTGCAGTCACTGATTTTTTAGTATTATTTGTTGTAGTTAGTTAAGGCTTCATTTGGATCATAAGGCCATTATCTAACTAGTGTGTACAGTTGTACAAATATGATTGCATCCTCTTGCCGGATGTTGATTGTCTATAGGTATTCTTCGGAAAGTTTATAATTGCTAAATGGTGTAACGAAATGGCCAATTATTTATTAGATAAATTCATGATAATGTTTCATAAACCATGTAGTATTGTGGATTATGATTGACCTTAGTGCTTTTTACTATTTTTCTTTAGTCTTTCATTGGTTCTTATAGTGTAGTGTAACATAGGTATTGTTATTTTTTTCTACAAAATGTAAACTTTTGAACTTTGGTTATCTTTTGAATTTTCAGCTTAGGGGATAGAAGTCAAAACGACTTAACACAATACCCCGTATTTCCATGGATTGTGGCAGATTACACATCAGAGACTCTAGATCTGGAACGTGTTGAAACATTTAGAGACCTCTCAAAACCTATGGGTGCATTAAATCCTGAAAGACTAGAGAAATTAAAAGAGAGGTTCAATGAAATGAATGATCCAAAGTTTTTGTATGGATCGCACTATTCAGCGCCAGGACTCGTCTTATTTTACTTAGTTGGTATTTTCATTTTTGTTTATTTATGTCATTTGTTATTTATACTGTTATGGACTGAAATATTGGCCAGCGTAATATGACACATTGAATATAATTTCAAATTTTCAATGGAGGTAAAGCTATGTTTTATTTGCAGGTTCGAAAATACCCACAGTACATGTTGTGCCTTCAAAACGGTAGATTCGACCATCCTGACCGAATGTTCAACTCGGTCAAAGACGTCTACAATAACTGTTTGAATAATATGTCGGATTTTAAGGTAATTTTGACGTGAAATAATTTTTATGTGATGTTGGAACGTTTTTTTTAACAGTGATTTGAGTGTGAATGTTTTTCGAACAGTTGTGAATACTATATTGTCATTATTGTCAATATCTTCATATCATATCAATATCAATAAAATTATAATAATTTCCAACAACTTCCATTCAGTTAAGGGACCACTTCAAGTGATGGTGTCTGATTTTTTCACAAACCTGTAATTTTCAAAGTTAAATCACATAAGTACTGAACCCTGTGTAGTCATTGACCAGTTTGCTAGACTGAAATATTGTGACGATGATAATTATATTTATTTTTCAGGAACTAGTACCAGAGTTCTACGACGTGAGTGCGAAAGGAGATTTCCTAGTCAATAAATACGACATAGACTTCGGGGAGAGACACGACGGGACCAAGGTGTGTGATGTGAAGCTGCCCCCGTGGGCGGATTCCCCAGAGGACTTCGTAGTGAAACTACGTGAGGCGTTGGAGTGCGACTATGTCTCTAGACACTTGCACCTGTGGATCGATCTCATATTTGGCTATAAACAGAGGGGTGAAAAGGCGGTTGAAGCGAATAATGGTTAGTATGAATGTATTATCTTTTTTTTCTTCTATCATATTATGGTGAGGTGACATGGGTATGCTAATATGCTTGTATATCGGCTGTTCACACTATCAATGGTCAAGGTAAAATTAATCGACAAATAGCTTAAAAGTCAAATCGGATGCCTCTTGTGTTTATTTATTTAGGCAATCTGACAGCGTTTCTTACCTAAAGGCAAAAACATATTACACAATTTAATAATTGAATTTGTTTAACAAATCAATTTTTTCAGTATTCCATCATGTTTGCTACGAGGGATCCGTCGACCTAGACTGCATCTACGACATGAATGACAGACACGCGTTAGAAGTCCAGATAATGGAGTTTGGTCAAGTTCCCAAGCAGATCTTCACAAAGCCACATGTCAGGAAAATCATTCAGCGAGTTAGCAGGCCTATAAAGAAATCCGAGGGCTGTGCTTCTTATACTGCAGAGTGTATTGATACAATAAAGCTTCACAAGGAGTCTGTTAACTGTGTGATACGGCAAGGATCAAGGCTGATATCTGTGGGTAAAGACGGGACTCTAAAGGTGTACGATGTTGTCCAGAAAAAGCAAATCAGAAGTGTTTCATTATCGACTACGCCGCTAAGTTCTTGTGTCATGGTCGATAAAAATGTGGTAGCTGTTGGTGCGTGGGATAACGAAATGTAAGTTCTATAATTTTTATTTTGAAATTTTTATGTTCTATACTAATACTGTGCTTACTTCACTTCGCTTTTCAAGTGTTACCTATAACACTTGACAAAATGTTGAGAAGAGGTTCTTTGGCATGTTTACATATAAATTGAAACATTAAAATCTGTTCATTCGCTCGGTCTGGGGTCGCAGCTCGTAGCCGAAACTTCGTATTCAGCTAGCAAAATTGTGACAATAGTCTAAAATATTCTAAAGAATTGCAAATGAAGTAACTGACGCTCGCTTTGTAACTTTATTGTTACAATGTGTTCAAACAATTTACGAAAGCAATTGTGTTCGTTTGCGTCATCTACTTATTATAATCGTTTGTGAGCAATGAATACAGATTAACTTTTATTGAATCAGCTTTGTGTATTAGACTTAAATTATCCTAGGTCGTGTGAAGGAGATATCTTTATCTATTTATTATCTATATTTATAATATGTACAATTGTACATATAAAAATCTGTAACTGATCGCTGTCTGTACATGAAAGATACAATAAATAATTGGTGTCGGAAATACTATTATTTAGCATTTTGTATTGACCTTCAACTTACATTGCTACCTTCGTTGCTATGGTAACCATAACTAGTAAAATATGCAAGAAACAATTAGAGATAACTAGTAAATCCGCCCTCGCTTCGCTTCGGGAAACCAGTCCCTTCAAAAATCTCTATAAATTTTAACAAATTATGTTATTCTGATGTCTAAGGTATATTACTGCAAAGTTTCATGAAAATCTGTACAGTAGTTTTTGCGTGAAAGAATAACAAACCCACACACACACTCACATACATCCTTACAAACTTTCGCATTTATAATATTAGTAGGATTGATTTTGTTGAAAGGTTTGCTTCACAATCATATCCATAATTACACTACTTTACTTCACCCACGTCCTCGTCCCAAATATGTGATATACCTTCCCCCTGGGGTTACCTATATCGAATAATTTCAAATATTAATTACTCGTTGGAGATTTTATAACATTTCATGTAACGCCAAAAAATGTATGGCCTATTCACACGATGTCACACTCCGGTGATCTCCTACCGTGTGCCCAGTGTGACGTTGATTAATGACCCTTTATTAACACACAGATCATTCCAGATATCTGTACGACGTGGAGTACGGGAGACTGATGGAGAGTTTCCGAGCTCACGACGACTCGGTCACGTGTTTATTGTGGCTGCAGAAACGTAAGTTGGTGACAATATCGTAACTACACTGGGGCCGTGTTCGATTCCATACAGATTATTTTATCGATTGTGTTCGATAATAATATATTATAATTTGTTTTAATTACATCCCCCACCAATATCAGCTTTATGCCTATGTGATTTAAGCTACAGATTGCATAGTGTTTGATACCCAGAATTGAATTAAATTAAATGCCGTAAGTAAATTTTGCTTACAAGTTACAAGCTAAATCGAGCTGACTATACAGATACATAGGTAATATAGGTAGGTAAGTACATTAATTTGTTTTAACAGGGAGTGGTAATTTCATAAGGTTTAGAAAATCTGACGTATTGTATTTATTTTGACACGGAGCCAAAATTGTACTCTAATATTATAGTCGGCACAATCATAAGATTCCGATATGACGTCTGTCATGTATGTACACAAACTAACCTTGTATGGACGTCTTCAATTTACTTATTACGGAAATATTTTTTTTTTATTTGAACCGCTGGTAATCATACTATGAAGTGAAGATATTTCGTAGTGAATGATAGGTCACTTTGGTTAAATTATGCAATGCACTATTTACTGTGCATATACAATACACAGTTTATATTTATTATCAATGCAGCTTTATAAGTAGGTACATAATGTACTTGTGAATCCACCTCCTCTTCGCTTTGGAAAATTGTTTTTATGTTTACAGATAATAAACACTTCTTCCCATTTTTGCAACATAATATTTTATTGGTACATCGCTTCTATTGCTCGTAGCATGATGTTATAAAATTGCCCACAGTTTGTTAAATATTTTAATTAGGCATTAGTCCGTAATAGGTATTAACCGCAAGTAGCGGGTTAAACGAATTGGAGTAATATTGTTTACTTACTACGAGTATTTAGATAGGTACCTACTTACTTACTTATACGTATCTACTTACATAGGTAAATACTAGAAATTCTGGCGAAATATGTAAACCATCCCTGCTTGTTTTTTATAAATTGTTTATATAATTTTATTTTATTTTAATCAGTTTACATCATAAATTGTGTAAAATTGAACAAATATTTAAGACGTCACTACAATGTTGTATAAGGAGGCTGGATTTATAGTTATGTGACCTCTTGAAACAATTTATGAATCGACCATAATCGATACATTACTATAATCGAAAGTATGTGCTACCATGTCACACCCAAAATACAAATAGTTATAGATTCCTTAATATGTCTAAAGCATTGCGATTTTTCGTAGCTATTATAAATTCCCGATACATACGTTTTTAAGCCTTTTCCACTCAAATCGGATAATTATTAACCGTTTAACAGTTTCTTCGTTTTCACTAGATTAATGAAATTTCCATTTTAATAACTAATATAATTTCCTCACCTTAACTTACTAGTCAAATTGTCTTATTATCCCTTTCGGTGTTAATCTCAACGCTAGATCTGTTTTTACCTGATTTTAAGAAAACAATCAGAGATGAAAATGAAAATGAAAATGAAAATGAACTTTATTTCTTTCACAATAGTTCAGTACAACTATAATCTAGGTTGGAGCCATCCTAGTAAACATAGAAATGTCTGTGTCAGGAGGCTCCGCTCTTCCGTAACATTAAATTAAAAATAAAACTATGTGTGAAATTACAAGTAACTTACTTATATTATAATGGTACTGTCTGTGTATGTGAGTACGTGCGTGTGTGAGTATGTATGTGTGTGTATGTATGAATGTGTGTGTGTATGTGTGTGTTTTTTGTGTTTGTGTGTTTGTTTCTGTAAGTTGTATTGATTGCAGTTTGTGATAGTTGTATGTACAATATAATATGCGGTTGAGGGTAGGGTTACTTAATCCGTGTTAAAAGTGTTTCAGTGTCTTCGTAAGACAATGACTTAATCCAATCAAGAATTTTCTTTTTACAATCCCATGTGATACATTTAGGTTTATAAATTATCGTTCCGAACTTAATTAACGAAACGATTAGAAAGTCTTATTACTTATAATCGGTTAAATTTATAAATCGGTTTATTTAATTACAATTTTGTTGTACTTCACTATTGTCACTGTGATGACAGCCTTCATATCGGAATCTTATGATTGTGCCGACTATAGGATGATATAAATTAGAAATTACGGGGTACAAACACAGAGAGAGGAGTAAGTAAAGGGCGAATTAATATTACTTCATTTATATACATTTACGTAATATTCGTTACATTCGCTAAGAAGGTATATCTAATTAGAAATGCTGTTTTATGCAAAAATAATAACAATAATAACGCTTCACACTCATAGCCCCACACTAGGATTCCCTGTGTCGTGGGTACCATGGACAACACACAACACAGACCGAGAGCGGAAATTCAAATTCATCATCCAAATTTCCGCCTCGCTGGGAATCGAACCCAGGACCCTCGGAACAGCGATCCGGCGTGTTAACTATTGCGCCATCTGGGTCGTATGCAATGCAATGCAAATAATTTTTTTGTTATGATTTTGCAAATGCCCATTGTGATTTAATTTTTTTAATATGTTACACGTGAAGCTCTAGGTACCTACGGCTTTGAGAAAAGCAGTGAAGGAAAAACTTATTCAACTTTCGATATCTTCCATAAATAACCTTCTTATTCTTACATTATTTTTTTGCTACCGGATTTGTATAATTTTCCGTTGAAGTTAAGTTTTTTAGTTAGCTTGGCCGAGTTGTAAATGACATCATCGATGTATTCGTTTTGATACAACGCATAAAAGTGATTCATACCAACGGTGGCAGCGACCCCGTCATTACTGCCTACGTCAATAGTGTTGTTGCTTTTTTTTATATTAACAAGGAAATTTCTTGCTCCTTGGGTAGATTTTTACATTGATTTTGATCGATTGCGATATTCAGAAGTGAGCATGTTTTTGAAAATCTTTACGGTTATTTTTTATTGTCCAACATGGCGTACGCAGCTCTTGATGTAGGGGGTAAAAGCCCTGAATTCTTGATCTAAAGAAGGGGGGGGGGGGGGGTCTTGGGTTCGGTTTCCAGCGAAGTGGAAGTTTGAGGGAAATGGAAAAGACGCGATTGTTGGTCTTCTAAGACTACTTAAGTTCAGTACTTTTGATCAGTGGATAATGTGTTATGTATTTTCATATTACTCATAATATTCAGATCGTCTTCTAATATCGGGCGGGTCGGACTGCGTGGTGCGGGTGTGGGGCGACGTGGGCAAGGCTGGCCACGCGTTGCGCGGCCTGAGAGCAGAGTTTGACCATGACGGGATCATCACTTGTACTACATACAGGTATGCGTAGTCGGTATTAAAAATATAAGAATAAAATGTTTCAGACAACTCAAATATAGCTTGTGTGTGCCAAGATATTAACATTAGGATTTACATATCTGTCACATAAATATCCACCCTTTTTAGGAATCGAACTTGATACCTTTTGTTTCGCAGGAAAGATTACTACCGTTTACTTCTTATCGTCAGTTTGTCACAGAAGGGAAGGAGGTTCTCAATTCAACTGTATTTTTTGTTTGTTACCTGAGAACTTTCAACAGGGTGGACAGATTTTGAAGTAGGTAGTGCTTGTTGCCTGGTACCAATATGAATTCGAGAGACATCTGGCGAGTGGTTTTTGTGTTATCTGTATTTGTCGAAGTGGGTTATGCTTTGTCAAGTTATAGATACTACATTATAGAATTATAGATTACACCCAACACATTCCAGAGACCGCCACCCGGACTTCGACATAATAGCGGGCACGAGCGACGGCGATATATTCGTGTGGGCGTTCGGGCCGCGCGCGCTGCGGCTGCGGCTGCGGCTCGGCGCGCCGCCCGCCGCCGCGTGCCTGCTGCCCGCCGACCGGCTGCTCACTGTGGGCGGGGGGGAGCTGGCGGTCACTGACCTCAGTGTGCAGCACTCGGTGGGTATTGTGACTTTGATGGTAGGTGAATAAAAGACGAAAAGACGTAACCGAAAAGGGCAGGGTACAGTAACTACCCCCCACCCTCGGATAAAATTCCTGCTTGTCCGATGAGTTCCAACTTAATCCACAGTGGCCGTTAGAAAAATAAAATGTCCGTGGGGACCTGGGGACTGTCTTGTTCCTTCTTCTGAAATTGTTCATTTTCAACTACCTATTACTTTTTAGTATTTTTTATATGTACAGTAAGTTCATTGTAACTCGGCTGATGTGAACTTCGTTTTCCGAGATGTTCGTAACTGACCAATCAAAACACGGCGGCCATGGCAGTGTTTTGTATTTACGTCTATGGTATTGCTTAACTATCGTACCGCCCGCACTCCCCGCCTCCTACCACCATTTTGGTCTTAAAATCGACATCTGCGCAGCCACTCGTAGCTATGTTCACATCAGCCGAGTTAAAATGACCTTACTGTAAATAGATGAAAAATTCGCAGATCATCCTCGCCTGGTGAGCTACATATAAGTAATGCTCCTTCAGGCGTCAACGAAGTGTTGTCGGCCAATTGTAATTTTATGATGTAACACCCAGGTATACCAGAAGCAGTTCCCGGAGTCTATAACAGCGCTGTGCAGCGACGGCGCGGGCGCGCTGTGGCTGGGCGCCGGCGGCCGGCTGCTGCACTGGAACATGGTCGTTGTGGCGCAGCTCCACAAGATCGTCGCTCATGACGGTGAGATGGTGTGCTTTATGTGTAAGGGTCCCCGCAAACTGGCCACAGTCACCGGCGGATGTCGCTGTGACGCTTCTTTTTAGAAGCACCTTTCGGCCACAGCCGCTTCTGCTGCATAACCCGCTGTTATTGGAGCGCTAAACGAAGCGCCACAACGCTACAACCACCGGTGGTTGGTGGCTGTGACCCGTTTGCGAGAACTCTAACTGTTGTTGAGTGGTAAAGAATAGTCATTGGTGAACTAGGATCATGTTCATGGATGGTGGATTGACAGCCTTATGGCAGAATGTAAAAAATAGACTTGAACAATTAGTGAATTGGTGATGCCTATACCTACATGACCAGGTATAGGTACTATAGTCCGTTTTTTTTCGCTGCGGACTAAATTGACACATGCAAATGTCAAATTTCGAAATAATGTTACCAGCTTTTTAGATATAGTGTGGTACTACGATACCGGTTTCCTGAATCGTAACTTTTTACTCTTACCACATAATTTTATTATTATTTGACAATAGACGAATCTTTTAAAAGTCGTGGTGAATATGGAGCATCACAGATAAAAAAAAAATTTATTGATTTTAATAACTTATTTCACTAAGTAAATACGACAATTATTTATTTATAATTGAAGAATACGTAATAACATACATTTAACAACAATAACAATACATAACGGTTGTCGCCACATTGTTAAAATTTTAACCGATTCCGTGCGGATGGCACCACAGTGGTGCCATGGATATCTTTTGTGTATGGCGGGTGGCACCCGAGAGGTGTCAAATTTTAAACACATAAAACTCCAATAAATTGGCATTTATCGAAGGTGTTCTCTTAACAAAAGTGTCGTTATTTGTCACGCAGGTCCTTCCTAGGGTGTCAGTTTCAGGATTTAGCGTGATTTCGCACACTTCAGGGATTGAAAACATTTTCAAAATAAAATAATTATGTTGTTTTGCATTTTTTGGCCCTTGTAGGCCCTAGTAGACCCTACTAGCTTAGTAAAGTTTAGTAATCATGTGACTTCTATAAAATAGTAAAGAATCTGTGACATGACAATTATCAGACTTTATCGGTTTATTTAAATTTTAGTAAAAATGTGATGATATGACTTTTTACGTGTTTTATTGTTGCCTATTACGGTCAAAGTCAGTCATAAAACATGCGTGCGAGCTTTTCTTACGTTCGACATGAAAATATAAACAATAAATATTTTAAAACTATGTAAAACTATGTGCAACAAAAACTATACTTGAAAGAGCGCTACCTATCAATAAGGTACTTTCGGTAGTGAAAAATAAACTTGATTTTCCTAATAAAAAGCAAGAAAAAATATATTTCGGCAAAATAAACACGCTTTCGCGCCTTAAAATAAAAGAAAATATTAATTCTTTTTTATTTCCGGAAAAAAACGCTGTCAGAACTTGTCAGCCATTTTGATGACGTAATAATGGTAAATTGTACAGTGCCACAAACTTATCTGACCCGGTGGCCAAAATTGGAACTAATGAAAATGTTATACTGTTGTCAGAAAAATACCAAGACAGTAGCGCCACCATTATTTCATCATCATTTTCTTGACTAGGTTCAAAGACATCATAAGACTGGGAATGTTCAAAATAAATCTGTTTGCCAAACTCCTCGTCGTCGGGGCATTGTGTTTCAAGTTGTGATTCTGAAATATATTTTCTTTTTCTGGGTAACTCTTGGACCAAACCAAATGTATTAAATATAGAAAATCAGTCATAAGCTTAACGTTCTAAAAGAGTCTCTATACTTTACAAGCCCAAATACCTAATTACTTATAGTTGTATTACTTTAATAGTACTTTTCGTTAAGAGTAAGCCAGTAGAAACTAGCTATTCGGACTTTTGTGTTTATCTTTTTATGAATAAATCTCGTAATGAGAGTATTTTCATATTCTATAAACAACCTATCATGAATTTTAATTTTATAGAACAGAAAAGAACTATCTAGCACTCTGCATGCCTCTAATGTTCATCTTTCGTAACACAAAACAATCAATTCATCAAAAAATCACAAAAATGAGTACAACACCTGACAGAAGTAAGACACTTACCTTCCATTTCCGTTATTACACGTGGATAGTCACTTTTATACACACTAATCGAAAAGTTGAACTGTTTACGTTGGGTTTCGACTGCCGACTAAACATAAAACACGTGATAACAGGAAAAGAAACGATAAGTTACAATTCATGGCGGAGGGCACCTTAGTGGTGCTACCAAAATCCCTGGCGTTAGGCACCACAGTGGAGACATGAAACATTTGTTCGCCGCTAGGCGCAAAAGTTTGTCCGAAAGACCGCCGCATTGAATCGGTTAAAGACACATTTTTGTAATTATTACTGAAAAACGATACTAGATTGTAAATTACGTAAGGTTACGGTCGTGGCACATCACTATTAATGATTTGCAAAAAAGTAGCAACACAGCATAAGTCAATTTAGTCCGTAGCGAAAAAAAACGGACTATACATTACTACTACATTTCTGTAGACTACATGTGCAGTGTCCTTTTTTTGTTTATATCGACATATTTCATATGATTTTATCAGGCTTGAAATTAATACTAATCTATTATTCATGGCAAACTATATAGTCCTTCTGAACTACCAATGCGATGGGATGCAACTGGGTTAGAAGGAACTCGACTCGCCGCACGGCGCCGCTCGCTTGCCCTTCTTGATAATGATACCTAGTATAAACACAGCACAATGCGCAACAGCGCGTAAATTAGAAAAGCTTTGTCGGGAATAATTTTTGATTCAGATTTGGATTTTATTTCATTTCAGATACTATAAAGGCGATACACTACGATGAAGAATCTAAGACATTGGCCACAGCAAGTAAAGATAGATCAGTCAAATTGTGGCAATTGGTTCCAAATTCCTGACAGAACTTTTTGTCTACAACAACAGTATTATGCTCAATTCCGTATTCTAATCCATGTATTATTTCATACCTATATACATAAGTGGAGATACATTTTACAGAAATTGTCGTCTGTAAATTTCTAAGACAATAAAATAAATTTTATATTAAATGGTAATTTTACTTGGTATACTTGATGAGAAGTATGAGAAGAAACATATAATACAGGCTAGAGGTCCCTTCGGAAACGGAGATTCTATAACCTAATACTTAATTATTTTTATCATGGTTAGATCGAAACATTAAGAGCTCTTGTACATGGCACGTTTTCTTGACCGTACGGCGTGTTTGCCGTGCCGTAAAAAAAACGTGCTAGCGTGTACATGGCACGGCAAAGCTAACGGGCAAGACAACGGCCAGGTGCCGCTCACTTGGGATCTTTCATGAACTAATGTAATTAACAATATTCGTTATTTATGTTCATTTTACTAAGACAGAAATCAATTCAGTCAAAAATCATTACCTTAACTACTAGTTGCATCTATTTCTTTCTTATTTATGTAACTTGTCTTTCAAGCTCATAATAGTACCTATGTTTAAGTTTTAGTTGATTTCCAATTTTTTTTTGGTGTGTATACTGTATACCTCTACCCCTTCTATTTGTTTATGTATTTCTTTCCTAAATCTTACGTTGCCTGGAAGAAATCGCTATATAGCGATAAGGCCGCCTTTTGTGTTGTACTTATTTTATTTGTAACATTGTTCTATGTACCCATGTATTCTGGTATACAAACAATAATAAAGTGTATAAATAAATTAAAAATAAATAGAAGTCAGTTAAAAACAGTGTAGCCAGCCGGTCACTAAACCGTGAAAATGTCCGGCGTCGTCGACACACTCACGAAGACTGCTATACAACACTGATAAAAATCACGCCGTGCGTAGACGCGGCACGCCGAGGGGGACGCGCGGTGCATACGGCGGCGGCGCCGTGCCGTAACGCAGCCGCGACTGTCAACAAGCTCTCATAGTAATCCATACAACACTGACAACCGTGCCTACACACGGCGAATTTACCGTAGATTTTTACGCCGAAATAACGTGTGTCTACAAGAGGCCTAAAATATCGTAAAAATAACCGGTCATTTTATGGACCAACCATAACTATTGCTAGAAGCACCAACTGCAGAACTGCTTGAAAACGGCGGTAACCAAACTCCAATGACCATATTTTTTACATTCAAATGGTACATGGATAATTCCAAACTTTCTCCAGATCCGAAATAGAGCACCGATTGAGGTAAGGTCATGACAGAACGTAGACCACAACACGCCAGATACAATGCTGGACTATTGCCAACTTAATAGGCCGTTGCTCCTATAGTCAGTCACCAAAGACGAAAATATGGATAATCCTATCCTACTTCCTACTAATATTATAAATGCGAAAGTTTGTAAGGTTGTATGTGAGTGAGTGAGTGTGTGTGTGGGTTTGTTATTCTTTCACGCAAAAACTACTGTACAGATTTTCATGAAACTGCAGTAATATACCTTAAACATCAGAATAACATAATTTGTTAAAATTTATAGAGATTTTTGAAGGGACTGGTTTCCCGAAGCGAAGCGAGGGCGGATTTACTAGTAGATACATAATTATGATATTTCATATTTGCACATTTAGTACAATTTTACAAGTATCCTTTATTGTTCTCTCTGCTTTAACAATAATATTATGTGAACGAAAATAATAGATAGGACAACCCAGTATGACCACCGAGAATCACCCATAGATAGCCGTTAACCACGTAGATCTACTTATTTATCTATAAGTACGACATATTTTGTGTTTTTGATTAAGGATATTTACATTTACCTAGATTGAAAGTTATAGATTTTCAGCATTTCGATATTGTCAAAAGAATTCCTCTAATCATTATAATTCATCGCAAATTTCATATGCAATTACACCTAATAAAAACGAAATTATTTACTTAATAAGATTCTTTTAATTCATAATATTAAAGAAATCTTAAATTTCATTTATACATAGACATAATCATCTTTTTATAATGCATTCAAGACAATAAATGCAATATGTAAAGTGGATAAAACAATATAATATACATTGGAAATTCCAATTCATATAATTAAAAACTTAATAACATGATAGTTCATTGAAATGATGTAAAGACAACAAGAAAATTTCTACACAGTAACAGATTCTACCATAGTTTTTTTAATAAGTTCTCCAAAATTCTCTGTGGTTTCACCAGCTTCAGTTTCAGCTACTGCGGGTGTTGGTTGATTTTGTAGTTCGGGAGCTTCTTGAGTTGTTTGATCAGAGTGGTCCAAATTCAACAGAGTATTATGACTAAACCAATTCTCATCATTTTCTACAGTTTGTAACTTATTGCTAGCTTGATATGGCAATGTCATTAAAGTAGTATAATGAGAATCATTCTTACTTTCAGTATTTACACATTCTGAATTTGTTTTGTACATCTCATAATGATTCTGAGGGCTATTGTGATACTGTAAAGAATTGTGCTCAGGTATGCTTGTACTTGGTTTATGCAAATATTCTGGTACATATACATGTCCATAATGATTAAACATAGACATGTGTGAATTGTGTGCAAATTCTTCAAAACTTGTAGCCGAAAAGCTTTGTAATCCCTTAAAGTGAGTGTTGTCTGAATGTTGCTCATATGAATAATTGAGATCACATGGAAAACTTTGTAAGCTATTTGTTACTGGAGGGAAATCTATGCTACCAACAGTAGGATAAGGGGGTCCTTTACCTTGAATAATATTTGATGTGTATGGATCTGGTATACATTGGTCCAGTTTATCTCCAAAGTGCATAACATTATCAGTGACACTTCTATGATTTGTGTTGTTGAAAATATATGCAACATCTTTGGGCACACCACTTTGAGCTGAGGCACCATTTACATCACAATGCACATTACTAAAATTGCCAGCATTAACACAAGACTCAACTTCTACCCTTGGGGTTAGGTTAACATCCCGTAACAATCCATCTTCGTGATTGAGACATCTCTCTCTTTCATATGAGGTACTTGGAACACATGAACTATTAAGCTCGGCCCATTGTCTTTTGGAGGCTTCTTGAGTTTCTTCATTTTTCTTTTCTAAGCCTAATCTCATAAGTGTTTGAATAAAATGAGTTCTAACTCTTATAGGATTGAACTCTATTCTTCCTGAAGTATTACCACATCCATCTCTTGTGCAACCACAGGGAAAATTTAACCTATCGACTTGGCATTTAATGCCAGCTAAACTGCAAGTGCAGTTTTCGGGATTACACGTACCTTTACACGCGCAACCACAAAATTCACGAGATGTTCTTATATCTCTGCATTCATCTTTTTCATAGCCTTCTATTTTCCTTACACCTGCTGCTCTTAGAAGAGCTCTCCTTTGACGAGTTGGCACAGGCTGCAAAAAGTAGTAACTGTCTAGATCTAATTCTGATTCAGATATGTCGCTAGCTTCTTCTTCAGTGTCACTGTCTTCACTGGATGATAAAACAACACCTTGTAATGAATGCCTTTCACTTTTTAACTGTTGTAGAATTTGTCGATGTAACCTTCTCTGTTCTAAAGCATGTTCAACTAAAGTAAAGCTTTGTGTATGAGTGTGAACCCACTCCATTCCTAAAGTAGAGCCTCCTTGAGATGGAACACAAGAGAAGCCTTGAGCTCTGGGGAAGTAGAAAACAGTGACATTGTCAAACTGGATTTTTCCCTTTTTCTTTTTAGGTTGGGGTCTCTCATCACTGTCTTCATCACCTTTTCTTTTAAGGCTGCTTCTGAGGGGTTTGTTGATTATATTCACTGGATTAGGAACAGTATCACTATTATTTACAATTTCAGGGGTGTCATTATTAACTGTTTCTGATGAAATAGCATTGCCAAGACCACTTGAACTGGGAAGTGACAGATTGAAGGTTGGCATTTTTGGATCTTCTGGGGTCTCAGAACCGAGGCCAGAGTCACTGCCATCAGAGCGATCTTGCATTTCTTCATCCCTGTCATTGGAGGTGCCATCTGGAGGAAGGCTTCCAAGCGCAGAGTCTTCGCTGTCAGCTGAAGCTGTATCTGTTTTTATATCATCAATGTCACTTAGCGTATTATTGTCATCTATTTTTACAGCATAATCTATTTTACTATCACTACTCTCATAAAACTGAGAGTTAGTACTATTTTGTTCATCATTAGAGCTAAGATCTTCACTGTTAGCATCGCTGTCACTACTCTTTTCATCTCTAATAGAAGGATCAGGTTCATGTTCTATGTTGTCTTCAATTAATTTTGCAGCTTCTTCTGGAATCTTTTGCATGTCTTGCATCTTTTGATGCTCCACCGAGCCAGCGGGGTTATCCATTGTGACCTGAAATACAAATTTACAAATCAATAGCATTTTGTAGTACACAGTACATAAGCTAGGAACTCGCGAATTGAGATTCATTTTCATATTTTTGTTAATGACGTCAAAATTATGTCCATCGATATTGCGCTAGAGCTAAAGCTACAACCCACTAATGGTTCACTACTGAGCACGGGTCTCTCCTGATTATTGAGGAGGCCTAGAGCATACTCCACCACGCTGCTCCAATGCGGATTGGTGGAGATCGATATTGCGCTAATAAGGCCTTTTTACGCTAAGAGCTCACTAAGCGATTTGCCCGTGCCCGCCGCTGTGGTGCAACTGCGGTTTTATTTCTAAACTCACGAAACCGGTATTTGCGCGATTACGCTGCCATTGCAGTTGCGATCATCGCTTGCACGCTGGTGGGCAACGATCGCAAGACGCCCATCGCATACACTGCAATCGCCCGCTAATTGATTTACATACATAATATTTATTAAATTTTAGGTACTCTACAACTCTTTTGTTATCCAATATCCAATGGGCTAAAAAAGGATTTTTGTAAAAGTTGAACAAAAAAATGCCAAAGGGGCGACGTTAATCAGGTGGTTCGCCTGCTCGTATATTAGCCATTTCATTATTAACAACGGTTTCTAAAGAAGAAACAGTAGGTACTTCAATTTAACTAGTAAAATGCTGATCATACTAAGTTACCTACCTATTTTAATGTGAAATGATTGGTATAATTTCAATAATTTGGATTAGAGACCGGAAGACGCAATGACAAATATAATAACGACCTTATTACTTTTTTATTTCTTATCAATAAAACCTATTTTTGGAAATTCCTACACCTAAAGGGATAAAATTAAAAAAAATCTAAGCGGGCGAAGCCACAGAGGGAAAGCTATTTGCTTCAATAAAGTTTGGTCAGTTTAAAGAATCACTCCTAACAATTTCAGAATATGGCCGACGACGCGCGTTCAACGCGATATACTTAACATACGCACGTATGTAGCGCGTTCGAAACTCGTTTGATTGCCGTGCCCAGGAGGTTGAGGAGGCCTCCTAGCCCTTTGTACGGCCATCAAACGAGTCGTCGACGCGTTCACGAACGCAAATCGTTTGCGCCGTAGACGCTCATTTTTGCGTTTTTGTAGATGCGAACGCGCGTTAAACGCGATAAAAACGCGCGTATGAAGCGCGTTCGAAATTCGTTTGATAGTATTACAAAAGTGCGGAGGTTACAAGGTTGCGTTCGAATCGCGTTAGAAGCGCGTATACGCGCGTCGTTAGCGCGTCGTCGGCGCGTTAAAAAATACGCCGTGTGCTAGGGCTCTACGGAACTTTATCCCTTACGCTTTACGAAGTGAGGGTTTTCTTGCATGTACCTACTTTAAAAGAATGGAAGCTAGCCACAATCTACTGTTTTTTACGTGGGGTACAGGGTAAGATGTAATGTCGGATCGCTCACAGCATTTCAGACGGAGCATGGATGTTACATAGAACTGTTTCATGATATGTGAGACTATTTCTTATCATGAGCTCATAACATAAGAATGTTTTGTGCGATGGCCGCGAAACAGCCAAACCTGATTTTTGTCCAAAATAAAATGTAAAGTTAAGGCTTGTAGAATCATGTCTCATGGAATATTAAGGATTTGGCTTTTCATGTCCGTGCGAGTCTGAACTTATTTTAGGACTCCGTTAGCGGGCGTGCAAGGCGGGCGTTACGGCGAACGGTTACTGCAAGCGTTATTAAAACGTACATTTTTCCGAAAAGTCAGAATGGACCTGGGATTTGAACCCGGTCCCCCCTAGTAACAGGCCGAATTCTTAGGCACTTTGCCCACGGAGCAACTCGAGTTGAGGCAACTATCAACTTTTTAAAAGTTTCCTGTCAAAAGTCAAGCAACTGTGAAGTCAAGAACAAGTGAGCAACTTGATTGATTGATTTACGATTGACAGTTGCGGAAACCGGCAACTTTAAAAACCGGTATAATATTTAACAGTTGCTAGTTGCGGCAATTAGGAACTGACCTAGTCAACGATTACAGCAACTGAAAACTGTTGACGATTGCCGGAACTCGAAACTCGAGTTGCTGTGTGCGCGCAGTCCAATTGAAATGTATGTAAACAGCTAGTTGCCAGTTGCTGCAATAGCTGCTCCGTGGGCAAAGCGCCTTAACCACGCTGTATTATATGCAAATAGCATCTCCCTTTTGTCTTTCTGATTATGGTACATCACTATCATTATATCAATGAATTGGTGATGGCAGTGGTTGAAACCCTACAGTAGAGTAGGGTAGAGGGGAAGGTTAGGGTAGAGTCTACCCTAAAGATTGCATGGAAGTGAGGTCCAAGGTAAACCTTTCTAAGCTACTAAAATTGACCAACTGAGCAAAATGTTGTCATTTACAAAAATGATAAAGTGATTCTTAATACACTAGCTGATCTGGAAAATACTGTACTGCAATAACTTTAGAAAATGGTCATCAAATGCATTATTTTTTTAAGCTGCATAGAGAATCATAATAGCTTGGTTGATCTCTCAGTAAATCTCAACAACAGTATCATAATATTGGTTCTAATTTATGAATCAAAATAATGGTTAATCCTAAAATTATTAACATTTCGATCTTGGAACCCATCTAAATCATAAAATTTATTGGTTTTGCTGCAGTTTTTTATGGAACTAAGGTAATAGCAAGCAGCACCACCCTTCTTTGCCGCCCGTGTCAACTGTTACCAACCTACAACAAGACTAAATTTAGGGATGAGGATGCTCTGTCCAGTTAGTAGATGGTGTTAGAATATTAGTTGGTTAGTTTGTTAATAAGTGTGACGACAGGAACTGTTAGCGACAACAGTGAGTCCAGTTAATTGATGTCAGTAATAGTTCAGTTCAGTTAGTGATTGTTTAGTATGAGTCTCATTCTAAATTCATCCTTACTTTCTCAATCAATTTTCTTTTTTTTAGTAGCTACAGATAAGGTTTAATACTATCAATTATTAAAAAAACAGAATGAAGAAAAACATTATTGAAGCATTTTCCTCTAATTTTCAATGATTATTATGGTTTAATTTTGTAGATAATAAATAAGAAAGCTATCTTTGAAGCCTTAATGTTCCACAACCAATCAATCCTCTACACCAAATAACAACAAACATAGAACAGTCTTTTCGAAGAGGGTTGAAAGCATACTCCTATTTTACTCCACTTTAGATAAATTAAAAACCATTATGCTACTAATACTAACTGCACTTTATGAAAACAACAATGAGTCATAATTGGTTTCCACTCAATTACAGCCTAAAAGCATTGATAATAGTTAATTAATTAGTGTCCCACATCATATTAGGTTATTTTTTACATACATTATAATTATCTGTTTAGGAGTAGTTGCGTTCAATTGTAAACAATTATTACAATCGCAAAACACAATCGCAATACATAGGTGAGTAGTAGTTTTAATATCTAATCTTGTAAAGTCAAGGTTGGTCACTTTTTCTAAATATACGTTTGTCAAAAAATTGCTTCATAACTTCGTACATTTAGGTATTCGATTATAAATAGAAAGGTTCAACGGGTCTCTGTGAGACATAGTCCCCGTCGTCTACCTACCACCTACCAGAGGGCCGAGTACATCATAAATCAACCATGATAAAGCAAAACCGGTAACTACCTGATTCAAAAGATTGTGGTCTCGGCGGGCTTCATCGGGTCTCACGTCCTTGGCTTCTATTTCTCCAGTCCATGGTCACTGGTTGATGCTAGGGCACAGCTGCAATCTCCATATCGCGCGTACGGTTCACATCAACAGTCAACACACCAAGTTATCATATTGTCCGTAATTCGGTCATCAAATTGCACTCATTGATTTTCCACTTTAATGTCCAACACGATAAGGTCCTCTTTATACCGACCAGCTTCTGTTCACTATTTATTTATTTTCTACTTTATTTTGATAAAGACACTCCTCAGTACGCTTGGAAACACTGTGATATTAGAGCGAACAATATGTTTTTATATTTTAGTCGGTCATCGATCTTCTTGGCTAAATTTATTATCTACAAAACTCGTCGCGCTATTTTTGCAGGGAGAACTCACTACTTTTACTACACACCAATGTAACCCACCTCGCGTAATCGTGGATGGACGACTCTTGTGGGCGACGCAGACAAGTTATAATGGTACCCGACAAAATAACCTATGAATGCATTAGTTAGCATGAACAGAAACACCTTCTCAATTTAGTAGGGTTAACTTGCGTTGTTCGACGTGACGTTACCTCGCTCTCCACCCCTCGCCCCGGCCTTGCGACCCTCCCGCTCCGCGTCCACTCGTTGAGCCCGCGCTTGCGCGTTCCGTTTCTCGTAGTTTAATAATACCATATGTAAAATTAAATTACCTATAAAATATTTAATACACTTTATACACTTTAATAATATGTGGTGTAAGTATTTCTGTATGTTTGTTTGGTTGTTGTTGTTGTATGTTTGGTACATGGTTTTTTTACTTACAATTTACTATAAAGTTAATAGGAAGTCTACTTAGTTATCTTATATACCTAATTATGTAGCAATTTATATAAGTTATTATCTCGATTCTCCGCTTCCTTGGTGAACCGCAATGATAGCGGTCATGTAGATTGTTTTATTCTTAACTAGCGATCCGCCCCGGCTTCGCACGGGTGCAATAACTATTTAATGGATGTTATTATACATATAAACCTTCCCCTTGAATCACTCTATCTATTAAAAAAAACCGCATCAAAATCCGTTGCGTAGTTTTAAAGATTTAAGGACACAAAGGGACAGAGAAAGCGACTTTGTTTTATACTATGTAGTGATAACATGAACCGTACCGTACTTATAAAGTAAAAAGTTGTTAATTATGAACCTAGGTACCTATCTCTTAAAGATTCATTACAGCTGGCAGACTGTTGTAAAGTAGACTATGCGTTAAACTATCCAATTTGCAGAGCGTTAACTGAGCTAGCGTGCTAAATTCGCATTGTGTAAAGGCAGTTAGATAGTAACTAGCGCAGTGCAATGTATAATGGCACTAGTTAGTACACCTAATGATAGATACCTGTCTAAATAAAATCTGATTACGGATTTCCCAAACGTAACATCTGATTCTATTTAACACTTGGGTATTAATAGATATAGATATTATAAGTACATAAACGGTATTAAATAATATCTATATTTACCTGCCCGATACATCAGTCAGCATCACCTAATTTCTTTAAATAATTATTCCCTATATAATGGGAACTTTGAGACTGGCAACAAAATCCGCATCTCTCGACTGGTTCGACTCAACATAACTCGAACGTCTACGTCATATTAATACTGTTTTATGCATACCTATGTGATAGATGGGTGCTTTGTTTCGTTATATGTATCAACCAATGGTATCAACATACCTGTATTATTACGAAAACCTAGTCATTGGCCGAATATTATACTCTCGCGTGATACCTATTAATTGTAGAGCTTTTGAATTTTGTTTACGTATTACGTACGATAAACAAAAACCAGTAACTGAAGTTAGTGCCTGGTATAGTTACCATCGACGCATTGTCAGTAAAAAAAAATTTTATTGTAGGAGTAATAACAAAAAGTATATCGTCAAGAAAAATACCATTCCAAAAATTATTAATGCGATAGGAATCCACACATTTTCCAAACAATATTCTAATTATATATTAGCGCTGTGGGCGCGGTGTAGTACATTAGTTCACGGGCCTGTGGGCGTGGCGTGGTGACTTACCACCGTGAGTTCAATACCGGAGTAGTTAGTACACGGTTCACAATATGCGAATGTTCTTCAAATAAATTGGCACTCGACGACGGTAGTCGACATTAATATAGGGCGAGGTGGCAGACTATACATACCTACTCGTCGTGTATACGTTAATCAATAGATATTTTCAGGAGGCTTTCGCGGAGGGCGAAGGCGACGCTCGCATAGGGCCTTCTCGCTCTCGCCTGTAATTTGTATTCGCTACTGTAAAAACTCAGAGAAAACAATATTATTAATGTCGTTACATACGTTTAATGATCTATACTGTAACGAAGCTACATAAGTAGGTCTAGTACCTAACTTAATACATAAGTACCTACCTATTGCATTGGAAAATAAGCGTCCCTTTATTTTCTTTTTATTTCCTCGAGATTTTCAGAAATCCTCTTTTAGCGCTCCTTTACACCACCCCAAGGAAAATAAATAAAACGTGAGCTTTTTGCGTTTAAAGTTTAATTTATATTTGTCACCGTGATTATACAGATAAAATATTTTAACAACATGCAATAGCATCGTCTGTTAAATTTTTTATCGATAGATAGTATTCGATAAGCAATGTAGGAGGCCTTCAGGCGGCATGAAAACTTCCAATACGCCAGTAACCCCTCTACCAATTGGCACTTTGGTAGTATAGGTACCTACTTGCAGGTTCTACTAGTGCTAACTAGTGGGCCATTGATATTAATTGATGTTGTTGATGAGAACCTTGAGTATACAAATATAACAGTAATTAGCTTCTACCAATGATCCACTAAAGGCTACAGGGCCATTGACTCTACTGAAATTCAATGCCTAGAGTACACTCTATCCACTGCTACATTGCGTATAGACGGGAAAAGTAATTATAATTACGTTGTAACGTTTTATCTGCTGTCTAACGGTGTACTACGGTGTGGTCCCTATGTATTGTGTAGACCGCGGTGTTCTGTATAGCGAGGTACGTATGTAGTGCAAGCCAAACCGTCCTCGCCTGCTGTCTAGATGCTAAGTATTGAGGTATACCTCGTATTTACGTTTACATGGCGACGCGGTTAAAAACAAACGAATATAGCTGCTCTGTCGTCATCGATGTTTATTACGCGCATACATATTTTATTAGTAAAACGTAATGCGACGGTAGATGTGTCTATGGCAGTTAGGGATGAGGGTGGAGGGGGTAGATTAAATTTCGTACCACCCCGCAACGTTGCCTCAAGCTCCCCGTATTCATCACCGCTAGGTTGCAATTGCTTCCCTGTGTATTTCAGCGCTCTGTCCTGCTAATATGGAGAGGGGTTATTGTAAACCGCAAAAGCTACGTACTCGTACATAGTACATACGTATCTACTATGTAGAGTTTTTAAATAAAGAGATACAGGCCACTTTGTCTGCTTAATATTTTACTCTTTATTAATATTAAAACTGTATCGGAGTAAAATCTATACATTTTTAGCGTAGTTTGATATAGGATTGTTATGGTTAAAAAGCCCCAAAACATTGATTTTGGAGTTATAGCGAGTTTATTTGTGTGCTTTTCAAGCGGAAATCACTGAACATTATAGGTTTTCTGTAATTAATTAGAATGTGATCTTAGGATAATTCTTGCTCCGGGGAACGGATTTGTTCCCGCAGGGTTAACAGTTAAAGGTTGCTATGAAAATTCGAGAGACACAGCCTGAAATAAGTACCTACTCACTCGGCATGGCAGGCAGGCATTTTGGGGGTGTGTAGGGTAAACTGGGTACGTTTGAAACACAGGACGGTTGAAACAAGTCGAATATCTCGCTAATGGTTGAACCTGCAGTAAAGGGTTCAAGGGGAAAAAGAAGCAGGTAACAGGTCCAAACCCGAATTAAGTGTTACATTGGTCACCGAGTGCTATGTATTTTTATAAATAGGCATATTGTATTTTGATACCCAAAAGTAAGTATTTTTCTCCCGAGTTTTATGCTATTATTATGTTAATCTTTTCAAGAGCAAATATTGAGTGTTCATTTATGATTTAGGTGAAGTTTATAGAATACGGAATGATGACTAGTTTTAATAAGTTATTAATATTACCATTACTATAAACTTTCTTTTACCAAAATTCTAGTTGGGGACGGTTGAAACAATACGTGTGGGTACAGGTGAAAAAAACCGTATAATTTTGTATTGTTTACTCAATGCCGAGTTCGCATAATAAAGACTTTTAGAAGGCAGATTGAGTTATCTTGAGACAAATACGCGTATGCGGAGGTAAAAGTTGGAGATAACCTATACATTGTCAACAAATTACTCGTCGAAGACTGATTACGTATAATATAGGGCTATTAAAACATTGAACACCGATTAATATTGTCATACGATTATTAAACAATTAGAAATAATGGAAAATATAGCAAGTTGCAATATATTTTTATGTATATTGCGTGTGCGTTTCAACTGACCACAGTCACTGTTTCAACCGCCCCTGACATGGGGACGGTAGAAACAAATCGGATTTTATTTTCAATGGTGAATATCTCTAAAAATATCACCCGCCAGAACTAAATACTATTGCCCTTTTGTAGATAACGAACCACTCTTCAATTTAACATGTCATCATCATCGTTCTGTTGATAAACAAAAATATTACGAACAATTAAAGCCAAATCGTTTCAACCGTACCCAGTCTACCCTACTGTGTACCTACCTACTTTTAGGCACAGGTTTACCAAAGATAAGCGAGGGAAGGTCTGCCCGTGTGGTAAACTCTTTAAACCTCATTTCGTTCTCCTCACTATTATAATCTTGTAATGTGTGCTATCCTTGCTGAACTCTAGCTTATTATGATATTTGATAGTTAAATATTTGGCTTTCATAGGGTTCAGACACACATACAAACTCTAAAATGAGGTTCTTATATGTAGATAGATGATAAATGGTTTATCAATTATACCTAAATGCTATTATGTCTTTTTTGTTACCGATGTCACATTGTCACAAGTAGCGGTTAGTTTGCTCATTTGTTGGTTTATTTACCATTGTTATATTACCTAACATGTTTTGAACAAAATCCAATGAGGATTTTAGTTAATACCTGGTTTTAAACTAAACAACTAACAACTAAACGTTTTTGATGTCAAGGAGAATATTTTATTTATTCCTAAATATCCTTCGTTATTACATAAGTGTCTGCAAGTGCATTGCAATCTTTAACGTCAGCAGTTACGTATATAGGTACCTAATTGTATATTATAATCTATGTTAAGTATCATAGTATGATAGAAACTACAGTATCGTCAATAAGATAAAAAGATATTTGATAAAAGTCATCAACGAATTAAAAAGTTACAAAAAGTACTTATTTTACTTTACCTAACTCGCAATGTTTGTATGTAGGTATGTCTATTGGGGTAAAATCTAGCAAAAATCTATTTATTCTTGCCGCAGTCAATCACATGCCCGCGGATGTTTATACATATGATATTGTAAGAATGTTAAAAGTTTGCGCTTTGATGTGCAACTAAAAACCGTCACAGCTATAACAGCTTGGAAAACCAAGAATGTGTTAAAAACTTCGCATAATCGTTTGCAAAAGTCGTCCTACACTTGTGGGTTCGCGCATTCGAGCATTTCGAGCGAACACGAGTGACCGGCCTGGTGAGCGAACTGAGTGACAAGCACAACAAAGTGGTAGGTCTGTAGGTACACTTAGGTTATATTGGCTCTAGATTAGAGAATTCCCCGACGGTTAATAAAGTGTAGTAGGTACTCTACCAGTGCGACTCTACCAGTGCGTTATCAAAACATTTTACTTATAAATTTTCGAAATTTTTGTTGTTGAGGTTTTGAAATTTGATTAAGCTATAGAATTCTCAGAAGTGAAATCTGTTATACCCTGAGGGGTAGATGTAAATTCACTAGCGAATCTAGCGAAGATTACATAATTATCTTTCCAGCCAAACATGGGTTTAACCAGCAGGTATAGGTTGAACCAGGGGGTTATAATTTTCAGGCGGATATTTTAAAGGATACAACCAGGGCCGCCGTACTGGCTCATCTCCTTGCCCGGCAACGCGTTTGTTATGCCACTTGGTGTTGTAGACGACATTGGACAACGTAGACACGTGTTCATGTTGTCCATCTGTTTGTTTGTTACGTAACGTTGAGTTGATTGATCTCATCGCGATAAGGAAGTTACTTTGCGATTGTTACAATATTAGTTTAGGTGTTAATGTAACCAAAATCAATGTTAGTTTTATATTTTGTGTATATTTTATTACTGTTATAATTAATGTTCACTTGGTTTTCGTTTGTGGTTTGATTACAGAATTAGAAATGTAAATGTAATATTGAATTTACTTGTTTTTTAATAAAATTAAGGTAGTGAAAGAGGAGGCAGCAACACCCGTCCGCTGTTGCTTATGAAAACCGTGAGCGATTTAGAACAAGACTCAATTGGTAGAGTCTCATTCTAATTCGGTCGCAGATGCATTGCTACCCTTAAGAACTAAGATACTGTGTTCTTCGAAGGGATAGGTTTCTTGAATGTAAACGAGGTCAGGTTTATTAATTATTTACATATTTTTCTCAGTGTTACAAGTATCTACCTTATTCTGATGGGATCATGAAGTATGCCTAGGGTACTGGAAATTTCCAGCTAAGAAATTTCAAGTAATAATAAAATTATTGTAGTTTTTGTTTTTCATAAACGGCTTTATATTTGAGCAATTTTCCTATTGATCGACACATTGTGTTGTGTTGTGCGACATCTATTGTTCTTAAATCCATATAAAATATGTAGTTATATGGGTATAGTTTTTGTGTTATATGGTACCTGTGAGAGCTTACACGAACAATAGATAAAGCAGAAGCCGTATTGATTTTCAAGCCTTCAGCAGGTGCTATACCTACCTACCCCTGTCATCTATTTATGGACCCACCTAACCTTTCAAGGGCAGTACCTACCTATTTTTTACTTTTCTGAAAATCGATTTTGTACCTATTGAGGAATTAATTCCATATGCTACTAGCTGTGCCCGGTCATAGCTGCGAACTTATTGGTCAGTTGCATCCTATGAGTTGTGCCAGCTGTGAGGTAAGTCAGATATAACTTTTCTGCTAATTTTTGAAAACACTTTTGCTGGTTTTTTTTTAAATCTTTATTTAAAGAGCTCTGTCGAAAGACGACAATGTCGCTCGATCTGTAACCAGATATACATGTAATCAATTTCTTCGTCTTAATACTATGCTAACTAACTTAAAGAGAGCTTTGGCGACTTCCCCTAGGGGTTCAGCCAGGACACTATTACAGAAACCAACATTAAAAACAGACATGGTATTATATTTCTCAAATAACAGCTTTCTGTACGACTCGTTATGTGCACATTCCATCAAAACGTGGTATACATCATCGATAACATTGCATTCCGGGCAGTTAGGCGATTGTGTTTTACCCATCAAGAATGTAAATTTGTTTGATGGAATATGTCCAGCTCGTACTCGTAAAGCCGTAACAATATCACTTCGATTCATTGAACCAAAACCATTCATCCAAAACCAAGCGCTACGAATAATTGGTAGCTTCATTAAAAGTACGCCGATCCATTTAATGGAGAGCGAACTTAGCTTGTGAGATATTTTAGGAGTAATTAAATTCCATGTCCCTTTAATTATTAAACCGAAACGAAAATATAGTATGTACCTACTTTCCACCTTTCAGAAATATGTAACCGGTACTTGAACCAGGAATATACTGATTTCCATAAGATTTATACTGATGGTTCTAAAAAAGGTACTGATATCGGAGCCGCCTTTTTCGATCCACAAACGGATACATTCATGAAGTTTAGGATTGCTCACAATTGTATATTGCTCACAGTTGTATAATTGTATAATGTTTGCGGAACTTCTAGCTATTTATGAGGCTTTATCTTATGTCGAGTCGATTGAAAATTGTTCCTTTGTTATTTTAACAGACTCTAACAGTGCCCTCCAACATTTGGCTCGCATTACCTCGTCATTACGATGTATGCCGATAGCCTATCAGATCATTGACACAATTGCAACGGAGAAATATTATTCTTCAATGGATTCCGTCACATGCCAATATTTGTGGAAATGAAGCAGTGGATAGCCTCGCCAGACAAGCACTTTTTGAAGGGGTGCCAGTTCGCGTTAAACCTTTCTTTAGCGATTGTGTATATATTATTAAAAAGTTTTGTTATAATATGTGGAAGGAGAATTTCGATCAACTTTTGCTGGTTAATAAAATAAAATTTGTATTCATAATAATTTATTTTTATTTTTTTAATACCTGTGTGTGTTGGATTTGGATCCTAATAAATTCTTACGAAGCCCATCTTCCTTCAAAGTTTATCCATATTTCTTAATAATGTTTGAGGATATTGACCCGCAATTGCACTACCTATTTTGATCTGTGGTGTTAGCTACTGTGCAAAGGTTTAGCTACACTGACGCCACGTAGCTTTATCTAAATGATATAATATAATGTTTATGTACAATCAATTTACGTCACTAAATGATAAAATCAAAGTAGTGCTGATAACCGCTAGTGTTATGACAAACTTTATCTAGAATAAAGTGTTATCACTAACCAGCGAAATGGCTATGCAGAATATTCTTCATTATTATTCATTATTTCAATAGGCAGTTAATTCAAAATTGAATATTGGCTGAATCTGAATAATATCTGATCTGAGTACAAGGGCGTATTGAAAGTAGGGTAAGGTGGGGCAGCGGCTGTGGTAGGTACCCTTTAAAAATTAAAAATCACCTGTTATGCCCTTATTCTCTTTACTCCAGACAGATACTCTTGACTCCAGTCAGAAGTTCTGGATCTTTGCCCCCTGGATCAAACATTTCCCATTGGAAGATATTTCAGCTCCGACTTCCGACTCGACGCACCTTCAATCTATAGAAAAGTATTGAAAAAAAGAGCTTTACATCATGGTCGTTTAGGTTATTTTAAATGAATCATTAAAATTAATAAATTCAACCAATTATTATAATGTAATTTTTATACTAAATAACGTGCGTGTTTGTTCTTAATTACTTGGTACGTTGTACATTGTATTAAGTCCAGCGATATCAATAGCCCAGAACCTTTCTAAGCCCAGAACAGAGATAGACAAAATGTAGTCAGATTATGGATGACGATTACATCTGGGGGTACTTATTTACGCTCTTTTACACTGCTGAGTATTTCGCGCCAGAAATCCAGTACATCATTCAAAAAGTCTTGGCCCAATATAAAAGAAAAAGAAAGAAATATTCTTGATATTAAGTAAACAATTCCGATTTTACAACAGTTACGTGATATTGCGTTTGCGTCATTTATTCGTCGGTTTTACATCATTGTTGAACTCGTAAAAGGTGTTGTCATTATTACATAACTAGTGAACTAGTAGGTAGAGTAACTTTATCTTTGAATAATGGCCATCTATCAATGAACGCTTGACTTTTGAGATAGATATGGAGTTTTGAGGTGTACGAAGTTTCATCCACTTCTAGTCCAAGCTAACCTCCGCAGCTCGTGGGGTAGGTACCTTGCTGAACGACTGACGAAGTTGTGGAGCCGGGTCTCTCCAGTTAGAGGTCATTAGCCTCACCCTCACACGCTGGTGGTGGGGTGTTTTTACCTGTCTAGCTATTACCAGTTACCCCTATGAGCCATTAATAGGTTAAAGCCAGACCTATAGCTCCAGCTCCTACTTATGGAATCCTAGCTAGTACGTAGGTCTGTACGTTCTTGCGCTATTGTAACGCAAGATACAAATAACGCCATCTTTTAACATTTGAAGGTACTAATTGGCGTAGCTTTGAGGTTTCAGGGTTGGCAACTTTACACAGTATGTGTAGTTCAATATCATAACACTTGTGGCGCTACTATCTCAGATCTGTGATAATTACAGAACCTACCTGTACAGGTGAATGGTTCAGCTGATTCAGCTCAGGAGTTCACATTAACCATCAGTAGCTTCAGGGCATGAAATACCTACCTTAGTAGAAAAAAATTCATTTTTTTTATGGAATTTTAGACATCAGGTACAGACCTGGTACAGGTACCTACCTACTACCTAGAATACGACCAAATGAATAATGAAGATGAGTTGGTCAGTTTTTTTGTCAGTGTGAGGAATGGGGCAGACACTGTGGGTTAGCCTTTTTAGTTGCTTTTTAGTAAGAGTCTATCTCTAATTCAGTCACAGATATTTTGCTAGGCTTGAGGAAGATGATCGCCTCAAAGAAGTATAACTAGCTTGAATCTACTACACATTAGTAATAGATTTAGATTAACAGCAGCAAGACTCGATGTCCGACCTAATCTGTCAACTAAAATCTATGGTCATGAAGCCTAGGACATTCTTCAAGTCATCTAAATTAAAACAGAGCAAAGTTTTCTCATTAGAACTTTATTTCTACAGAGTTACAATGGCTTAAAATATGTTACCTGCTTAAAAAACGTATTGCTAATAATAATCACATTTACTTTGGCTTATAAATGTCGCTTACATTCTGTTGTAAGTACCTAAGTATATTGAGTATCGTATATATTAGGTATATATAATAGGTACTTTGATTAAATGACAATACCTACCGTTAAAATTATATTGTAAAAATGACATCACATAAATATAATGCTAAACCTATATTACAAGTATTGTAACATACGTTACTAACATTTACAATACCTTTAAATACCTATAAAAATAAAGTCTAGAGGTTCTATTGTTTACATGAGCAATAATTAAAAACGTAAGATTCTTTTTGACACAGTTGATTTTGAGCATAATTATGTATTAAAATGCAAATGAAGTCACTTACTTACAATATAAGTACATTGTCTATCTCAATTTTATAAAAGACTAGTTTTTAAAACACCACTTATGTACCTACCTATTACTGTGGTAAAACTTTCCAATTTCTGGACTATCTCCATATCAAACATTTTAATTAAAACGTAGCAGACAAAAATACTTTTTTTCGCGTTTACAAGTAAGTACACCTTTACCCATTTACCTACTTCTCGAGCTATCCATTAGGTATCTTCTTGCTGGGTTACCCCGGAAAGAAATTGCTTATAGCGATAAGACCGTCTATTTTTTTGTATTACCCGTTATATTTTCTTGTGCTATTATGTGTGTAAATATTTTTAATGTTGTGTTGGGTTAAGAATAAAGTGTCAAATGGAAAAAATACCGTGGATACCTAAAGGGAACATTGGAAGCGGGACGTATTTAATGTTATGAAGCAACAACCATAGTATCTACTCCATCACTGCAAGAGAAATTCAGCAAAAATAATATTATATCAAACATCTGTTAAACATGCCCCAGCTTCCCTTCGGGTATCTGTCCGTTGGCATAGCTCGTAGATATGCTTCGTCTGTCTAGGTATAGTGCCCACACATGAAAATAATTAGAGATGATTCCAAAATACATTCGTGAAACCAAACTTTTAAATATATTAATCCCTTTCGCTTTCCGAGATTAGTGCATATAAAATCATAGACCGACAGCAAAAATTTTAACAACTATAATTTTGGATTCTATTGGGTTTATAAAAGTCCACAGTAATAGGTATTTTTATGTATCTTCCATCTACTACAGTTACACATTTATTATATATATAGATACCGACCTATAATATTTATACTAATAGGTTTATTACACCATCCTAAATTTAGTCACCTAAATCTGGAGGGCTACTACGAAATCCGAACTACTAACAACGTATGAAGTTCGATTTCGAAACCTCACACGTCAGTTTCATACAATACAATTTTCTTAAACGAAACGACTTACGTGTGATGTTTCGAATTCGGTTGTTCGTAGTTCAGATTTCGTAGTAGCCTCCTGATTTAGATGACTAAATTTAGGAAGGTGTAATAAACCTATAAGCCTAACATAAATCCCGAGTTGGGACAACAATATCATACACCTAATATTGAATGGACACGTTCCTAGGCTGTAATGGTAAATTACAATCATACAATTACTTAAACAATAACGCTTTAAAAAAATCTCATAAACCTTATATTTTAAAATGTAAAACCCATAGACATACATAATATAGACCGGCCTTGCACGTTCGAATGTGTGTCAAATTGTAACAATCCAATTTTGAATTGAATCGGTTTGTGCGTGAAGTTGGCGCAATGGAATTTTGTTACTATATTTGAAAACGAACAGATTACATAGTGATATCTCGCTTCCGCGTTTGGAAGTTTTAGTCGTGCTGTCTCTGTCACTCTTACATATGTCACGCGCCATTTTAATAAAGTTATTATTTTAGAAATAGTGAAAATAATTTACAATTCAATGTTTACATAATGAAATGTGATTCCTTTGGACTTTATTTGTGTTTCTTGAATTGAAAGAATATTTTTGAAGGCACAGGAAGCCCTATTTTCTACATTTTTGCGGACGTAATTACTGAAATCAATTTTGCGTAAGGAAGATGTGTAACTCGCTGCTGTCTACAACAGACTGACTTGATCAATCACTCAATCACACAACCTAATGTTGACCACTCGTCGTGCGCCTTATGTATGTTACGGGCCCATCTTGACTTTCTACATCCATGGTAAAACCTAACCAGGAATATAGAGAACCTGCATTGAGAGCGCTAAAGTTTCCTTTTTTATGGCTTTTATTAGTAACGCTCATGTCAATTAAGTTTTTTGACATCGGAAATGAGGGAATGAATGTAATTTTAAACTTTGAAGGAAATGCTTTGATGTTAATAAGGCACATACGAAATCACTTTTATTTCACGACTATAAATAGTTTTTGACATTTAAAGTTACAAATATAAACTACGACAGACAACTCGCTGACAAGCAATGTTTCAGCTCCATGAAGTTACCACAATAAGGCGAGGTTTTCTATATTCTTGATCAACCTATATGTACTAATTTTATATGACAGATTAAAGTATAAGTAGTTTATACTTAAAGTTTCACTGCTGGTCTCGGGTTCCTCCCATAGTCCATCACGCTGACCAAGTGCTGTTGGCAGCCTAGAATTGTAAAGCCTTCGAGAACATTATAATGAACTTTCAGTTAAGCAAAGGAGACTGATGTTTCAAATCCGGCCCACAATATGTACAGTACCTCGAAAAATCGAGAAAAATTCATGGAATTTGGGAAAAATAAAGACAAATTGCTTAAATGCATACTTTTCTGGTACAAATTTTGTATTTATCATTCATTTTTATCAATTTTCAACATGGCGTCTTGCCAATTTGTCATTGATCATAGATCGCGAACTGTCTACTGTCACGTCTGTCACTTTATTATGACAGAAATGTAGGTACATATGTCAAACTCCTATCAAATTAACCAACATGACGTGTGATGACAGCTTACCGCCATGACGGAGTTTTGTTTTTGTGTTGCAATTTTTAAGTGTACATTTTTGTGTTATACCACTAAACTAAAGCAATTTAAAAGAATTGGATGATTGAAAACTGTTTTAATTGTGTTTCTCCATTTTTGAGTATGGTGTACAAAGAGGTGGCCGGGGCTCCATACATTTTGAAACATCTCCTTTCCTCCATTGAGATACTATGTATTATAGACCTCAATGATTTCCTCAAGATATTTTTTTTTACCGAACCAATTGATAGGTAATTAATTTAAATGCAAATAATGTGTATAGTGTTATTATTATAATTATTGATAAAATTAGAAGTAGATTTGAACGCATGGGTTCTCTGTAAGCTCTAAGGGAGTCCAACGTTAAAACTATTTTGGCTATCAGTTCATGGGTAGATACAGTTGGCACTAGTACAAATACAGAATAACTAACTTTTTACAAAAACTCAAAAATTACCCGTCAGACATCGCTCAACTTTAAATGGAATCAGACAACAAGCACCAGCTTTAGTTTAAAGAAATATACAAATCGGAACACCCAGACAAAAGTTAAGACGTAAAGACTATAAATTGAATACGTATTATCAAGAATACCTCAAAAACTATCCTTCAGATGTCGTTCAAAATTAAATTTGAATATTAAAAAACCAGCTGTGAAGCACTAATTGAACAACATACATATAAAAACACAGTCAAATAGAGAACCTCATCTTTTTTTGAACTTTATAAAATATCTAAGTATTAAGACCTAATCTAATATTATTTAAAACTTTTACTACATTATTTTGGCACGTCAATCCACCTTTCTCCTTATATTTACAATTCGTTGGAGTATCCTTATATTATTACCTAAAATTAAGTTACATTTATAGAATTATAATTATTATATATTATGTAATTATATACGGTTCGTGATTTTAATCAAAGAATTTTTGTCGCTAAAAGTCCTTATGCAAGCTGCAAAAATTATTACATTTTATTGTTAAGAATATTATGTATAAATTACTATATGTTATATAATAGCTAACACATTTAGCTAATAGTGTTATGTCATTTACTTACCAATTTATATAGTTAAAAAAAAACTAATTTGACACAAATTCTTATAAATACCTAGTATAAAATGAATACGTTATTTTTATCGATAATAAATGTAAAATACCTATATTTAAATAATATAATTAAAGTAAAACCTACGAAATTATATGAATATTATCGTACATAGGATATGGATTATTTATTGATCCATACCTAAATAAATATCGCTACAATTTTGAGCTTTATCTGACAGCGTTCACCATAATATATATACATACATACATATCTAATATCTAACTATACTCATTGATTATATAGTAGTAGTAGTTTATAATATAATTATTTAAATCTATACATTTTTTTCTCAAAATGTATTTATGCTTCAAGGCCTACGACACCTAGAAATAAGTAATACAACTTATAGGCACCACTATCGTAATTCGTTTTTAATGGTTTATAGGGTGCCAATATTAACTGACACACAAATTTACGTGCCCTCTGAAGCACAAAAACGCTCAGTTTTTTGTAAAGCGTTCATTAAACTGCGTCTAACGAATTGATTAGATACAAAGATAAATAATTGTAATAATACTAAACTTATCAATAGATCTGATGTCGTCGATCGATGAGTAGGTAGGTACTTTATCTTTGGTTGCTATAAAAAATTGTAATCTAATAACATCTATGTTCTAAATTAATTATCTCACTTATAGTCTTCACTTCAAAATAAAATAAATATTTGAAAAAATAAACCAAGAATACTATACTATATGAGCAAAAAACCAGACCACATACATAAAATTAAGAGCTATTAATATGTTTTGAATTTTATATTACTATAAATATCTAATTTCCTAGATTAGGCAATAGCCTCTTTCAACAGTTTTCTCGCCTCCAATCGGCTCTACGTTTAAATTGAATGAATTGTAATTATGATTTAATTATGAGTTATGACACTAAAATGCTATTGGAATTATTATTTTAAATGTAATTGTTATGTATAATGTGGATTACTTAATGTACACAATTCTGTTAACTTATAGCTAGATACAAGTATTTCAAATATTACTGTTAATTATTTTGCTTAATAATTATAATCATAGTTTAACGGTTCGAGTTTGATGGTCGGATCTCAAGAGGGCGGGTCGAGAGGGGCGGGGGGGCCGCCAGGGGGGGTTTGGAGGAACTTCGCTGCCGCTGGGAATCCGGTCAGATCGAAACCCGGAGGAGGAACGATGCCTGCCGCTGTTGCTGTGCCTTGGAGATATGCAACTAACCTGAAAGGGTGTCGAAGAACGGATACTTATAGACTGATAAAGAAACTTAATTTAAACTAGATTTTGAATGCGGATTCGTCCGTGTTAGAGACAAATAACGACAAAATACCGTTAAAAACTTGCCCGGGAAAATATCACCAGGAACAAAATAACCTATGTCTCAGTCTAGGTCATGGTCTACCGATTCACGTGTAACCTAATGTTAATCGCAATTTGATGTAATCATCACATCACAACATTTCTAAAGTTCAGAGGAAGTGTGATGATTTCTTTATTAAAATTATATGAAATTTTATCGTCAATATATTTTTCTGCTTCAAAACATAGACATTCACGTGATCGTAGGTGATGATAGCCGCCCACCGACATCCGTAGTATGTCTCCGGCATCAGCCAAGAAAGAAGCGGGGGACACGCTGTTTAACTAGTTCTCTGGTTGCAACCCAAGTTAGTTCATGGTTGATATACGAGTACATATATAATTATATTAATTAATTTCATAGTTACGGCGTTATTTAGGAGTGAGCGTGACCCTCTAGTGAGAGTGTGTTAAAGATTTTCTTGCAATGTCCCTCAAAAATTTATAGGAAAATCTTATAGGAAAAACAGTTCTGTGTTTTAATTAAATGCATTGTCCTTGCCTTAACATTAAGAAAAACATTGTAATTAAAGAGGATGCAGCATTGAATTTAATCTTAAAAGTCATAAAGGTCAGTCATTTAATGAACTTATCAGGGTAATCGCTCCTGCTAAAGAATTCTTGAACATTTAGTTATTTTGAATTGGACCCAAAGCTGTCAGTCCTACTTGTTCTCCTTACATAGTACCTAAACGATAAGCTATGTTGGTTACTAACCCCTTCACCAATCCGCAATTGAGTACAATGGCGGAAATCGTTCTGTGCCTCTCAAATTACGAGGAGATATCTGTACCCAGCCAATAAAGGGTCAAAACTTAAAATCAATAGCGTTTTGATTTACCTGCGTAATTCTTCAAGAGCGCTAGCTTGCATGAGAATGTAGTTTTTAGCCAGGAGTAGTGTGGCGATCTTGGACAGCTTTCGTACGGACGGGGAGTGGGCGTAAGGAATTACACTTCGTAATTCGTCTAGAGCGTCGTTCTGGAAAAAACAATCAGGTGAGGATGTGTCGGGACTATACGTTAGTTTGCTGTGAAACGTCTACGAAGGAGAAGGAAAGGCATTTCACGTCATCATATTGGATCATGTTTTGAGCGTCGCAACTAGCGCAAAGATAGTAAATACGTCAGAATTTCAAAGTTACGGAAAGATAGTAGATACGAGAGTATGTCAAAGTTGTCTTTTCTAACAAAAAAAATAAACGTTAAAAAAGCTGGTGTTTCCGTTCATTTTCTAATGTATGTGTACTATAGTACCAATCTACTAGAAATATTTCTAATTAAGTGCTTAAAAGATTTTTGAAAATTCTTACCAAATCGTGCATTCTCCGCCGCTCTCTAGCATTTATATTGAGTCGTACACTTTTTCCTTGACGCATTTTCTGTTTAGATTTTCCGTCGCCGATTGGTCTGAAAATATAATTATTTACATGCTTTATATCATCAAAATAGTCCAGTCCATACTTTCTAAACAATTTTTAAAAATCCCATTTCTATTATAAACTAGTAAATCCGCCCTCGCTTCACTTCTGGAAATCAGTCACTTCAAAAACCTCTATAAATTTTAACAAATTATGTTATTCCGATGTCTAAGCTATATTACTGCAAAGTTTCATGAAAATCCGTTCAGTAGTTTTTGCGTGAAAGAGTAACACTCCCACACACACACTCACATACATCCTTACAAACTTTCGCATTTATAATATTAGTAGGATTATACAAAAAGTTACTAAATTTTATCTTTCTTATTTTATGCACCTACTTGAAATGGTAGTATTTTTGTCTCAGAAATAAATGCGACCAAATGAAAATAATTATCATAACCAAAAACGAATATTATGATTAAATTGTTTTACAAAAAGCCCGGAAGTCATTTTTGATTTTATTACTAAGTAAAAGATTGAAAGAAAAAGATTTTATTACTAAGTACCTACCTACTCGTAATCATGACATGTGATCTATTAAAAAATCCAAATTGCAATATGTGACGTAGGATTTAAAGTAAATATCTAATAACTAAATCAAGGTATCATATAATAAAACTGTATCAGATCACTGTTTGTGCACACTAATCTCGGCTACTTTTTATCCTGGAGTTCGAGCGGAATCGGGATTCACGCGGGAAAAAACTTCTATATAGAAAAGAAGTCGCGGGCAACAACTAGTACAAGAATAAAATGAGTTTAATTAAAGTTTAATTAAAGGAGATTTCTGTTTATCGCAACATCCAGATTCCTCCTCCAATCAATTAAAACATGTCATTTTAACATTCATATTCGGCAACCCATTTGTTTTACGATGCGATCCTACGAATACGCACTCTACATTCTACTACTGTACACGTGTGCATATAGATCGGATTGATTTCAGGGGTGCAGGGCCCGGGAGGGGCCGCAGGGGTGCTGTGAACTGGAGAACAAGTGCTCGCTAACAATGGCGCGGTTATGTGGGACGCTAACGAGACAGGGGTTGGATGGTGAACTAATAAATTATAGAAATGGCCCTGGTTTTAAATTTAATGTCAAATACATTCAGCAATAAAGTATTTTGTTTTTCTTTGTTTTCATCATATTTGTTTATGATCTTTATTCCATATATCTGAGGCTAATCAACAAAGGTAAGGTTGTAAGGTACGATTAGACGATTTTGTTTCAAATACCATTATCATGACACTACTTCGGAAATTAAAATTTAAATCGTATGATTAGGTACAGATACTAAGTCTTTAAAACGTAGGCACATAGTTTTGTGAATTTTATTTTTCAGTGTCCAAACGGTCTCTGTAGGAAATACAATCATATGTTTTTGTCATTACACTAGTCCTAAATAATTATTGTGAACATTTCTAAATAATTAATGTTGTGTAAATTTTAAATTATTAATATTTATCTAATAATAATTTTGTACGCGGTAGTAAAGTATAGCGACTCTATCTGTCAGCTACTCTACAATCGCGCAATGATCATGGCTCATTCATTGCAATCGAATTTTACATTGCACAAAGAACAAGGGAAAGCTTTTGATGTTGCACAGATGTTTGCATTCTACTTGTATATTAAGAGAAAACTATACAGGAGTATTATTTACCTGTTTATATAGAGTTTTTAATAGTTATTGAAACAGTGCAAATAAAAAACATAAAAATGCGTCGATGATCAATTTTGTTGACATGAATAAAATGTTTGTTTTTTGATAAAAATACAGCACTAACATTTAAATATTTTGTTCCGTTTTTTAATTATACATTTTATATACTCGTATTTGCCAATGATCTCATGATTAATAAATTAGAAGGTGTACTTAATTATTAATTAGTTATAACTGAAGGACATAAATTTAACTTAGCATTATATTAGTTGCATACTACAATAATAATAATAAAAAGTTATGAATAAATAAAATAAATAACTACGATGAGTGGCAAAATTTGACAAGAAAAATAAAATGCAAATATGTATCGACAGCGCATGCGTAGAACTGATTCAGAAAAATAACGCGGCAGCGCCCAAAAATATTATAAGTACAGAAAAATTTCATTAACAAGTTCTCAGCTTTTTCATAAATCACCCATGTAAATCACACATCATATCACATAATAATTGCTTTTTACAAAAAAAAATAACCGACTTCAATCTTGATAAGTAGAGATAACTCAAAAACTACTCGCCAGATGGCGCTCAATTCAACATGTAAGTGTAAAGTTCTCGTCACTACAAATTAATGAAGCCCAAACACTAGATAACTGCAGTAAATCGTTGAGGAGTTCCCTCGACTGTCTTTCGGCTTCATCAGATCGACTCCAGATCTTCATGAAATGGTAGCGCTTTAATGTACTTATGATAACATGAACAAACACACTAGTTGTCCATACAATTTTCGAAAGTTCCCCTCGATTTCTCTGAGATGCCATCATCAGATCCTGGTTTCCTTATCAGGGGACCCCACTGCGCATATCTACTTTACAACAAAAAAAGAATTATCAAAATCGGCCCATAAACGACGAAATAATCGCTGAACGTACATAAAAAAAAAGCATATATACGGTCGAATTGAGAACCTCCTTCTTTTTTGAAGTCGGTTAAAAACAATGGCCGCTAACAAAAAAAAAACGATAAAAAATTAATAAATTTGATAAAAAACTATAACAATCACATCTAGGAATGTTTTTTTACCTTACCTTTGGCCATAGCTAGTTCCTGGTTCCGGCTGGTTCTCATCAGTTGGGTAGCAGTGTTGAGGTGGCGGGGGCTGTCCACCTTGCATGTAGAATCCTCCAAGGCCGACGGCGCCCAGGGGCGTCCGTCGTCCCGGCACCGATTGCGGCGGCGAATGGGACTCGCCCAGCGGAACGCCATCCCAGCTCCTTCGTCCCTCCATACCGATTACATCTAATAATAAAATAAAATAAAATAATTCAGGAGATGAACGGACGTTCGTGTGTGGCACGGAGTTGACAGACAGTGAAGTTGGAGCGGTCCACGATCGATCGGAGCACGCAGCTGGGGCGCGCACCCCTCGCATCTCGCCATTGTTCCTAGATGAGATTTGTTTCAGCGTTCCGCCCGACTGCCCGTTGCATGCTAGTACGATCATTATTTTAATGGCCGTTATGTCCATTTGTAATAACAAAACGATTTATAAATAACATTTTAAATTTTTAAAATCTGTCCTTAAAAATACTTTTAAACATAAATAAATAATAATTAGGTACATACGGATTGTAACTACATCTGGGTGCACATAAAAAGCACTTAAAGAAGTAAATATAGAAGAACGCTCGAACAACATTATTTCCAAAGGCGCTCGCGGAGTCGCGGAGGCATTTATGGCCCTCCAAATGAAACTTGTAATATTAAATTATATATTATAATAGTCTATAATCACGATTTTTTTACCACTAATAACGAATCAATTTTGTTTAATTTTATTTTTTACATTCGGGTGATATTCGGATTAGAGTATAAATCTTTAAGATGACAATTTTTTATAGATATGATTTCCGTATTAGTTAGGTGATGGTGGTATTTCATTACATACCTATAGTTACTACGTTCACGTTCGATATGAAATTCGTATTAATAGCAACCCACACAAATGCCAGCTTTCCGCCCCCTGTGATTAAGTTTCATTGTAGATTGACGACGAGAAGATAAACGCCTTAGGTAAATTTTGCTTATAACCAAAATTTAACTGAGAGCACACGTACCTAATAAATTTGTATTTAGCAAGCAGTGGCAATTCCATATTCTCGCTGACTCAAGTATAATTAAGTATTCTTTTTTCAATTGAACTTGAGATACATAAAGTTTTCCATGTTTTAGGTACATACTTTAATTTAAACCTAGCACCTCATCTCTTTATAAGTTTTCTTCACAGATTTTCTATTGTTTCTCTAAAGTCCAGTATTCGAGATTTTAACCATTAATAATCATCATAAATCTCTACCCGGTCATTCCCCTGCTTCTGAGGTTTTTCTATTGGTCTTTATTGCAAGACACGGGTTTGACAGCCCTATTATCCTTCATACTTTTCAGGTACATTAGATAATTATAATATTGTTATGACGAGGAGATAAACCTGCAAGGTCGTTGACTCGGTCTGAAATCAGAATCTCGTAACGCTATCCCGAGGTAATTTATTCGGGTGTGCAGCAACTGTATTATCTGAATACGATACAAACATCGGCGTACATCACGTGAGGCACTTGTCGCATTACGAGCGAATAAGTTGTTAAATAAAAAGTGTTTGTGAGTCACACAAATCTACTTCAAAACAAAGTAATTCACTTTTATTATCGCAAGCCATTATTATTGTTCTATTGGGCACTGGTCTCATACAATATAAGGGGTATAGAGAGGCCTTACCCAACCAAGGTGGATCATCCGTAGACACACCCCAACACAAAAGATTTAGCTAAATAATATTAACCACTTTCTTGCATATAGAGAAGAATCTTGTTAAATTACCTATAGCTACTGATACGTTGTAGTTATCTAGTGCAGAAACATTCGTGTGACATTTCAGAACAGAAGATTAAAGATTTGAAAATTTTAAAAGGAATAATAAATGAATAGAATAATCTGATAATTATGGTTGGGTTATCAAAATATGAAAAATCGGGATATTCGAGGTCCAGGTCAAGGTTAAATCAAGCCGATCTGTTGGGAGATACTTCAACAAAAATTTTGTATTATCAACACATCTATATTATCGATCGAAACTTTTGCTTCGAAAGCTTCAACATTAAAACATCGCTAAATACTATTTATTCGCTGACGCTACAACAAATGCGACAGCATTTGAATTGCTGATGCGGTGATGTATTATAATGTGGGGATCGGGATTTCCTCTAATATTCGCTGCATGGAAAAGCCAAATTGTATTTTCTACTACGGTTTTAAAATTTACGATCCTTTTATGATTCCGATGATTGTTTTAGATAGCTCGCGCCATCAGACGCATATTATCGAATTGTTGGTTGATGAATGATGAGGAAAATATTTATTTATTTTTCAATTTTTACTTAGGACTATTGAGAACCTTCGGTTTTCTTAGCTTGAAGTATAAACAATGGAAATTGGACATTTTTTTCTTTTATGCTATATACGATCTGTGGTGTTTATCTGTGTCACTTCTTCTGTTGCGAATGCTGAACTGTTTTCTTCATTGTTAATTACTCTTTCTTTTCTTCTTTCTGTTATTATGTTTCTTTCTGCAATCCAGGGTCAGTCATGAATCTTTATAATATAAAATTTTGAAATAATGTATTTCTAACAATATATAAAAGGTAAAAAAAAACTATAAGTACTTTTTTTCTTGTGCTGTATATTGATTGGTTCATAATTCTATACTACTCGTCAGATATTGCTCAAATTTATATGGGACACAAGTCATTCATGCATCTGTTAAATAAAAAAGAATCATAAAAATCGAAGCTCGCCGGGTTTGAGTGCTGTCCTAAACATAATAACTAAAAAAACATAATAACTAACTAAAAAAATAACTTTACAATTAGGCAAACAGTAATTCGCAATAAGACATTCTGTAAGTATTATTAGTGGTGACACAAGCGGGCCTACTTAGGTACTCGTAGAGGTGGAACTCGCCTGGATAGCGCTCTATTTCTTGAGTCAGTCTACAAAGTACCTTGATAGCTATCACCCTGTTTAAATGCCATCTTTCCTCATTGATTTAACTACAATATCTGGAATATTTTTAAATCATAACAAACAGACTCTTCAATTTCTTGTTTTGTAGTCATGGCACACATTTAAATTTATTGCGAAGCGAAGATTGATTTTATTGTTCGTTAAAATATGCAAACAAAAAAGTTTTATTGAAGAAGGTAAACAGGGAAATCCGTGTTATAAATTGATATCGTTCTTTATGCCAAGGTGCTCGACTAGGAATATATTGGTCTGATAGCATCGATCTATTATTACTCTACATCGATGTCCGATAGTTATGTAGTTGGTAACATTTAATGTGATTTATTAAGTAGGTATTTGAGTTATATCAATGAGAAAGAAGATGCGAACGTTATATTTTTTAATGGATACGTATATGATAGCTAACGAGCATGAAACACCAACCTTCCAGTGATGCCCATGACAACTGCTATACACCCTCAACAAGACTTAAATTGGATTTTCTCGGTTTGGGTGTAAGTATCGCTGCCTCTGTGTGTTGCAAATTACACGCTCGTTAAAGTGATGTTTACTATGAGTCTGTAGCGTTATTTATTTAAGTCGAAAAAGCTAGTAATGTTGATATTCTCCACCATTAATTTTCTAAGTTGAGGTTGAAAATCGTTACAAATCTTTTGTTATGTTGATTTTATTCTCAATAATGTAGCGTTGACACGTGAGGTTTCAGCTACATGTACTTTTGTGAAGGTCAATTTGGATATTATAAAAAAATTAAGTCAGTTTGTCAAACAGTATTTTCATCATATTGTTAACTAGTAAACTAGTTTCGCTTCAGGTAACCAGCTCCTTACTAGAAGATAGCTCTCAGAAGGCGGACTTTTTCCTGCTTACTTGATAGTTATGGTTGTATTAAGACCAAATTATGATAAAATCTCAATAAATTTTAACTTATTATGTTATTCCAATGTCTGAGCTATATTCCTGCAAAGGTTCATGAAAATCCGTTCAGTAGTTTTTGCGTGAAAGAGTAACATTTACAAACTTTCTCATTTATAATACTTATTCGTAAGATAATCGACGATTTTTTCTCAAACCGGAATGGAAAAACGAAATGAAAGTAAACAGATAATAATAGAAAACATTTATTTTATATTGTTTTATACTAATGTGATTTAAAAATATACGCATCTTAAAAGATCAGTTCATATTCCCGTACAAGTAAATTCATGCTAATAGATTCATAACAATAGAATTGGGTCAAAGACATAATGTTTGTTTTTCAACAATGCAAGTGAATAAACAATTTCCATTTACGATAAATATTTTTATTATTTAAAGATTTCATTTATTTTATTAAGAGTAATATTTGTACCTGAGACTTTGTATATTTTGCATTATACATGAAAGAAAGGTCCAACACACAATTTCATTAAAATGACGTTGCATGACGTCAGCTTTCCTCAAAACAGTCACACACCTTCTTAATGTCTTTTCACAGCCTATAACCTAATGACTAGAGAATGACTACAATTTAATAATAAACGACAACTTTGATTTATAATGTAGCTGTGTTGATTATAATATTTGGGATACATCTATTTAACACATTTAAATACATATTTTGGCTCTTGTGTACAGCTTAACGTCAAACATACATAATGACTATATTTTATGATATATTTTTTGCAACTGTATAGCAACATCAAGATCAATAAATGGCTGTATTATTCTATATGGCTTTGGCTGCGTACTGGGTTGAAAACCAGGCGAAATTTAAAAACAAATCATACAATATATTATTATGTACACTTACAAACTAAGACTTACTTTAATAATACTGTGTAAAAGTAGAAAAAATGTTAGGCCGCTCAATCATTATAATTTTAACCCTTTCATTCCTCAATAACTACATAATTATGATGATTTTTCTGTTTTTTTTACTATTTTAATTTTGACGCATATTCTTACAACTTCCCTCATTTTTTAAATGTGGGTCATTTTTTCTACTTGTTTTTTTATAAACATTAAAAACATACAAACATATTTTATATTAACAGTTTTTATAAAATTTTGATAAAATGTATGCAATCCTATTTAGGTTTACGATTATAATAATTCTATTTTACATAGATCCATCAGAAATATAAGTGTAGTTGCTAACGGGTAACATTTATAATAATTTTAAGTCAATTCTTGAAACAGATATAAACGTGCGAGTAAATTTTAAAATTGAATATATTTAACGCTGAATATTAAACGATGAATACCTATTTAACGATGTGATAATACTAAATTTTGGTTTACATAAATACTCATTGATGGTTGGCACTTATTTTGCTATTAAACAACTACAACATTGCAATGTACATAGGTGCCAAATGAAATAATGTTCTATACCAAGTGTTACAGAATACACATCATCAATCATTATTGTCACGCCTCTCACTGAAAACCACGTATACTATACTTAAAAGTAAGAAATAAATAATAATACATCGTCCAAAATATTATGACTAAAACTCATAGTTTACGAGTGACTTTGGGGACTCGCGCAGCAGGGGGGTTGAAGCGATTTGCGATTAAAGCTCATTATGCACCGACGCTTACTCCACTACACTTTGGGTTACTGACTAGAGTTCACTTTGGCAGCCTCGCCTTTAGCACTGGACCGTGTGTTACCAATTACTTATAATAATTCTTCTTTCCGTCGGTTGTAAGCTTTTAATTCAACTAGACAACGCATGAAAAGCGAGCAACAGCTCATCATAACTCAGTGATACATCCGTTGTTAAGCTACAACTCTGTACTCATTTCATTACTGTCATATTTTTTTGTGTAATTTGGGAAGCAAAATATAATTATAATGCTTCAGTTAAAAAACCTACTTGTAGATATACCTACTTATTTTGAATACCATAAAAGACATAAACATTCCATTTTCAAAACCTATTTCCAAAATAGACAACAGTATCACAGCTTAAGAACGGACGTCCACATTACAACCACACTCAGCGTTGTCTCGTCAAACTAAGGGTACAAGCACATCACATCCACCGCATGGAGAGCGCGGAGTCCGTGGGCAGACAGGCGAGCAGCAGACATCAGCGGGCGCGCGGTCAGGGCGCGGCGGCGGCCAGCGGCGGCCGCGCGGGCGCAGGCACGCGCGGACACGCCACCATGGAGCCACTGCGGCTCGTCTGGCTTGTGCTGTTTGCTCCACCTGGTGACATTATGGTTGGATTGAGTATGATTTTATGGTTGAGTTAGGATTTTGATTTTGGAAGCGCTGTTGTTTTATGAGTATCGATCCTTAGTGTTGTTGTAATAATTTAATTGAAAATTTGTCCCGAAATTCTTCGGAATTATTTTGATGCCTATCTACTAACTTGAAGTTCATTTACGACTGCCATTAAAGTGTTAAGATTTTGGGAGTGTCTTACAATCTAAATAATATTATTATGTACCCGTGTTATTAATCCCAAATACTGAGTAACACTAATTAAAATTAACTCTATGTCAACATGTTTTCAAACATTCGATCCCTAATAATAAGTCTCATAAATATACTTCATTTACATAATTAACATAATCTATATACACACTCATAAAAACACTCATAGCCTGAACTGCTTCAAGTATCAATAATTATATAAACCCCAGATTCTCACCTATCAGCGAGCCAAGCATCTTGGTGACGCTGAACTTGCGCGTGCGCTGCGGGGTCCGCACCTCGGCCAGCAGGCGGTCCACGCAGCGGTACAGGTCCCCGGAGTTGTCAGCCACGCTCGCCTCGCTGAAGGAGGCCCCGTGCGCCGCGCTGACAGACTGACCCTCCTTTGTTGGCACCTGGAATCAATGAGGATTTTTGATAATTCATCACTTAAAAAAGAAAATGAACTTGAGCTAATGTAAAATCTAATGTAGACTACTTAGTTATGTTATGAAAATATCGAAGAATAAACTTTATATGCAATGTTAAATATCGTTCAAATTTATTGGAACCATACGGTATCACACAGTACCATATTAAGTATCAGCTTTCGAATATAAAAATAATCCTTAAAATACAGGAATATGTATGTAGGTAGGTACAGTCGAATTAAGAATGGATTTATTTAATAGGCAGTATTTGTAAACATACTACTTCAGAATTATTTTGTTTCAGATGTTGTTTTAGCGAAGTTGTTGACGATAGCGGTATGATTAAAATACGAGAAAAACAACATCCCCTTCTATACAAACTTAATGAAATATTTGAAGCGGATGTGCGTTGAGTATCTACACTATATTTAGCAGGAATTATACGCGACTCGTTAAAAGAGCCACGACTGGAGAATTCCATCTCGATTATAATTATAAACACTCAAGTTATTTGGGTTTATAACTATTAAAGGCGGAAGATGAAGTCCTGTTGAAGAAAGTGTATTGAGTGAAGAACAAGAGCAAAATAGGGTCAATATTTACGTTATCCTGAAAGGTTTCAATGTAGATTGTAAAGAAAAGATACATTGTGCTCTGAAAGCCGTGCCTCTCAAGCTCAAAAGAGTCATTCGCCGGCTGCCGTGCGAGTTTCAATAGCACCGAGACACTATAGTTTGCGAGTTTCTACACCATTGTCTCGTGAAAACGCAACATCTGCACCTATGTAGGGACGTGGAAATGAGTCCACTGGTACTCTTTGAAATTCTAACAATGATACTCTGTGAAGACGACGTAATCTAGGGTATCAGGAATTATTCATTATGTTAAATTTTTTATCTCAAAATTTTAAAGAGGGAAGGTTAATAAATAATTATAATAATTTCGTATTTTTGTACGTTGTTGTATTTTTGTTCGTTGGCTTGATGCGATAGTGTGGTGTACTTGGCTTTTGAATCAAAGATAAATAATGACTGGACGTGTTTAAGAAATTTTAACAATTTCACTCTACATATACAGTTTCGAAGAGGAAATAAAAGATTATAAAAGCAATTTGTCAGACATAATAAATTGAATTACTAAAAATTACGCAAAAATATGGTGTCGTAAAAATTGTATAATACATGTGTCATGATTTTATAATATTCATTTCTAAAACGTGAAAAAGGGGTTAAATGTATGTTCAAAGTTCAGACTTCCGTTTTCCTGGATATTTGATTGCACGATCACACAGGCTGCGGAAAGCAACTTGTATTTTTAATTTAAATATAATAAGTTTTGAGTAAACGCTCCACTTCTGGTTTTAAGTAATTGACGTCATAGAACAGTAAACAGATAACGGATACTGTAAAGCCAAAAAAAAACCTTTGAACAAAAGTAAGTAGGTATTATTAAATCGACTGTAATCCCTTTCATCATGGTTAAATTGTTAGAAAATATCCTTCCCACGCGTTATTACAGATGCAATATTCTCTAATAATACGCCCTGAAGACATGACAATCTCCAAACATTTCAACAATTGTTTGTGAGGTACATACCTACTTTACGTAGGTTAGGAATGTAAGATCAAATAAAACATCTTAACGGAGGATACGTGTGTGAATAAGCAAAGCTGCAATGTATCACGTAAGGATAAATAATGAATTTAATTGATAAACGAGGTTTCTCATAGTTTCATGTATTTTTAACTTAAAACTTAACTAGGTACTAACAGCAATAAGATACCAAGTAACCATCAAGTAACATAAAAAATCCAGGAAAAACTCTCCATAGACGAAAAATACCACGAATTGTCTGAAGGATAAAACTCCTATTATACATTAGCATAGAAAACTAAGCGGTGAACCTAGGTTTTGGTATTTCTCTAGCAACGTAAACAAACCTGTTATCTCAAAAAATTATCGATCAAAAACTTGTAACGAAGAACAATCGCGTCAGAGCTTACTAAGCCGTCACATTCTGTCTCGTTTAATTTTAGCTCTTTAGAACGTCGGCTGTTGATTTTTATGACAAGCGTGACTCACGTGTCATGTCGGTGTTGGCTTACGAAACCAGAAGCGTAGAATGTGACTGACCTGTCTGAGATGGTCCAAGTCTGTCTTGTTGCCCAACAAAGCCAGGGGCATGGAGGTCGAGGCGCTGGCGGGCCCGTGAGCTGGACTGCTGGGAGAAGGAGTCCGCTTGAGCGCACTCAACACTTCTGTGGCATACTCAAAGCTGCTGCGGTCTGTTACTGAGTACACTAATAAACAGGCATCTGCCCATTGTATCTGAAACAAGAAAACGATTCTTAGATTTATGACTATGTTGTTAGTTTACGTTTGATCTTGAACAAGAAGCGGCATGAGTGATATGGTTAAACCTGTTTAATTTGTTGTTATTATGCGCGTGAATTGATGCGTGTAAATATTGGGTTGCAGCTATTAAATTATTTTGCACCGTTTAGAATAATTTTCCGGTGCGGTTGTGGGTGAAACATAATATGAAAATACAATTGCAATAAAACATGTAAATATGTAGAGACCGACGAAATATACAAAATAAATAAATTCTTTAATATCTTTTCGTACAGCACAACTCATGATTTCAGACATATTTATTTATAGGAATTCATTAGTAATATTGCGGACGCTCTAAAACTAAATTAAGGAAAACGAATGTTTTCTGAAATGTCGATAGGACACTCTAGACATGATGCCAAGGAATTTTAATTTGCTTAAATAAATCCCTGACGTATCACCATTGGATATTGCAACGGTGCTATTTTGAAGGGGAAGAGGGGCCCAAATAGGATTTAATATTTATATCTGGTAATAGAGCATGGAACGTAAAGAAAAGCGGTGTGCCCGTATGATTAATTATCGAGTGGGAGCCAACATTCCAGCTTAAAATAAGCTGTTAGAACGGTTCACGGGCACTCCTACGCCGCGAAATGACAACACCTGATTGGCATTATTTATTATTTGTAAGATGAACGATATTTGTTTGTTTAACTCAGACACAATAGAGTTAAATAAACTGAAGATGATGAATCAGCACTCACGTTATAAGTTTTGTATAATATACCTACTAGCGGCCTGTCCCAACTTAGCCCGGGTGAATATTTTTTCTTTAATAAATGTGAAACATTTTTTTTCTTGTATCATCAGTAGATTCCGTAGCGTACTTATGCCATGAAAGACGTTTTACGCCGGATTCACTGGCATTACACATTGAGTTTCATTATTTAATTTTTAGTAGGAATCCCTTATATTTTTATATTAATGTAGATAAAAGCTTATATACTCGGTAACCCTCAAAAGGCTACCATGAGTCGCGGATGGCATGGACAGACGTAAGATAAATCGCAAACCTCTACGGCTCCAGTACAAAGATTTATGTGTCATATAAATGTCAGTTCAGGCCAAAAATCCAGGGGCCTTGGGGGACGGGCAAGGTCACTGATTGGGCTATATTGGGATAGGGTTGTCAAGGTTCATGAAAGAACTGCTTCTTCATAGAATTACTCAAACAGTTCATTTTAACACAAAATTAAAAATATGAATGAATACATTACAGAACAAAGCCTTGTTATGAGATTTGGACTTCCTCAGTTGTTTACTTTTCTGTTTAATGGTATGTTTACGAGCGAGGTTGAAGGTTCAATCCAGGGCAGCACTAGAGATGTGAGAGATTAATGTTTAAGTATATTTTATATGTTATTTTAATTTTATATGTGATGTAGAAGATATATAAATAAGTGTACATAGTTTTATTGTTTTTAAAATATATGGTCTAATGTTAGGGATCGCAAGTCATCAAGCGAGTCAAGAAGTCGCCACATATATCACATGACCTTTTCACCGCTTTCGTTTAAAGATAACAGTACATTACGACACGTTGGAGGTCCTTGGGCAAAATGTATTGAAATTTATAACGCTGTAAACCGCCTTGAATAAGATACCTTATAATTATCCAAAGGCGATCCCGTATTGGAAGAATTTAGATGTAGGGATATAGAGCAGATTGTAGTTACAGCAGCAAGAAAGTAGAACTGGGCGTTACACTAAGTTGTAACATCCGGACGCTTTTGCATTCGGAGCTTTCGCAGGCAACGTAACATCTTAGATACTAGCATTACAGCAGTGAGAGAGTAGAACTCGCACGTTACAATTACAATACGCATCCTGTAACGCCACAAGTTGTATCAAGGCGCTTTTTTACCGGAAGCTTTCGCTTCAAATGTTAACAGCTCAGATACGAGCACTTGTAATATCAATGCGGGTTGAACTTAGGTAACCGGAAAATGTTCTCGAAAAAATGTTTTAAATCAATAAATCGAAAATTATACCTGGATACTTCTCGACATTTTAATTTCGCAATAAAAAGGAATTCTAGGTAGAACGTTTTCATCATTGAATTATATTATCAAAAATAAAACGAATCACATAAAATCCTCGAATTCTCACTAGCGAATTCAGTAATCAAATATCGCTTCCAATTTTCTATCGAAATATTGCGAAGCCCCAAACAAAGCATTGATGGTTATCGATTGACGACCTTACTCAAGTATCGGGTAACTGGGGTTTTATTTTTAGACCAGTACGAACATAATACTGCTGTGGTAAGACAGAATACTTCTGCGGTTTGAAGCGTACTCAAGCGTTTAAAAGAATTATAATGTTATTCGAGTTATTTTACGCATATGACCCCCATTAAAAATACTGATAAAGTTATCCTTAATGTAAAATTAATATATTTTAAAATGAAAGCAGAAAATAAAGTTATCAAGTAACGATGTCTGTAGGAATATTGAAACAGATGAACTTGATTTAGACACTTAGTATTGACTTCTTTATTTGTTTTTACCAAAAATTAAATATGTCGAATTATGTACCTACTTATAAGGGAAAATCGCAATAATTATAGATAAATAATATAATTTGCACTGGAGCAGCGTGGTGAAGTATGTTCTAGATCCCTTTAGTTACTTGGAGCGCGCGCGAGAATTATGGCTACAACCCATTAATGGCCCACTGCTGAGTACGGGTCTCTTCTTAATCGAGCTTTTTAGTGGGCCATTATTAGGTTGCTACTGGATATATAAAATCAAGAAATACTAGAGAAAAAGCGTGTTCAAAAAGTACTCTGACTGGGTAAGACTTTGATTTTAAAACTTTGTCACTAGATAAAAGGTGGAAAGACTTGACTGCATCCAAGCTATCCACCGGATTGACCTGCCCGGTTTCGTTACTAATGGAAATCCATTAAGAGTGTATATTTAGAGAAGTTCAAGATATATTACTCGTATTTCCGCCTTATATTTCTTTCGTTAGCCCGTTGTATTGTGAGTTCAAGAGTGATAACTGTGAACCGAATTATTTATTATTATGGCGGCACCACCAGCAATTGAGGTGAGAGTACGATATATTAATATTCTGTAAACACTGAGTCATAGGAGGTCACTGGAACGTCTAGCTGGTGTGTACGGCTGGCATTATATTTGCAGCGATTGACCCACTTGTCAAAACATTAGCCAAGTTTGAACCCGTTTAATCTTAATGTTTGTTTGCGGAAGGGTCTCCCGGCTTAACTAATTTGATGTATTGCAGACACCCTCTTAATACGTGTAGAATAAATCAATGTCTGCGATCTGTCTTAGGCAGGTCTCTCACGTTCGCGCGAATACGTGAACCTGCAAGTACCTATGCAACCAATGGACCTTCGCAAATGATTAGGAGAAGTTTTTGACAAATTCGTGGTATTCCCCGTCTTCAAAGCTGCCACAAAGGTTCATGCGCATGTAATGAGCGCGGTTAGATTGTAGAACCGCTCGAAACGAATCATTGCACTGTCTGAATCTCTTTCTATAATACATAGATCATAATTATATGCCGGTGCGAGTTAGTGAAGGGGTTAGGGTAGTGTAGTGGGGTAGGATGGTGGTAAAAAAATTGGTCACCCGTTTGATTATCGGTTCTTAACAGATACGATTTAAAGAAGCCTTTGAATGATTCGCATGACAAAACTTTAAAGACATAACATAATATAAATTAAAAAAATAAGAGAAGAAAAAAATTCCAATGTACGAGATCCTAGCTTAACAAACATTTTGAGTGTGGGTACTGTTTGAACTTAAGACAATGATCCTACGATGACGTACTTGTTGAATTTTTATGTAGGTAGGTAGTCTAAAGGTTAATTTGTAAATGTCGCATCTGTTTATGTTCTCACAAATTGCTCGGAATAAACTTATAAAATATGCATCGTTTTAAAACTTACTATTATTCAGCAACGAACAAATTGACCTATCATATAATAAAGTCTTTATCTTCAAAACAATCTACAAAAATACAACACACAGACGGTAAGAAAAACGTACAACGCATTAAACTGACGGAAAACTACATGAAATATTATATAATCGGTATTAGATGTACGCTCATGGAATTTCGTAGTAAAAAATCAAGGCGTAAGAAATTTGAAGCAACTGTTGTTATTGATACTTGTTTAAAACGCAGACGATTACGCGCCTATAACTTCGCGACCTCGTCGAATTATCGTGCTATCCTAAGAAAACTCGGTCATTGTTAATTTTCCAGTGATTTAGTGTTATTGTTTAGAGCACTCTTTCTCAAAGTGGTCTTTGTAGCTGATGTATGGAGTGAGCCTTGATATTGATTGAACGAAAGTAACCGAAGAGCTTTGTTTTTATCAGAATGTCGTCTTTGTATACCTACCACCTATGTACTTCGAGTTAATGAATATAGGTTGTCAATTATTATAATGCCAAGATTGTTAAAAAAATGGGGACAATACTGAAAAGTGGCTTACTTTTTATTCATGTTAAACATGAGATTCGTCGCGTTATTTCTTTCGAATAGTCGCAATTCGCACTACTTTGGGAATCGCTGGTTCAGAGTACTCTAAGGTCACTGGTCAGTCCGAGCTGATGTTCGTGAAGGTGAAGAACGTCGTGAACCGAGCGAGGCAACCGCATTAACCTATATTCCTGGATACTACGACATTGTCTCTCAACGCGAACTTCATAAATCAAACGATTATAATTCGGAGAGTAGTTGATTCAGAAATATATTTTCGGAATATTTATCTACCAACTTGACCTGTAGATTTATCTAATTTTCTATTTACATTTGAAAAATTAAAATTTTGCTGTAGTTAGCAGTTGTAAACTTTAAAAACGTCAAATCTCAGACTCCTACGTGCAACCATTAAAAAGAAAAACAAAATGTCTTTTCGTCTGAGCTTAATATTTCAATTATGAATGATCCTTGATATTTTTTATGTATGCATGAACCATGTGATGTAAACGAACAAAAAGGTATTTTTTTTTAAATAAAAAAAACTGTTTTTGTCAAACTTTTATTACCTGTTCCGCGGGAAATTTGTCAGGATTGGATCCAGATACATCTATAACTTCCAGTTCTATTGGCGTTCCATTGATTGGCACCGTTTGTCTGTATAGGAGATCTGTAACAAATCAAAAAGCAATTAAAAATAAATTTAAATCTCACCCAATACGTATTTATTTGAGTAATCCCTATTCAATGGCGAACAAAATCCATAGCGTAGGTCTATGTACCAATTAAAATTGTTGGAGTAGGTATAGAAGCGCATATTATGTAGCCCGCCGGCCTGTTGATCCTAGGTGATTGACCGAGTTTAGCAACATCGGGCGCGGTCGGTATGTGGACGGATAACTATGTGCTAGTCTCAAAATATTTTGATCAATCGTGTTTCGGAGGGCACGAAGAAGCTTAGGTTGCGGATGTATATCGATAGTCGTCGTATACGTCGGTACACGTCGGTTGAAAATACCCAACGACACTGTATATGTCAGGCATTGAGTGTAAATGATATCTACTATAGTTTGAGACACGAGTACAATTACAATGTGTACATTATCCCGCTTCAATGGAGGATTTAAGCCTCAATCCCGTAAAGTAGGCATTTTAACTTATATTAATATTTACCTGTATTTGAGTGATATTCTCCAATGTATCGCCTCGTTAAATAACGGACGATGAGAGCTGAAACCAAATAAAGATAATTCAATCATAAAATTGTTATCGCTGAAACCAAATATCAAAAAACTGTAAACGGGCACTTCAAAGGTTTTACGATTCGGGATATAGCGGCAGAGCGTGAATTTATCTGACCGACTTTGTAATTTTTAGTACCTACATAGCAGTTGGGAGGAGATATTGGATAGTTTGTTGTCAGAGAAAACAGAGAAAGCATTCACTTTATTACATCACTTGTGAGTGGAATGGGTTACTGGGTAACCTAGCTCCATGTTATATCATTTAGACGGAGTGATGTCATGCGGTGTTCTTGAAAGGCAATTACGAAAACCTGAGATTTATTTTTTTAAAATACTACTTCCAGGAAACTCTTTAGATCTTTTCTTGTAACAGCTGCAAAAATGATTTCGTATCTTGGATCGAAATATTTCGAAAAAAGGAAGTGATAAACACCTTACAGTAGTCTTTAATATTAATTATACTTACAAGAAACAAACAGTTTATAAATAAAAGTAAGCCGAGAGAAACATGTGTGGTAATTAGTTAAGAAGTTTTCGAAAGATGTGTTTACTTCCGTCATTGTATTCGTAACAAAAACGCTAAGATTAGACTTCCTTGATTTTCAAAAATTTACGTGATGTATGCTAACGTTTAATTAAGAAAGTAGGTCGTTTTATTAGTAAGCGGGGAATGTAGGACTAGACGAAGTTTTGATAGTTTCGTATTTCTTGTGCTGGTAAAAATGCGGTGTGTTGGAGAAAATATTTTTCATAGATCATTAAAAGTTTGAATTATGACAGCGCTCTCAGGCATTCAGATTCAGGTCACAGATGATATCAACAAATAGTGATTTTACAGAGTTTTATGAGAATGTATTTTGTATGTAGCGTAAATTTATAAGTGGTTTTTAATACAATTTTTAAAACTACAACGTAGAAAAGTGGTATGGAAAAATAAACAGAATTCCGCACATACTTTGAAAGTAAAAGTAGTAAAGTAAAGTAAAAGTAAAAGTAAAAGTAAAAGTAAAAGTAAAAGTAAAAGTAAAAGTAAAAGTAAAAGTAAAAGTAAAAGTAAAAGTAAAAGTAAAAGTAAAAGTAAAAGTAAAAGTAAAAGTAAAAGTAAAAGTAAAAGTAAAAGTAAAAGTAAAAGTAAAAGTAAAAGTAAAAGTAAAAGTAAAAGTAAAAGTAAAAGTAAAAGTAAAAGTAAAAGTAAAAGTAAAAGTAAAAGTAAAAGTAAAAGTAAAAGTAAAAGTAAAAGTAAAAGTAAAAGTAAAAGTAAAAGTAAAAGTAAAAGTAAAAGTAAAAGTAAAAGTAAAAGTAAAAGTAAAAGTAAAAGTAAAAGTAAAAGTAAAAGTAAAAGTAAAAGTAAAAGTAAAAGTAAAAGTAAAAGTAAAAGTAAAAGTAAAAGTAAAAGTAAAAGTAAAAGTAAAAGTTTGTAAAATTTACTTGAGATCTACATAATATTCTCTAAAGTATTCGAAGTTTACCAACCGGTAATTGGACAGTGATGGATTATGGCTTTCATTTTTGTGGGTTGGAAAATTTTTAGTTAAGCGATGGAGCAGTTACTCCACTACTTTATGGGTTGTTAAGGAAGAGAAGAACGTGTAATACGGAAGCAATTAACGTGGCTTTGCGTGGTATGACGTACTTAAAAGGGAATGAGCAATAAAGTAGTAGTCGTTAAAAATATTGGAACACCAAATAGAGAATTACTGGTGTCGATATTCACTTTGAATGTAAAATTCTTCTACCCACTCTCAACGATACAAACCAACCCACTTGCATTTTTTCCGTAAAAGCTTCCTTCATAAACAATTTTACAGGATTGTAAAACTTTGTGCAGCTATTTGCGCATTTTTTTATATTTTTATAAAAACTAACATCGATAGCGTCGATACGTTAATGTACAATTAAATAATGTACATGATGTGTATTTAATATTATGAACGAATAAAGAGAAGAGTGAACGTGTGCGTGTATGGAATGCTTACCGGATTTGCCAACTCTGGAGCTGCCAATGACGGCAATGCGTACGCGCGGCGGGCTGGCACGCTCGTCCCTCATGGTGGCAAAAACTTGCCGCAGCTCTGCAACAAACAATTATTACATAAATCATTTGCATAATTATTTCTTTTTTTATAGCCTGATCAGGTAAATGAGCTAGGTCACTTGATGGTAAGTGATCACCGTCGCCCATAAACGTTTGTTACACCATGGGCGTCACCAGCGCGTTGCCGATATCACTAGTTCATTATACACTTACTCTTTAAAATAGATTTTTGAGTAAATAAATAATAAAAACATCAAAATGACTCCTCAAAACCTTGAGGCTTATTGATGTTTGGAAATTTCCGAAAAACAAGGATCATGTTCACGGCTAGTCACGTAAATTTTACATATTTCTTATAAATTTTGTAGCTGCTACTTTTTAATATCTTATCTTGAATCTGTTCCAAGTATACATTTTGTGGTTGCGCTCAGTTCTCTGGCGATGTTGTTTCATTCATTAGTCGCAATTCACTTCTGATGACGTCCGTCGGTCCTATGCCGATACGAGACGGTACGTCATTCGGAGAGATTTAATAAGTGACAGATGAAGAAAGGTCTTAACGAGTTATTTCCTACACCAATCGACGCGGGTATCAAAATCGAGTCAGTGTTACACAAACACTGCCCTTGTATTTTATCGTCTTTATCACAAAGACTAATAACATTATTACCAAATTTATAGTTAGCGGCGGCTGAAGTGTATTTTAAGACTCAAAAATACCACAGTGATAATATTAAGAGGAATGCCCAATATTTATCAAACAAAAATTGACGCTTTGCGTCATCAGCATACTCTCTGAGTGGTTGAATAACCCAAAGTAGACGCATGTATGATGACAGAACGTAATGGAAGATGAGAATTTAATTAGCTATTTTTAGTGAGATAATGATTTTACATTATTTTTTGAAATTCAAAACAAATATTGACCAATACAAAGTACTTACCTAAACTTCACTGCATGTAGATGCGTACTTAGTAGTTCTGCTGGTCTGATTTATTCTTTGTTATGTTTCAGACACCGCAAAACTGATATTCTAAAATAATTTAAATTTAGACCAATTGGCCGGGAGTTCATTAATATTTATTCATAATACATACTTGATCTTTAGTTGCAGAATTATCAAAATGCAAATACTTTCGTACCTACTGGCTAGCTATCAATTATGTTTCATACCTATTATGAAGTTATCATCAAAATATTACGCAATGACGGAGACGCATAGGAAATAATTCGTTGTCAACACCTAACCGATATTGAACTGAAGTTAGAAGTCATCATTTTACTGCGCGGTTCGGTGTCGTATTTATCAGCAATAAATTGAGTGGGAAATGTCACATTTTATATACGGTTGGCGCCAAATAAAAATAGGATCAGACCAGTCGAACCTGAACGGTGCCAAAAAATAAGCGGTGTATCCGTACTTAGGTATTTTGAGAGGAATGAAAATAACTTTTTTTTATTTCAGACGCAGCGCGTAGTAAGGTTTTAACACGGGTTTTAGACAGTCAAAGAAAGTCCGTGTGGGTGCTGAGGGTTTGTTGAAGTTCTTATCCGGAAATAAAGATAAGGATGGAATAAAACGGGCGGGTGTAGAGACAGCGGAGGCATGTCTCCTCCAACTTTCTAACAAGACACGGCACGTGCCACTTCTATTTTCAGCGCATACTCGAGCCATACATACCAACGCTGCATGCATAAACATCTTTAGATAAATTTATAATGGATTTTCTTCTGCATATTATGGAATATCTGTCCTGAATATTCACGGGGCGCTTTAAAATACTCTACAAATACAAACTCTATTAATCGAAAGTAATAGAATTGGTGAGAATATGCGTGAATCATAAATTCAGGGTCTCCAGTGGTTAAGAATTGAAGTTTTCATTTATCGAATATAAGTAGGTATGTTTTATGAAGTATAAATTCTCTCGTCAATTTAACTCGTGCAAATCCTTTCGATCATAGTTAATCGCTAGGGGTTTACATCCTTAGCCCACGGACTAACATTTACATTAAAATTGTTCAATTCTGCTTTGTAAATATTCTCAATGTTACGATGTTTTGATACCTTAATTACCTATGGAATGTTAAAGACTACGACTAAAATTATACGACGAATTTTACGACACTTATCCGATTTTACTGCTTAGTTTTTCGCGCGCTTTTGCTGTTTCAACTCAATTTTTAGAGTTCCGTATCTCGAAAGGGAAAAAGGGAACTCTTATAGGATCACTCTCTTGTCCGTCCGTACGTTTGTCAGGAGCCTTTTTCTAAGGAACGCGTGGAGGTATCAAGCTAAAATTTTCAAACTTCTAAGCTAATGCAATAAAAAGATACCTACAGCCGTTTATGCTACAAATTTCCGCAAATTTTCGAAACTCGCAAGGGAATCAAAACCTACTGTATAATAACAGTAACTGCTAATGCAACATACCACAATAAATAGTGGGCGTGAAGTTACGGCCTACGTGTACTATCATGGTTAGCTGAGGTACAATTAAATGAAGCGCGTTGTGTGAGAAAGTGGGCGGAAATGACTCTTGAACTTCAGACAACACGGAGTGGGCGCGTGCACACATTACAGTCGAAAATGGTGAGAGTAATGACACGGATTCCTTCTCCCTTGGTCCTTTATTAAACTTCTGTTTTTAGTAGGTAACTATTTATATTATAAGTTTATGAAATTCTTATGACTATGTACAGGTAGTCGGTAATCGATGTTGGGGTTAATTAAAAATTGCAGGTACGGTTGAAGGGTTAAGTAAATCCGATAGTCAGCAATCGAACTGTTTTAATTTTACCATACTTTTACTTTAAAATTTTTGCCCGTTTCTATGTATCTTTAAGGCACTTCTCACACAACGCTATTCATGAGATACGCGACTGCAACGCTACCCAAAATTAGTATGTATTTGACACTATGTACTGACAGGACGATGCGTCTTCTGTCAGTTAAAAGTGTCAAATACATACTAATTTTGGGTAGCGTTGCAGTCGCGTATCTCATGAATAGCGTAATGTGAGAAGTGCCTAAAACTTAAGAGGACATGACCGATCTTAATGAAAATTGTTACAGTAAGCCCAGTCATTCACCTTTGCGCGAATACGCTATAATCAAAAGTGTAGGACGACCTTCATAATATAATTATGATTCTGCGAAGTTTTTGACACATTCGTGGTATTTCCAGCCATCAAAGCTGTGACAATTCATGCGATTTACAAAGGCTCTCGCGCATGTGATGAGCGCAGTCACACGAGGCCTTTATGCTGGTTTGGACTAAATTGTTAGTTATTTGGTTTTAGAACACAAATTACGCAAGAAGTTGCGGGTAAAGCTGGAATGTTATACTTAATACGTGGAATTATTCAAACGGCACGTCTAGTAAACATTAAAGTTATCCATGTTTAAAGTTCGTAAATAGGTGATTAATTTTCATTTCGCAAGGCCTTGACAATCACGTAATAATGAGCGGTATCTAATTTTATTTTCAAGGATGCTGGCTAGACCTTGAATAAAATTACTCAACTTTAAATATGTTTAGTATAATGAAGTCGGAGTCTGATTCGCTCAGTGTTAACACATCGTACACCAAGGACACAGAGAGGGTTAACTTCAAGTTTATATTTATCTAATGAAATAGATAAGCGAAATCATGTCACTGTACTTGAGTACGCCGAGTATATAGAATTGCCACTCCCCTATTATTCTTTATTTCTAAGTACATATTTTACTTATTAATACAAGTCATAAAGTAAATCACATGCAAGTTATTTAACCCCGAACAGCTATGACGCCAGCTGTGCATTTAATATTCTATTTATGTTTATATATACCTAGATTAATATCATAGTTCACGTGTTGTCAAGTTTGTCAGTTTATTAGTTTAAAGGAAAATGTGACGCCATGACGGTCACGCGAGAAGTGTGGGTGTTTTGGAGTTTGCAACTGAAATTGGTGTACTAAAATATGCTAAGCATTTTGCCCTAAATTATTCAAGTTAAGAGTCGTTTAAACGTTTCTCTAAAACAGTCAGCATCCAACTATTTAAATGCACGCATAGACATCCATAACTTTACCATATAATATGGGCTTAGGTATCCTCTCATCGTTAGAGATATTAAACTCCTCTACCGATGATCAGGATCAGATAAATAGACGTAATTTTTTTTAAAGAGTAACATGTTTAATCACAATACATGGTTTATCTACTTCTCAAATACAGGACTGAACTGAATGGGTTAAGGAAGAAATAAGTACCTATATTAGAGGAAGTGTGTAAGTACCACATAGTATAAGACAAGTGGAGAGGGAATGGTTGTGACGAGAAGAGTGATTGTTATGAATATGGATTGACGACGGGGATGCCAACGGCCAGGGAAGTATGGGTTGTGTGAGAGATGATAATTATGAAAGTTAAAGGTATTGAAGCGACAGCTAATAGGGAAGAATGAAAGAAAAGGACATTGCGTCGACTGGGAGATGAGGAGGAAGATGATGTTATAAATGACATAAGATTCGAACCCAGATTCTCAATCACTATGACCACTATAAAATCACAACTCATGCAGCATAACAGAAGCTAGCTTATCGATTTTATGATTATTTATTTATATCGAATACAACGCGAACAACGGTATGTAGGTTACGTTCTTGTGTTTCTCGAATAGTCGATCTCATTAACTGCATATTGGAAACTTGTGTTAAAACATGTTGCCGGACGCCGATGCCATTCCTATTTAAAACTAGTTGTGCCTGCGACTTCTTTCGTGCGTAGGAGTTTTTCCCGCGTTAATCCCGATCCCGCGGGAACTCGAGTTAAAAGTAGCCTATATGTTGCTTCACCAACTCCTCCATCTCCCAGTGAAAGTCCCATAAAAATCCGTTCAGCCGTTTCTGAGATTAGCGACATTAGCGTGCACAAACACACAGACATACAAACATACCTACAGATATACAGACCAACAGACAAAATTAAAAAGGGGCAGGGATTAGTTATAGTTTTATTATATGTATAGGAGATAGAAGATGTTCGATGATAGGGTAAACTGGGTACGGTTAAAACACAGGACGGTTGAAACAAGTCGAATATCTCGCGAATGGTTGAGCCGACAGGTAAGGGTTCAAGGGGAAAAAGAAGCAGGTGACAAGTCCAAACCTAAATCAAAGTGTTACATTGGTCACCGGGTGCTGTATATTTTTATAAATAGGCCTATTGTATTTTAGCACCCAAAAGTAAGTATTTTTCTTTTGAGTTTCAAGCTATTATTATGTTAATCTATTCAAGTATAAATATTGAGTGTTCATTTATGATTTAGGTGAAGTTTTTAGAATACGGAATGATGACTAGTTTTAATAAGTTATTATTACTACCATTACTATAAACTTTCTTTTACCAAAATTCGAGTTGGGGACGGTTGAAACAATATATGTGGGTACAGGTAAAAAAAACCATATAATTTTGTTTTGTTTTCTCGATGCCGAATTCGCATAGTAAAGACTTTCATAGGGCAGATTGAGTTTATTGAGACAAATATACATATACGGAGGTAAAAGTTGGAGATAAAACTATGCACTATCAACAAATTATTTGTCAAAGCCTGGTTACGTACACTGAAGGACTATTAAAACATTGAAGACCGATTAATATTGTCATACGATGCCATGATTATTATAATACAATTATAACTAATGCTAAATAAAGCATGTTGCTATATATTTTTTGTATATTTCGCGTGCGTTTCAACTGACCCTAGTCACTGTTTCAACCGCCCCTGGCATGGGGACGGTAGAAACACATCGGAATTTATTTTCAAATCTAAATATCTCTAAAAATAGCACCCACCAGAACTAAATAGTATAGCCCCATTGTAGGTAAAGATCCACTCTTCAATTTAATATGTCATCATCATCGTTCTTTTTATAAACAACAAAATTATGAACAATTAAAGCCAAATCGTTTCAACCGTACCCAGTCTACCCTACTTACATCCATATCACATGTACGATGTTAAACCATATTAAATGCTGCGTAAAGGTCCCATGTTCAATAATTTTATATTTTCGCGTAGGTACTTTATTTATAAACGTTTTAATTGAATTGGTTAACTAAATTGTATCGGTAGATACGTAAATTGCACGACGATAAATTATATAAATGTAAGTATACCTAAAATGTTCGTCTAATAACTTTATTACTGTGTTAAATTGAATTGCTTAACTTTCGCTGAAAACGCCATTTGGTTCGATTTTATAGATTCACAGAACTTGAAACAAGAACTTTTACATTTGGTACATTTAGATTGTGTAACATTTCTATAGAAAAATTGCTCTGCCTTTTAAATTATAATACACACAAGCGGTATGACAACCTGCCGAAAACGCTAGTCGGTCAAAAATTATGAAAATTGCGATCGAATGTCAGATCAAAAGCCAGATTAAATCGAAAACTAAATTAAATTCAAAGTTATTAAAGCCTCTCAATTTATTTTTAATTACCTTTGCATGATTATAAAATATAAACAACAAACGCCATTGCGTGGAAAGACGTCGAAAATAATATTACAATTTATAACAAAATATAATTAGGTAATTGCTTACGTTTTTTTCTTACTGAAAGAAAATTAATGATTGCCTATCAGAAAGGATTTCTGTTGGTAAATAGCGACAAAGTCTAAGATGTTGAAAGCACATACTTTAAAAAGCCTATTCTCTTCTGGAAGACTCCCACATCGCACACAGATACACCGACGCGGGCAAATTATTCCAGTCCTTCGAAATCCGAACGAAATAATACGATGTGTGCTATTGAATCACTGATGTCATTGCTTGCATTAAATTGAATGTGTTTATTGTGCCCTATCATTATGAATGTCCAAACATGTAACTAAAAATGTAAATGTTACAATAATAATAACTGATTTTGTTGACTGGGATTAAATTAATTCTGCGATACATAAGAACATGCTACTAACTATATAAATTAGGTACACTGTACATGTGTTTTTCTGCTCGTTGACTCGTTGGGTACACAAGCTTTATCTGTGCTAGTACTGTAACGATCGACAAGGTCAATAAATAAAGCTCTTCATACTGGCTGTTGAGCCTCGGGCCCTCGAGTTAAGGTTATGTAAATTAAGGTTTGGTTGTCAACATAAAACAATTTAGTATTTAAATTCGCATTTTGAATCTGTTTAGGCTGGTTATATACAATTGAAACAAAAGCAAATACTAAGTAAGTAGCTATTACAAAAACTTCTAAACCAAAAATAATTTTACTAGCACTGATTTCAAATTAAATCTTAGCCCCTTTCGGAATTCGAGTAATAAAAATATTTCACATGTACGTACGTATAATGACACGTATCTGATAATGACATGGATAATCATCCATGTCATTATCAGATATTGAAATTACCTTACCGTCAACACAGCAACAGTTGGATTCATGATTCACAATATTGACACGTTAATTTATGTTAACAAGACACTGAAGTATGTCTCGTATCTTCGCACCTGTCGGCTTTATAGTTCAATTTTAATTTGTGCTTATAATTTGTTTGAATTATTACGACCCCGTGGTGTACTTGACCCAATATCCACAACTGATCCATGTAATCCACTCCACAATTAATCATCGCTTACGAAACCTTTGTAATATGAACAAGAAAACACGAGAGTTCAATGTTAGCGTCTGGCTATTTTAAAATTTTATTTAAATTATTTTGTTATAAAAGTGTTACAGAAAACACCTTCACAACACGACAGGGCAGGTTTAACGAACAAAAGCGCATGTTATTGTTTATTTTTCAGTGAAAACGTTACATTTTTGATTTACTGACGCTGAGTCAACCCGTCGAAGGTCAAGCCTTACTAGATATAGCGCATATTTTTATACCTGCCAATAATAAAAGCGAGTACAACTCGATACAGGTGGTTTTAGTGATCTTGACCGAGATGTATCCTAACAAGACGATTTAACCCAGTTATGAAAGATGCATAATGTTTTGGCCGACACATGTAAGGTTAACTCGAGTGTAAAATTAGGCTAATGAGAGTCAAGTGTTATGTAGGAAATTTTTTTGGTGTCGCGAAGTCCTTCGCAGTCGGGTGCAGACTGTAGGGTACACAGCTCGGATAATTACTGTCACTGGAACCAAACAAGGTTCCCTCCATAAATCTGTCTGGTGTATCGTTCGGCAATTTATCATGTGGAAATGTAATTTCTAAGCTGCCTTAATTCTGAAGTGCGTTCTTGAAGTTTTGTTCAAGCAAGGTCGATGCGCGATCAATTTTATGCTAAAAGATGATATTTATAATTAATTAATCACGTTCGGGTACCGGGCATAGTTTGCGTTTTGCACAAAAGTGTAAATAAAAAGTAATTATTTTTATTTGTAAAAATTAATAGCATGTCAGTCCATCAGACGAAGCAGCTGTGCTTTCGTATATAAATAACGCAAGGTATCGATTCGATTCGAAAGTTTTCTATCAACAAGGCGTGGGAATATTTCAGCTGCAATCTGCTGGACTTGCAAAACAAAATGATTTTATCAATAACGAAACACATGAGCACCACACATTTGAGTTACATAAATAAGTAACGCTACCTTATAATGACGGTAAGAAACAAAAAATGTTCATATTAGAGAATTAATGACTTTTGATGTTTTGACTTTGTTTGTTTTAAAAGCTTTATATTATAATGAATTACAAATATGTAAATCTACAGATGCTCTATTTATATGACCTCTTCAGCAATAGTCATAGGTACGTATTGTGATATCTATTTTGATCTATGTAGAAATTTCAGAAAATTAAATGAAATGCCGTGCTCATAATTCGCAAGAATGCACCAATGTCTTACTTTGGACTTAAAGACGGGACGAGTAATAATTTACATAATCTCGACTATCTTAGAATTTCGTTTGTTGTCAGTTTTTTATGACATCTGTCTCTTTTTACTATAGAATAATTTACCAAAAATAAACAAGCATTTAAAATTAATACTAGCACGGAACTTTTACTAAGCTTAGTGCGCTTTAACCCAAGACTACGTTGCTACTTATCACAAGGTGGTATTGTGGTCAAGCAAAAATTTTACTTATGAAAAAGAATTGGAGATTGCAACGTTCAACGTACAAAATAAGACGTTTCTACTCAGTGCCCAGAAATAAACTAGCTGGTTTATTTATTTAACCAACTACGCAGATGGCAGTGGTAAACGTATGGATGTGGCTGCCATACGGCTTCAAATGGCTTTTACGTATTAGCAGTCCACCAAGATATCGGTCTATTATCGAAATGGAAAGGAAATGGCAGTGGAAACTTCTTAATAGAGAGCCAGAATTTGATAAAATTGTATACTATAACATTCTATTTGGACAGTGTGAAGAACATTTAATAAGGGAGCAAGCCAAAGATTCATATATTGTTCTACTTATCGCATCGACGGCTAAATAAATAAAGACAGTTCATATAGAAACATCAAACGAATCACAAAATCTACTCATCTGATTTTCAATGCATTTGGGTTACACTTATGGAAAATGCGTGGGAGGACATGCAATCAAAAAGTTTAATCACCTTCTGTCCTTAACACAAGCGTACAACGACTCTTATCTAATTTTGATGTACTTACTACTTTGAAGGATTTTTCGTGAAATGTCGAATAGTCGCTATTATTGTTTAAAGAGCTCTTGGTACATCTCGTTAATGAAACAAGTCAATTATAGTTTTCGTTATTGGATTGTTTTTTACTTGTATTGCTTGCGATATTCTCGTTTTTTAATATGGCTACAAACAATAATAAACATTCCTCAAAACTTTTCATGTAAGCCATAGGTACGTAGAATAACGTTACGGTAGGTACCTACATGTTATTCTATTATTAAAAACATTTCAAAAATACTTTGAATTTCAAACAAAATTTTAAAATTGAATTTACAATTTAAATGTCTTTCAGATAATCGGATTTCTACAGTTTTCGATTTATATTTCCAATACCTAATCTTATTATCATCTCAGGAGATCGACCCAAGTTAAGACGTTGGAATCGCGATCGGTTCGAATTCTAAGATAGCAATCGTCATAATATCAGACTGATGTCTAAGGCAAAAAAACTTGCGATGTTGGGAGTTTTTTATAACTCTACACACTCATAGCCCTCTGGATCACAATAGGATTCCCTGTGTCGTAGGCTCCATGGACATTACACCTGGACCAAGAAGGGAAATTTAAACTCAAACTCAAGCATTCCCTTCTCTCTGTGAATCAACAGGACCCATGGACAGCGCGGCAGCGATCCGGCGTGTTAACGGCGCATTTCGGATCATCAATCGTCAATTATTAGGTTTATTTAGCTATACATACAATCATACTTTGTATGATTGATATTTGTACATGGATTTATTTGAGAGAAGTGTTAAAAATTTGATTTATTTGTCGCTTTAGATACGCTTTTATTGAAATAAGCTTGTTTGTTGTACTTCAATCGGTAGGTACACAAACAATAAAGCTATTTCAATTTACAAGAAGTTTCCCGATGGACCGTTTTTCAGAATAAAATAAACCGAAGCGTAGAAGGGTCGCTGTAACAATGTTAGTTATAATTAATAATTTTAAATTACCTTACGTCGCAAACAATGACCCGAAAAGCTAGCTTTAAAAATTATACCTACTCGGGGGCTATGAACTCGAGTTCTAGCTCGTGCCTGACATTCTTATTAAAATGGGCACCTCAATCCCACATTCCCCATTACTTCTCTCAACTCACACAAGATTACAGATCTGTATTATTATGTTCATCACACTTTGCACACGCAGTAAGTATACGTAATACATACGGCCATATCGGCTTTTGAATTTAATTATTATAAAATATTTCAGTTTTTTTGCTGCCTGCAATCCGTCGACAGTACTTTGCTAGCAAAGAACGATGACTGCGATCGACGATTTCACGTGCCCTCTGTGGAACGATACTTAATCATATAAAATTGAAGCTTTGTGATTTCAAAGTAACAATGTTTTTTTTCAACACACAACAACAAACTTTCGCTGTAAGATAGAGGAGTTTGAGGATACATGGCATTTTTTATCTTGAATTTTTCGAAGTATCGATATTTACGCGGGAAAACCTCTCATGCGCGAATAAAGTCGCAAGCACAGCTCATCTGTAATTTAATAAGTGGTCTGGAAGCTAAACTTCCAGTCGAAGTGGCCTGGGTTCGAATCCTTCCGCACCTATAATATTCAAAAGTTATTTTGCGTATTTAAATCTACGTGGTTGTCGTTTGCTTCTTTGAAGGAAACATGCGGAAACTTTAACAGCTTAGAATAAAATCATAATGCTCTCAAAATTGTGTGAAGTCAACACTGTTTTAGTAGGGAGAGAAGTCTTAAGTCCAACAATGGGACACTTCTGGAGATTTAATATCATTATGTTATGGAAACAAACATACAATATGCAACATAAGTTACGTTTCCTTTAATAACAGTTGTTCGTATAATTTACAATTAAGAGTCCTACAGCAGCACGTACAAATATTTTGATTGGAATTGGATCAACGTGTTCCCAAATATTACGCAATATATTGCGACGTCGGAAAATTTCGAACATAATTTAATCAATCGGGAAAATTAAGCTCTATAAATATCACGTTTCCTTTTCATCGAGTGTATACTGATGCTCTCAAGTTTAATTAAATCAATTCTGAAGTTATGGTTTCCACTCATTAATTGCCCTGGTACTATGTACAATAGGGTACGTCCAGATCCCTCCTTCCTTCGTTCTATAACTGAGGAGGCCTAAAGCTAACTCTACATAATATATGTTATAAGCCTTGTTGTTTCATGAAGAGGATTCCATTTTTTACAATTATGGGTCCTGACTCAATGTGAGTCTTACTCTGTGTCGATCACAGTTTCCATGGGCGGAAGCGGATCTTTCCACAGTTCCTTCTTCTTTTCATACTTCCATAAAAAAGTCCTATGCCATATAAAATTACCCAAAGGGTAAAACGGGACCCTATTACTGAGACTTCGCTGTCCGTCCGTCCGTCTGTCACCAGGCTGTATCTCATGAACCGTAATAGTTACACAGTTGAAATTTTCACAGATGATGTATTTCTGTTGTCGCTACAACAACAAATACTAAAACACTGAATAAAATAAATATTTAAGTCGAAATATGGCTTCGACGATTCAGCGATAATTTAGTTACCTTTCGGTCCAAGAGATGGCGTTGCTTGTGGCTACAAAAAACTAAAGTAAATATTTAAGTGAGGCTTTCATACAACAGACCAGATTTTTTGGCGTTTTTATACATAATGGTACGGAACCCTTCGTGCGCGAGTCCAACTCGCACTTGGCCGATTTTTGGAACTCCGATATCTACAAATTTTCATGCTTTGTCCCACGGAATTGGAAAGTGCGTTGGTCTGTGTCAATGTTCGTGTTTTAATGTTTTAAAGTTAATAGTTAAATCATAAACATCCATAACGGAAGGCATGATGAAGAAATCTATTCAGTACAGAGTTAATTAAGGTTCTTGACAATATTCTCCAATATCCTTATCCTAGACGTACTTCATAGGTATGCGTAAGATTTCAGCCAACTGAAACTCATGGGTATTAAATCTCAACTCATGGGACTAAACTTTCAAGTCTTTTCTATATCAGAGCTTTCTTGGATCATAGTCTACTAAGTTGTTTTGTTTTTGCGAAGTTTGTATAGGTACTTAGCACATTTGTGTAACCGAATATATGACTTACATAGTCTATTTAAGAATGATATTACTATAAGGCTTTCATTTAGTCCATTTAGACTATTTGCTGAATAGTGAACGAGGACAGCATTGGTGTAGAATATTTTGTTATTAATAAAATGCTAGTAATCCATCCATGGTGAGTTCCGATAAGGATAGTAAGACCATGTCAGAAATCATTTACGATTTGAAGACGTTCACACTAACAGTATTATACGAAACATGCAAGTACATATTATGGTCCAATAAGCACTAGAACTTGGCAGCCATACACACCAGCTGAACTGGAAATTTTTCTACCTGGCTTGATAATGCATGCCGATACAACAACAAGTAACTACTTAGATTTTGATCATGTTATAATAAAACGAAAACCTTAATACTTGTAGTTCATAGATCTTAACAAGAGTTGCAAGAGTAGCTGTTAAATTATTATAATTCTATAGGTATATAGAACAAATGCACAGGCTTACTGGCAGAAACATATTCCTGTACCACTAGATTTCATCACATCAATATTCTAATCGTAGAAGCGTATGAAAATACCGGATTGCATACCTCTAAGATTCAATAAATTAAACATTTTATCAATATGATATGTTTTATAAACAAGTGCGTTCTGATACATTGCAAGCTTTTTGATCGTAAATCAGGAATTTTCCGCTCTACTTATTGTAGATAACATTGAATGCCGTATCAAAAACATTGTAAACGGAAACTCACCTGATATAAGAAGAATGGCCACCTGTATCTACAGGTCGGCTGCACCCCGGCGTTTGGCTGAACGCTGACAGAGATGCAACACTACACAGTATAATCCTTGGATAACACTGAGCTTTTTAATAGATGATAGCAAATAATGTCTTTAGAACCGATGCAGGGATAATTGGATAATAATATATAAATGTTTATATCGTTCACAGCGAGACACGTGGCGCTGGTTAAGGCGGCTGGGAGCGACTGGGGCGGCGCGCATCGCGGAACCCTATATATACAGCGGCTAGTGCCGCCCGCCCCGCTTCGTCCACAAAAATATCAGAGGAATCTGGAGCCTAATTTTCTCTGTCACTACCTTTTACAACACAATGGGAGCGTTGATCTCGTCGATCTGCATCCGAAGACAGTTGGCCAGATTTTTTCGAACTGAATGTCAGATGGCCGACTTTTTAACATAATCCGTTAACGCTTTCGTCTTCCATATACGGTACTGCAAGGAATTGAGATTACGAGGTGGATTCTGTATCGTCTTTTGTATGTAACCAGGATATTTGTAATGCGATATCAATATAAAGAAGTATACATTAATCCATTAATTATGTGTAGTCGCGTAGTAAAAAATAAATTCGCAACGATAAGCTTTTCACCAACTCCGATATGGATGTTTTAAGTTTTACGATTATAGGCGTCACCTATATTAATCTCGACGAGTGAAATAAGTAATAGCGTTTATTTTCAACAGTTTTAAAACGGCAAAGAAGGTACTAATGTATCGTTACAGCAAATGAATTAATACACTCACTACACGTGCGAAGTGAATAATGTGCCAATTGACCTGCCCAGATGCCCCGCGAACATTTCATGTAAACAAATAGTTGTATTATTCCACTCAGCCTGCAGGTTTAGTTATAAATGTGTAAAGCTTTCGTAGGTCTAAATCGCGGTCACATTATTGTTGGAACGCAGTCGATTGGCGCAACTAATGTTGACTACTCACCAGAACTGTTATTATGCTGGACTTGTTGTTGTTCGAATTTCTTTCCTCATTACTCACGCATCATAAAATATATACGTGTAATACGAACGATATTTTGACAGTGTATTTGGAACGTAGTTCCTCCGCAGCTAACGAAGTCATCTTTATTGTACATTGTATCGTAGCGGACATCCGTAAACTTTTGCCCCTGTCTCTTTTGAGAGCTGACAAACGTGTATTTATTTCTGTGAATCGTTTATAATATTTTTATCGCTTTACAAACGAAGTTATACCATCGTGAGTTTAAACTTTATTTAAATGTGAATATTCATCAATGCGATGAAAGTTGCTTTTATTTAAAAACTATAAGTTAATTAAAATTAAAGGGAATTTTACTTGTTCTTAGAACTAGGACAATATGAGTGGTAATTTAAATACAATTTTTTGTTTAAATTACTATATTTTGTATATGATTTTTTTCAATCTCGTTTACATGGGACGTTACATGTGATGATGATGGGGTTACATGGGATTGTTGTCATCCTAGGTGTCTGTTAATGTCGCATAATGTGGTATTTAACACGTTGTTTGGTCACATGTTCTTGTGCCGAAATATTAAAAGTAAAGGCTTAAGTGCTCACATTATTTTCCTCGCGGCGTTTTCCTTTACCGAAACAAGCTTTAGTTAATTTAAAAACAATACGATACGATCTTCGGAAATTGAATGAGATCGATTTAATGTCATACGATTCAGAATTCAGATCGTGAATCGATTCATAGGTTTGCGATCCATTACGATCCAAAAATCGATTCAAAACAAAAAATCGGGCATCCCTAATTAAATGTAATATTATACCTAAGTAGTTATTATAAAAGATCCGATTAATTTAAAAGTTCAGTAATAAGTTATAGAAACTACCTAATTCCTTTGAAAGGATTTGACTTCGTAGTAAGATTCAGACAGGTCGAGAGACGATTATAAAATTGGCACAGCCGAGTATCAAGTTCTTCGAACTACCTCCTTGAATCAATAACATGATAAACAGCTATGTACTTACTCAAATGTAATTCAACAAGACAAGCGGCGATAGTCCGGTGGTATAAGAATTCGGCCTAGGTTGGAATTCCAGGGCACGCACCAATAAATTTTCTAAAATAATTGCTTTTCAGTATGTAAATCTCAAAACATCGCGAAAAAACCGACGGAGTGTTCGCTAAACTCAGAGGTGTGTGAAGTCTGCCAATCCGCTCTTGGCCAGCGTGACGGGTTATGGTCTTAAACTTCTCATCCAAAGACCGTTGCTCATAGGGGGCTATGATGATGAGAAATCTTGAAAAAAAGGCGAATCTATTATAACTGGCATTTTGAGATAAGAGCGCTTTTCAGATTCACATTTTATTATAATAACATAGCATGTATTGGTAGAACATAAAAAGGTAATTAGCAACAATATTGTGGTTGTAAGTGAGACGGCGCGCGGCGCCGGCGGCGTTCGCACGATGTAAATGCGTGCGTGCAATTTATACCTATAACAGGGCCGGTAGAATGCGAAATTCTCTTGCATTCCAGTATCTTAAACGTACCTTTATATGTCTGTTCTCTACTACTTAAACATAACTCTTCACAAAGAGGTAGCTAGAAGCTAGAACTGATAAAGGCGCTTATTCGTTACGGATATTATCATGTAGGTACATGGTTATTTGATGAATTATATTTGCATATTTATAGTTTGTATTTTTACCGACTTCAAAAAAGGAGATTCTCAGTTTGACCTGTATGTATGTATGTATATATATGTATATTTGTGCGCGATTATCTCGCGTTTGGTTGAATTGATTTTGATGCGGTTTTCAGCATCGTGTTTATCAGACTTAGGAAAAGGATTTAGGAATATTAAACGCGTTTAATAATAAGCGGTTCTATTTTGTTAAAAGTTATACTGAGTTACTATGCCTAATCAAGTTATTATGCCTAATCCATACCAAACAGTTAATTGAAAAGTTATATCTTGAGTTCTGTTTCTCAGAGGAAGCAATATTTTTTTTAATGTTTAGAGCCTAGGTAAAATCACAACTGTGATGGCGAAAAGAACAATAAAAAGTCATTGATTTGATTATTATTTTTGATTCTACATCGGAGAATTACTGGACCGAAGCTGAAGAAAATTTAATTTATAATGATTCCATGAAAATTAATTTACATTTACAATTAAAATTTAATTACAGTCTTTATTTATTGGATAAATAAACTGACAACTACCTACTTCAGATGTCGCTCTGAATGAAATCACGAAATAGAATCGACGACTTCGAATATAAAAAATCACCCAGTAAAAAGTAATAAGGTAACACACATTAAAAACTTATAGTATAACCCACTCCTTTTTTGAAGTCAGTTTAAATAACGATTTGGTTCTCGTGCAAGTGTAGTAGGTAATTCTACTTGAATGATATCCAAAATGTGGTTAAAGTAATAACTAATTTTAATCATATGTATATATATGCCTTGGCCAAAAGTTTGGAGCACCCCGATGATATTTGAATTTCTAAAAAAGTTTTGTATTGAATGTAATGAAACTGCTTGTGGTGGTTTAAAATAATCTTTATTTTAATATAAAGTCAATATTTTGTGGGTCCACCCTTTGCCGCTATCACAGCAGCTACTCTTCTTGACATAGAGCCTACAAGAGTTTTACATTGTGCTTGAGTAATAGCATTCCATTCCTGGCGGAGGCGTCTTTTTAGCTCTTCCTTTGTTGTTATTGTGTGGCGCCGGACCTTACGTTTTAGAATTCCCCATAAATGTTCTATTGGATTAAGGTCCGGCGACTGTGCAGGCCATTCTAGGAGCTCTATCGAATTTTCACGAAACCATGACATCGTGTGAGCTGATTTATGGCATGGCGCGTTATCTTGCTGATATTTAATTCCTTCCATATTTGTGTCACCAAAAAGCATGGAAAACGACGGCAATAAAGCTAATTCTAAAACATTTGTGTATTTTGTAGAGTCCATTCGGCAGTCACACACAAACATTTCGCCGACTCCTGCATCGGACATGCAGCCCCAGATCATCACGCTGCCTCCGCCGTGTTTAACAGTAGGGACCACACACTCCGGCTTAAATTCTTCTCCCACACGGCGACGCACGAAGGTAGCACCAGGTGTTCCAAAGACCTAACAAAAACCAAAAATGTAGAGCTTTAAAAATCGTGATAAAACAATATTATAGCTTTTTACATTTTAATAAAACTTATTTATCCGTTTGGACATTCATATCATCTAACTTACCTCAAAGTTTGATTCGTCGGACCACACAATATTTGACCAGTCTTCTTCGGTGTAATGTTGGTACTTTAAGGCCCATGCATAGCGAGCCTTTTTATTATTTTCAGATAGCAATGGCTTCTTCCTTGCTTTACACCCTTTGAGGCCAGCTTCCTGAAGTCTTCGACGAGTCGTCCTGGCAGAAATTGTTTTGTTACTCTCAGCTGAAAACTCAGCAGCGAGCTCAGAAGACTTTTTTTTCCTATTTTTTAATCACTCTCTCACTAATTTCCGATCTTCACGGCTAGTGGTGATACGTTTGCGCCCAGTTCTGGGCCTATCCGCGTGCGTACCGGTAGCGGCGAATCGCGCAATTGCAAGTTGAACCGCTCGGCGCGTACACTTCACAGTTCTGGAAATTTCAACTTGGGATTTCCCTTGTTCATGTAAAAGTTGAATTTCCACACGCTTTTCAAGAGACAGTTCGGATTTTTTAGGCATTTTGTATCAAAATGAATGCAACTCAACACAAAAAAAATCCAAGAAGTGCGCTAGATCACGGTATGTGTACACAACGACGCGAAATAGTGAACTGAAATAAATATTGGAAATTACGAAAGGGGTACTATGCTTTGCAACAGATGTTTTATTGGCCCTAACTGGGTACACTATTGTTTTAAATCCGTTTTTAGATACCGCGTAATTCATATTTAAACAAAAGATATTATTAACTATTGCAAATGTTGCGCACCTGCAAAACATATGGGGTGCTCCAAACTTTTGGCCAAGGCTATATATATACGTAAGTAAGTATATATATATATTATATATATATATTAATCATATATATCATACAATATGGTGATATGTAAATAAAACTTATTTGATACATTTCGTAGCAAAGGCTCGTGTCGAACTTCGTAGCAGTTCGTAGAGTGTCTTTATTTGTAGTATTTCCCCGTAGCCAACAACCGTAGCACGAGTTTGCAGTTAATTGACTGGCGAAATAAAAATTGTTAGCTGGATGAAATGAAATTATAAGCGTGGAGCGACACGAGGCAATAACCAAAGCGAAAGTTTTGCAATGAAAGGAAGCAATTTCTTTTTTGTGTTGTATTGTATGAAAATGAATCAATATAAAGGAATTAATGAAAATGGTCAAATAATATTAAGTAGTAAGTATTGTAACGCCTTTTTTTGTAACTAGGTGTAGGCCTAGATGTCCTAGACAGTTTAATATAAATGAGTAAAACCGACCTTATAACCTCTCATATTTCACTTCTCGAATTCTCACAACACTGCCAGAATGCTGTTGACAACTGGTTCACACATCTCCTTATATTCTTTTTGCACGATAAAACATAAATAACACTAAATTACCTTATTTAAAACATACAAATTATCATTAACCTTCATACTAAAGTTAACAAACAAAAGTCAATAACTTCATTTCTGTCATAAATAACTTCGTTCTGTGACGCTGGGTGGCGCTAGTGTTCAGTATGCGTCGGCGTCTTTCTTTCCGTTGTCAACCGGTGATCGAAGCGGACCTCGGAGTTGGAGGAAGTCTCGATAGCCTAAACATTGCGGAGTACCCTAGGTCTGGGTAACCAGCCGTGCGTGCAAATTGCGCGTCCAGGTGGCTGTTCCAAGCGGGCCGTCAATATTCGACACGTAAGTAGTGGGAATTTTCCTAACGTGGCATTCCTCATATTGGTACCTAGTGAATTCGAGGTTATGAAGTTGTGTCATTCCTTGCAGTGTTGATCGTGTATTGGGTGGAACCCGTGGGCGGAATCCCTGCTCCTCGTGCTGGCTCCCGTGCCTCCAGTCAGCTATGTTTCGATGCCATATCTGTTTCACGTGTTTCCATTTCCAATATCACTCTTTTCACTGTAGATTTTAAATATTATGTGGGGAAATTATTGAGAAATGTAGTATTTCTCTTATAACCTAAGTCGTTGAAAGGTTAGGTTCTCCGGCTTAGCCCTTATAAACTTTTACTTAGACAGTAGAAGATAATTAATTAATTCTTTTATCTGCTAATTAATATTAAATTTATTTATAGCGTTGCAGTCTGCTAATACTACCTATAGTTATTCCATAATGTGCGACTTCTAATTTAATTATATAATAATGTGCTTAATGCATTATACCTAACGGCTACTATGTATTATCACATAAATGTTTAAGTATATTAAGTATATGTTTATAAAGTTTTGCCGATTCTTGTGTTCTTAAATGCATAACCACTTAAATTATTATTATTATAAACTATAAACTTCTTATTTCATATCTAGCAAATTGTCTAATGCTATATGCAGAATGTAAGAATGCTTCTTTATACTTACCTAAATTATGTCCGCTTCCACATTTATGTCACTTATACCATGACCATGACAAACGTATAGTTTGTTAACCGGTTAAATAGGATACCTTTAGTTTACCCACTAGGAGGATTTCTCACAATGTTTTCAGTATTAAAGCAAAACTTTCTACAGTTATAGAAAACTACAGTTTTAATTTGTAGTACCAATGAAATGTTACATAGTAATAACAAAATGTAGAATGATTTCGGACTGCTACACAAATATCAAACTGAAATTAGAATTACGAGAGATAATAATAATTATGTCATCACCCTGTTCAACATATTAAATTCATTAGATGGCACGTTCTTGCAAATTAAAGCAATATTTCTTATTACAATGTAACTTTTATTGGTCACCATTAACCCTTTCAGGACCATAAGATATCCAAAACTATTTATGAGTGTGCGACTATTTTTTTTAGTTGTTTTGGACGTAAATTAACGATATATTCCCGTAAAAACGTAACAAGACATACAGTTTTTCTGATATTTTATGGTAAATATTTTTCCCTGTGGGCCATAAAGGTAACCAATATATTATATAGGTTTATTTTATAAGTCTTTTAGTTATTGCTTTCGAACATAAAAAAATGAATAATAATTATAAGAAATTATAAATAATTTTAACTAAGGTATTCTGCGCAACAATATATATATTTTATATGCGTCGCTTACATAATAATATATCTTTTCATTTTCTCTGCTTTTGCATATTCAGAGCTGGCTAGTTGCATTTGTTGCCGATGCGCCGGTTTTCGGAGGAGACTAGAGATGGCCTTGATGGCTGTCTACAGGTATAATAATTTTTTTAGAGCTCGTGCTAAGTGTTGGTGATACTCTAAGAGTCTTAGACTGCTCAAAAGTAACCTTTCCATGCGGTGCGCTTCATGCAACTGTGCGTATACTAAATACGCGTTATTCATGGCTATATCGACAATAATATATGTATAAAAAATAGCCGGAAGTAATATTTTCTTTTGGCTTTGCTATCAATCTCATGATTTGCAGTGGTCCGTGAGGGTCACACCACCTACATAAACTTATATTCATAATACTATACTAATCGGTTCCGGACAGTTTATGTTTATTTTTTGAGTTATGCGCCTTGAATATCCTGATCCGATTACACTGAAACAGTATCTGCCATAAAAACAACAGTGGTCCAATTTTATACATTTTGACCAATGAACTCATGGTCCTCTTCATCTAATTCAGGTTATCTTCTCCATTACTATTATCTGCCTCATGGCAACTGGACTATTTCTTTACCTCGAAGAAATTTTCTGAAGGTTTTAGCCGTTTCCGAAAAATATATAAAAGTAAATGTAAATAAAATGCAAGAAAACAATAAATTATGAACGCGACTACATATTACACTAATACCACAAAAACAAACCTTTATGGACCACAGGGAAAAATATTTACCCTAACATGAATCGGTATTTTTAGGTATTTATGCTTATTATCTGCAGTTCAATTCATTATAACATTAAACTGAACTTACCAAAAAACATAAAAACGGGCAAGAAAATACAGTAATTTTATTTACATAAGTCCAAAAACCTAAAAATGATACCAAGTTCAGCCCCCGAATGTTTTAGTGTTAGCGCAAAGGAAATTTGATAGTTATTTTCTTTCTACGTGCTCAAGAACGCTTTTACTGTATTGAACATACCTTCTATTATGACATTCATTAAAAAAACATATAGATTAAGTTATATTTTACTGTAGATTACGAATTTTAAAAAAGGGAAAAATATTTCCCTTGGTCCTGAAAGGGTTAATGGGGTAACGTGAACCCGGTTTTCGTAATAGATTGCTCGACATATGGCGCGCTGCCTCGGAAGACATCTTGGACCCCGGATCTATACTTGAGTCGCCAGGATATGGAATTACCACAGCTCACTAAAAACAACTTTATTACGTGTACTCACAGTTCAATTTAGCTTGTAAGCAAAAAATACTTAAGGCATTTTAAGCTCTCGCAGTCAATCTACAATGAACTTTAATCACAGAGGAGGAAAGCTGATTTTTGTGTGAGTTGTGATTTAAACGACCTCCATATCGAACCCGTTTGCTTTCGTATAGTAGAGGAAATACATAGAAGAGGAGTATATTCAGTTATTTATTGTCTTACAGGTTCACGTCAAATACGCCGTAAACCAATATACAGTATATCGGTTAGGCACTGTTTTATTACTGTTGACCGTGTTCTATATGCCCAATATCGGGTGATTTGATTGACGCAAATAGATAACAAATTATGTTATTCCAATATTATGCATTTAAAGAAATTATGTTCGAGTTTTATTTCCGTTTACGTAAAAGTACGTCGGTCCCGTTTCAGCGATATTTATGATGATATAAAACTTATATAAAGATGCGAGTGACTTTTACTTTATTTGCCGTTTTATAATCGCAATGTAGGAGCCTTCTTTGCTCTGAATAACGGAATAGTCTTAGTGTTATAAACCTCCTTCTTTAGGTTCTGGGGACTATTTCATCTTGTGTGATGCAATCTATTTATAAACGCTATGTAATATAATTTTGTGACAGCTAGCTCTTCTTAAAAAATGGAAAACGTTTCAGGCAAAACGTAGTGGCTGTACCGAGAAACAACTTTCCCGTAAGAAGCTGTGTTCCGTGTGACTGGGTACTATGCAAATAATATCGCTATAATTTACATTGCAAATACATGGCCTTGTATATGGTCGAAAACTCTACACGTGTATTAACTCTACACGTGAATACCTGAAGCGTGTACGGAATTTGATACGCAATGAAGTTATTTTTTAATTGTTTTCTGATTTATATCAAATCGATCCATGATCGGGCAGCGATTCTAATGTCTAGCTTACAAGCGGGTTACTTTATTAGCGTTTCCGTTTAAAAGTTTTATTTGGTTTTCTTTTAAAAGTTTCGATAGTGATTTGATAACCCGTAAAACTGTATTGTTGTATTTTCACATAATAAATAAATTTCAATTATAGAATATTATTAACGATCGCTCCAATTCGACCTATATACGAACTCTACGGATTCCCCATCTCAACTGAATTCATGCAAAAATCGATCATTGTGCCAACTTTAGTGTTTTAAATTTAAATAAGAATTTTTATAGTCTTGACATCAGATATATTTATTGTGTTTTAAAAGCAGATATTAGGAAGAGATTATTAGTCATTTAACATAACATACATAAATGTACTTCAGTTTTAAGAGATTTTGCAATTATATGGCAAATAGATTAAAGTTTACATTCATGTCAATATTAAACTACAAATAAATTATTCTCCTACGAAACATAAGTGAATTAAGTCTGATTACGTTTTTTTTATTTTGAACATGTACAAGTAACAAAAAATCAAGTGACTGCAGCAAGTATTTTATAAGTACATAAATAACAATAACGTTACATACTCACACCTCATTTAAGACACGAACCACACACATACGGACAAGTTTTTTATATTTATTGTGTTAAACTGACGACTCCGTAGACTAATTGGTAGTGGGCCTGCCTGCGTGGGGTCTTGGGTTCGGTCCCGACCGAGGAAAATATTTGTGTGATAGATAAATATTTAATGATAGTGATATTTGCGATATTTTCTATGCTGCCTGTGACACAAGAAAATCCTAGTATGGGGGTTTGACTGGTTAGTGGTTTTAGGTATATAGCGTAGGTATATTAAATTGGTATCCAATTATTTCTGACAGTATTATTTGTATAAGTAGATACAAATATACCTATTAGTTACATTATTAACACATTTGTTGAGAACCTGAAAGTAATATATTATATATTATAAAGCGAGGAATAAATTTTCGATCTTAAAACTATTTTTGTAACGTAGCATGTGAGCTGTAAAGTGATGATGTTTAGGGTTAATTCATTTCGGCATGCGACGGGTTTTTAAATAGAACTGCTTCCGCTTCGTTGGAGTCGGAGGAATTTTAGTTTATTACTCAACTAGCGACCCGCCCCGGCTTCGCACGGGTGCAATAACTATTTCATGTTATTATACATATAAACCTTCCTCTTGAATCACTCTATCTATTAAAAAACCGCATCAAAATCCGTTGCGTAGTTTTAAAGATGTAAGGACAGAAAGGGACAGAGAAAGCGACTTTGTTTTATACTATGTAGTGATAAACTATTCGTGATGTAAAAAGGCAACATTATTTATGTAAAGGGTGTTTTCAAATGAAAATTGAATAGACTATTATTCAGTTAGTAGATTTACTTTAAAATTCATCACTTCATAACAGCTATTGACTATATCAGTAGGGTTGCATATGGATGTGTGTGTGTGTGTGTGTGTGTGTGTGTGTTTGTTACTCTATCACGCAAAAACTACTGAACGGATTTTCATGAAACTTTGCAGTAACATAAACATAATAAATTAAAATTTATAGAGATATTTTTATAATTTGGTCATAATATAACGATAACTGTCAAGTAAGTCGAACAGCCTTCTGAGAGCTATTTTCTACTACGGGGCTGGTTCCCCGAAGCAAAGCGAGGGCGGGTGTACTAGTACGTGAATTTAACAAGGTGCTACGAGTGATTTATCCTGCGTGGAAGAACTTTTAATTGATTTTCGAACAAACTTTCAACTCTTGTTTACCCATTCTTAATCCCCATAGTTAATCTGTTCTTAGCTAAAGTCGATACGGTAGCGTAAAAAAAAGATGTAACAGTGACTTTAGTTATTGTTTAATTATATTTATAGAATCAAGATAGCAAGCGTGCATTCAGGACTACTCTTCCATAATAGCTTACTTTGTTAGTAAGTATGAGGACTTTGGCTGATACAATTTTAATGGGATATGATTGTGATACTAAGCCGATACAGTAGTTTCGGGTCATAAAATATCAAACGACGACATTCAAAGTGTAGTACGTTGATAAAGCCGCTTTAAAAATTAAGCAGTCGTTAAACTTGTCCTTAGTCCCCATTCTCAGTTGTGACGGTCGGCATGATTTCAAAAAGCACCCAGACCTGTCTTCGCAGTCGGTCACATACTTACATCAATTAATGAAAGCTCTAGAGTAACTATCTCATCTTCCTTAACAAAGAAAAATAATCATATTCTTCTTAATTTGGCAGACTTGATACTAAATGAAGTATCCATTTATCATAGTCATGATACTAAATGGATACTCCATCAATTTAGTAACAAAAAATCTAATTAAAATCTCGTGAATAGGTACCCGATTAGTTTGCAAAATTTATATTAATTTTTTCAATCACATTAACAATCTATGAAATTGCATCCGAAGGAACTTCGGCAACTGTACCAAATAGCAAACAATCTTCTTTTCAGTCACGCAATCTTTCTGCGAAGTCACTGTGGACGAAACTACGAATCTCTTCGTAACATGTGAACTGCCCCTTAGGGGACACATCTCTCTCAGCCGGAATGTAGAGTTTCCACCTGCGAAGGAAACGAGGCCAATGACCCAGTCGTTGATGGTTACGTCCACGATACTTATCACGTAGGGCTGGGTGATACAACCCTCATAACCGTTAAAGCCGTTATGACACCTTTAAAGTTTACGCATTGTTACAGCTCCTTTAGAAGTTACAGCTAATACATAAGTACAGCCAGCAACAAAGTATGTTTGCTAAAATCTATACTAAGAGTGTGTCTAAAACAAAGTAAAAAATCAACTACTCTTATGTGTGGAGTAGTAAATTGTCCACTTTTTATTTTAGAACTATCGCGGGGTCGGGATTCACGCAGGAAAAACTTTGTGACACACTGAGTTCCACGCGGGCGGAGCCGCGGGCATAGCTAGTTAGTAATAAATACTATTTAAAGTACCAAAATGGCACGGTCGGGAAAATTCTACTACGACGTGTATTTACTCGCTCTGAGATATATTTGGTACTAACGTTACCTATCTTTAATGATGATCCAATCTATTTCCATAAATAGAATCTAACAATGATAATCTCCTTGCTCTCATTAAACACAATCCAACTTTAGGCACGGTCTAAGCGTCTAGAGTCCTTAGATAGTTGTAAGAGAAAATTCCAAGATTAAATTAAATTTAAACTGTTTAATTAAAACCAAATAATACTAAACTTCGCTTTTCTTCGGACAGAACGGTAGAGCGAGTTCTAAAAAAGGGAGTCAGTCAAAGAAGTCATTATCTCATTCAAACTTCATTGTAAGTTCTATTTATGAGCTGTACAGTGACTTACAGTGTACACCTTTCCATGATGTCAAGAACAAATCGTTGTACCTATAGCAATAATTAGACCAACTTTTATTATGTGTAATGTAAGCTGACGTAAATATTTTATGTGTGTGCAGTAAAGAGCATGCTATATCTTTCTAAAACGTAACGTAGGAGAAACAAAGCTTTTGTAAAAAAATAGCAAAAAACGTTTAATACTAGTTGCCATTAATTATGATGTCTGCAATAGTAAATTATTCTATACTAGAGAACCGCCCGCGCTTCACTTCGGGACCCGTAGATAGCAGCCGCGTAGGTCCCGCTCCCGTAGGATTCTCGAGATAAAAAGTAGCCTATATGTTGTACTGGAACATAAGTTATAACATTTACCTATGACTTAAGTAAATTAACGATACATGTAGTATTTGATTTGATAGCGTGATTCAGAACTTGCAAATAAATTTTACTAACGCCATCTATTGACAGCATCCGGATCTAAATATCTAGCAACAGTAGCAAGTAACAAAACATCGATCTTCCCATGGGAATGAGATGTTTTTCTGCGGTAAAAAGTAGCCTACGTCACTCTCCACCCTCCCAACTATCTCTACACACATAAATTATATCATATAATAGCCATGTTGCGACGTGAAAGAGTCACAAACAAGTAAACACACTTTCACATTTATAATATTAGTATGGATCATAATGGAGATGTTTATACATATATGGTTTAAGATGTAGTTGGAGATTCTTATGATCAATGAATGACATAATTATGATTTATATTAGTCTTTTAGATAGGTCTTAACGATTTTTCTATAGTCTTTAAAAGTAATGTTCTAAATCTATACAACTACCACTGTACAAGTGTACATCTCTAGAAATCTCTTTCCTGCTAAAAAGTACGCTCAGTTACTAGATATTAAAAATATATATATTTCATTATATATTGCAGCAAAATTGATTGAAAACCATTTTTATTTCATTGAAAGGTTGTATACAGGACTCTGCACAACTCAGAAATTGGAACAAGGATGTTTATTAGTCCAGCTAGCGTGTTATAAAAAAGTTAAAAATGTTAGTTCATTCGTAGGTGGGAGGACCTAGACATTCCGTTGTGACAAATTCCTTTTCCAAATAAATTCATTATACACAAAGCACATGCTGAAGATACTCAGATACATACCAAATATAAGAAAAACAAACTGTCATCATGGTTCGAAGTCTCATTAGTCAAGTATTTAGAATATTTATAGTTGACCATTGGAATACACCACGAATCTGTCATACATTTTCATAGAATTAACAGTAAATGTGGATGAGTAATGATAACAATGTCGTAAGTCGTAACAAAAAATCAGCTTTAATCGCGTTTTGTTCCTAAAACCGCGCTAAACACCTGTCGATCCAAGATAGTTCCAAGATCGTGTGGGTATCTGATGTATTCAGACAAAGTATAGGTATGTAGTCAGGGCCAGTACCTAATAGTACTGTGTTACAATTTGTACTAAAATTACAAGTTGATAATAGAAGCTCTAAGAAATCAAGCTTATATACACTTCCTTTGCAATACTTTTAATTCTTTGTAACACTTTGAAATAATTTTAATTCTTTGTCCTTCTACTTCTCTGCTTCACATATTTTTTAATAATTTTCGAAAACATCGATGCTGATATGAGAAGGCAAATTGAGGTTTATCCAGGGTCCCCTACCGAAAGTCATCTTTTCATCATTTTCTTTGAAGAATAGACATGAGCGTCGGTGGGGGAATGGGTAATTGATGGTGTCAATTTTTTTTTAATTGTTTTGTTTCGGTAGGTAAGTTGCGTGGGCTTCGAGCGACAGAAAACTTCAGACATTTTAGTTGGTCTCTAAGTCCTTTATCAGCCTTCAGCAGCGTGGTTGGATCCCCGTGATTATGAGTTATGAGACTTATGAGGCACTTGTATTGAGACATGATTGGGTTGAAGTCAATAAAAATTATTGATTTATAATGTAGGTATGTTGAAAAACATTTTCGTGTAAATATCCAAAATTTATTAATAGTGATAGTTAAGGTAAATATTATAGATGCACGGTAATGCGTTAATTTCGCAACAAACTAGTCAGTTTCGTGTATAACGTAGTTATATAGCTACATAGAACTACTGAAAGCAATATTTTGAAATGGTTCCAATTTCTTCGAGACGAATCTCAATAACTCTATTTGTCGTTAACGTTATTGGGCATGAAAATCGCATTTATTTTATGTGTAAATACATTTTCACGTTATTACATTTCACGGCCCTTTATTAGCTTCTTTCATTATTTAATGATAAGTAAACCGTGTCAGAAAATGTTATATCGGCGCCCAATTGAATGTTATGTAGATCACTCGAACGAATGTTGGTAATTTGTTTGCTCCGCGTCTTTGTCTCATTACAGGACAGAGGGAGTTATTTTAAAGTGTAGCCTTCAATTTTGCTCTTTCAATGTTATTTTTGGTGATGGTGATCAATGAAAAATCCCTAAAAACACACGGTATTTACCGCAAAATAGTCCAAAGTGTGCCAGCATGTGCGGTATTTTATTACTGTAGATACGCAATCTTTTGTTGAAATTCTTATGCTCAAATGATCGTATCATTATCGACAGTTACTAAGAAAACAAAATTTAGGTAAATTACGCGTAATAACCAGGTTAGTAGCACACTTTACTAATAAACAATTTTATTACATTGAACAATGAACATTGGTTTCTCTGTCGATTTAAATTAAATTCTTGGTACCGTTACGTATTTTATTCTCCCCTGTTATTTATGAATTACTTTCAAGTTATTAATTTAAAGATTATGATATGCAAACACTAGGAATTTAACTTGAAGGCATTTATAAAAAAACTAGTTGTTCCCCGCGGCCTGACCCGCGTAGGAATATCATTAACTGATTTCACCCCCACAAATACTTTTATCTCTTCAGGGTAGAATATGACAAAATCCGTTCTTAGCGGATATATACTAACTACAAACTACCAAATTTCAACTTTATAGTCAGGTTGTTCTCGATATTTTGTAATGAGTGAGTTGCGATATCGTCCTAAGACCATAAGGGATTTGATAGAATAGGAGAAGTTAAGTTCTGCTGTAGTATGTTATAATAAATTAAATGTTGCTGTAGTATATATATGGGTGACCGCTAGTGGCAAAAATTTCTTGAGCGCTTCCGTGCTTCGGAGGGCACGTAAAGCCGTCGGTCCCGGTTGTTATCGATTGATAGCAGTCGTTAAGCCATGTCGGAGGCCTTCGGGCGGCTTGAAAACTTTCGATACTGGGTTGGCCACTAGCCCCTCCACCAACCCGCATTGGAGCAGCGTGGTGGAGTATGCTCTAGGCTTCCTCAGTAATGAGGAGAGACCCGTGCTCAGTAGTGGGCCATTAGGGGGTTGTAGCTTATGTTATAAGCAAAGATCCGTACTTAGTAATGAACCATTAATTAGTTGAAGCCATTCATAATTCTTAAGTAGGTAACACAATTTATGAATAAACGGTCACAATATTTAACAGTAGATTTTAAGTTATTAAGAAATTCTGTATAATTAAAATTTTGTGTGCTTTCAAGTCGAAATTGAATTCGAAAACCAAAGATTCTTCCTCAGCCCGTCAAGCGTGATACTACTTCTTGAGCCACTCTGCCGGATTTAACAAGATCGAATCTCAAGAAGATAATAAAATAAACCAGTGTCTCAACAAAAGAAATTGAATAAATATAGCTCAATGGAACTGTTGAAAAGTTTTACGATCAATAGCAGATGCTACAACAAATGCTTCAGCAGATATTTAAAAATATATCAAGAGAATACAACCAACACGTTTATAGCAGTTACTTGTCTTGCACAGAAATGTCATGTTCTGGTATTGTAGAGGTTGTATTCTTCAAGATATTATTGTTCCCATGTTACGATAATAACCTTTATTTTATGTAAAAGCTTTATTCCACTTAAGTTATGTTAAGTTTCGCTACTGTTTTAAATGTTTTACGTGATCCTCGCAACCTATAAAGGTCTTGTTACTCAGATGCGTAGGCTTGAACACAACCTTTACGAATTATTAATTATGTCGATGGACTTTATACATTTTAGAATAAAAAGTGTTGAGAATAGTTGTGATGACCCGAATGACCCAATAGTTAACAGGTCGGATCGTCGATCAAAGGGTCCTAGGATCGATTCCCAGCGTGTTGAAAATTTGAATGATGAATTTAAATTTGCGTTCTTGGCTGGTGTGTGTCCGTATATTGTGTTACCGATGGCACTTTGTATATGGGGCTATGAGTATGTAGAGTTATAGTATTCCATCGTCGAAGCAAGAAATATATAGTTTTTTGTCACTTCGAACTCTGTACCTATCTATTTTTATTTTCTCGTAGATTTAAATGTTGTCGGATCAGTAAAAACACGTGTGTGGAGTGTGTACCTAATTGTGTATGTAATACGTTACCTACACATTATACCGCAGCACTAGGATTCCCTGTGTCGTGGAAGGCATGGACAATAGAAATGACACATCACTTACACGCACGACGCCTGAACAAAAAATTTATCTACCACATAAGTATTTGTCCTGGCCGGAACTTGAACCTGGGACGTCGCAGGCAGGATCACTGAAAACTAGGCTACAGAGTCGCCTCAACCACAGATTATTTTATGTGTTACATTTAGTTCATCTTGAAGATATTATTGTACGTAATATTATTGGAAAGAAATTCCTGTAAAGTTAAGTTGAAACGCTTAGTTCTACATATAATTCGAGTCACGAACAAAATAAACTGGCTAATTTTAACTTTCTTATTGTATCGTCACCAATGAAGTTTTAAAAATAAACGACATTATTCGGCGCCCACCTGTTCCGAATTAATCGTGATTCATTGGGACCGTGGCTTGAATAATGAGTACTCAGGTATGCGACAACCCGCAACTAATCTATATATGTACATTAAGGAATAAAACAAAACGTTAAGGACTCGCCTGCAGTGACTGCTTAAGTAATTTATATAAAATATTCAGAAATTTGAAAGAAAATTTCCTAATAATTTACTGTTTTGAACAATTGAGACAAAATTTATTAATGAATAGGATTAAACAGAGAAGGTACATATTAAGCTTAGGATGTAGAGCTCGTGAGAGAGTCATATTAATAGGGTTCAGTTTGTCACCCTTTGTGTAACCATAACAAACCACACCATACCAAACCATAACAAACATAATCCAACATTAGGTATATGAACTAAAGCGAGCTACAGATAGTTAATAACGAAGTTTCGCAGATCATGGGTAATCATTTCTCCAATCCAGTATCGTAATGTATTATTCATAGCAAACTCTAGTTATGTCAAAGTTACATAATATGTTATGAGTAACTTGACGTGTAATAACTAGTGTTAACACTTGGTAGTTCGTGAATGGTCTGAGTATACATATAACACTTTAGTGTCCATGTATCGCATCTCACTTAAAGTTCCATTTTGTCCGACTAGTTTCTGACCTATCGGAGATCTTTCTCAAAAACTAGAAGACTTCTCTGCGTCGTCTCTTTAAGGTAGTCCACTCATTTGTTGAGAAATTACATAAAAAATGTAAATAAATGGGAAGAGAGTATAGTTATACCTATCGCAAGCAACAGATGACGACTGACGTAGACGTGCAGAATATCTTTGAAGAAGAGAAATATTGTGACGATGAATAATTGAACATGAAGTATTATGATTACAAATTAATTGATAAAAATCAATTTGACTGATGTTACACGTCGCTTACGAGAAGCTATATTTGCTTTTAAACCTTCTTTCATTGTCTGCGCCAACGTCGCGGGTTGTTTCCATTTCGGTACAAAAGTGTTTGGTATTCATCATGGTCGAAACATTCATTATCGGTGGGGCGTCCATCAATTCGTAAATTCCCGCGTATAAGGGAAACGATGTGTTTATTTACACCCGTTAGTCTGGGAACACGCACGAACGCCGGCATCCGGCGTCGCCCGGGGGGTCGTTCCTCCTGAGATCGGCGAATTCCGCTGTGACAACTTAATCGAGACATCTTAATTTGTTGGAAGCCATGTGGAATGTTCCCGTGTCAAGATCACCGCGGTCGTAAACCTCACCTGCCTCTATCCGTAATCCGTAAACTCGTACCTTACACCTTCCACCCGATTGCAACTCACAGGTCATTTACCAAGTCTTTTTAATACTGTTTGTTTATGAATGGAAAAAATAAAAACAAATGCTTCTGCAATGTTTTGATTACAAGAGAAAAAATGTTCAATAATAGGTATGGTATTAACAAGAAAGTTCAAGTATGGATTGGTAAAGTAATTTTTCAGTTAAAGAGAATTTAATTCTTACAGTTCAGGGAATTTGTGTTTTGTCCTTGTGTTGTTATAAGATTCGCTTGTTTTATTGACCCCTGATGCAAAATAGGAGTCTTGTACATCTGACGCCCCTGAGTATCTTTCTATGACATCGTAGCTTTCAAATAAATTGGATTTTAATGCAATTTTTTATCGGCTTAATCGAAGCAGTTTTTAACTGCGTTTGTTGACAGTAGATACGATCCTTCAGAGGTCGTGAACTTTTTTACTAGATGGTGAGGGAATGCACTAGAATTATTGATTATTTATTTTAGCCGTTTAATTTATATTAATATAGCTAATTCCAGTGATAATAATTTTTCATAATTATCTGTCACACCCATAGTTTCAGAAACGTCAACAGAACGCGGATCCAAAGTGCAACTTATGCCTACCTAAAAGTGTATATCTATCGAACTCAGCTACAAAGCTTACATAATTCAATTCTCATCAATTGCAAACGTGTTTGTTCTGACAGAATTTTCCCGAAGCCGTCACAGTTACAATCTGTTCACATGCAACCTGCAAGCGGTCTGCGTAACCGCTCACGTGAAACTGAAAACGTGCGTGACCACACATGTTTGTATTGAAGCTTTCGGTAAACAAACTTGTATATTATTAACTAGCAGTTTACGCGTGCCTCACACAATGGTCTACGCGTTAGGATTACTATGACGGTATGAATAAGTTTGACAAACGTCTAAGAAAACTCTTATAAATTGAACACTAGAGACGAATACCTATAGTAATGATACTTGCATTTTTTGATTAATTTTCAGTTTTACCCTAGGACAGGGTTATAGATGAACCGTATTTTTGTATGTTTATCTGTTTCCACTTAACTTCTAAACAACTATTTCGTATTTTGGAACTTAAAAAAATAAGTTTCCCAAAGTTTAGCCAAGACGGGTTACAAGACTGATACAATGTCGTAGAAAGCTGTCATGGTGTAACGTCAATAAAAACTGTTACCCGAAATATAAAAGCATATAATTAAAAAAGCATTACCGTTAATTATTTATCAGTTACATTTTCCTTGGGCCTCCTTCCATAGACATTCTCCTAGTCCATGGTGCTCCCTCTTGAATAATAGATGAGGCAATAGGTAGTAAGGTCCTGTAGAGCACGCCAACCTTTCGCCACGCGATAAAATTTCTACTTGAATTTGGAATTAACGAAAGTGTTTTTTAACTTCGCTCTTAATCTAATGTCCAAAATTCTAAGTTAAGGATTACCATTGAAACCAAAATAAAGTAATGTTCGACTAGAGAATTTATGCAAATAAAAATAGATTGTAAAAGAAAAATAAGAGTACATAGTGCACGGATTGATATCATGGACTTAAATTAACATTAAGATATTTTGACGCCCACAGTAAGGAGTTCATTTTTATAAGTAGGTACGTATGTAAATCAAAGGAATTTCATAAAACATCACCCACATCTTTCACATTTAACCTTTGAGAAGCATTATTTCCAATTACTAAGCCGGTTAAAAGCCCAGAAAAGTGTAGGCTATAAAAGAAAAGAGATCGTTAGTTTTTCTACAATTTTATAGAGGATATTAGATTTCTAGTGCTTATTTGCTGTTCCAACCAACGAGCACTGATTTTCTTGAAAGTAAGTAATTGAAGTTTTATTTTTAATACGGAAGTTTATCAAGTTGTGATAGCCACGAGCGTATCTTATCCATAGATCTTTTTAGAGTAGTACAACAACCGTAGATACAGCTGCTATGTAGATATATCTGAAAGCAGGTGCTTGTCGTGTAGTCCTATTTAAATTGAGTAACATCTAAAGAGTAGTTTTTGAATGAACTATATTGATGATGGTCTCATTTTATTACACGTCGATGTTAAAGTCGGTTCCTTTTTGATAAAGTTATTTTCTACCAAAAACATCCGACAGTTTTACACAGATTCAACAGCTCACCTTACACTACGAAATTAATGCATCGCGCAAGCTACTCTATCCTAAAAATTAGAAAAAGGCTGATGGATAAATGCGTTAAGATGGAAAGCACAGCTTTTTCACCGAATTAAGGTAGCAAACGAGGATGCAGCTCCTTTCTATCGCTGTCGTTCATAACTGTGACCGACCTAGATCAAGACTCAATTAGGGACTAAAATGGTTTGTCCAGGTAGTTAATTTTAGTATGTCTCGTTCTAATTTGGTCACACATGCGTTGCTACCCTTGAGGACTGACATGATCACCTTTAAAAAGTGTAAACGTCTCCACGCCTTTCTAACAGGACCACTGTTTATAAATTCATTGTAAAAATACTCAAACGAATAAAATTAATTTGAATAAGAAACTCTAAAACAAAGAAAACAAGAGCTAGGTCTGATAAAAATAAGGGAGATGTAGGTCAGACCACAGACCACGCACCACAGTAGACCACAGACCTCATGACTTGATGAGTCTTGTCATACTGAAGCTAACAAAAGGCAGAAACGAATCGACCATATTCTCATCACACAGACGCAACAATGTAACTGTTTTCCTATCATTATTTATTTATTTGAACTGCTTACAAAAGAAAATATTTTTATAGAAAGTTAGAAACAATCATAACGACGAATTTGACTCTCGAAGCGAGGCGTTTTTACGTTATTAATAAGTAGTATTAGTTAATTTTTACAATCAGTATTAATTTCAAATTAATCTAAAAACATACCTACATAGATATAAAAATATATAGGTAACTACAGGAATTAAACAAATAAAACCGTACACACCATTATCAATACCTACTACATAGTATTCACAAAGTAGGCAGGACAGAAAAACAGCCTTCGCAGAAAAGTCTTTGAAAAACAGTTCGCACTACTCGAGTGTTATCAGGAAAAATTAAGAACATTTCGATGCGAGATAAATAATTGCAAAGGGATTCAGAGAAAACTGTGTTATGTATGACATTAAAGAGAAGAGATAATATTTTTATTGTTTCTTATACCTTACTGTTGTTACAATACACTTTAGATATACGGACTAACAATGAGTCACCGCAACGCCGGTATTCAGGGCGGGCGGAGAGCTCGAGAAGGCCGCCCGACTGCGGACATTGTCTCTCAAACCTCTCCATGGGTATTGTAAATAGAAGTAAAAACATTACTCATGTTCATTCACTTTACAGCGCTCTCAAGGCGGCTTATTATTGAATTAAACAAACCGACGACCTGTGTACCGTATGACTATACATATTGTGACACCCTGGCGTACCACCTCGCTAAACAATAGACAATAGGGGCCATAAACATGCCATGCTAACAATAGAACAATAGCGTGCTTGGCCGTCTCGAAAGTACGCACGACGCTTCGACCTTACGGCAATAGTCATACGGGCGAAAGTCGGTTGCAAGGAACATACTCGAATCTTGTTCGAAGCGGCTCCGGACTTAGCGGGAACAATCTAGAAACTAGCGGAAACCAGGAAGATTCCAGCGATACCTACGAGCGATACCAGTGAGAAGTGAAGTGATTTCTACGGGCGATACAGTGTTCGACGAGTGTGTTTACGAGTACCTACGTGCATAGTGTTGTGGTGTGTACGGTGTACAGTGTGTAATTGTGTATCTACGAGTACAATAAAGTCTTTGTGGTACATTTTGGCATTTTCTCGAACCCAGTACTCCTGACACGTAACAATATGTTGGATTGGATCATTGTTTTGAGACTTTTGAGGGTTCTGACTTTTGAGTTCAATTTCCAGCGAGGCGCTTTGAATGATGATTTTTTTCGGTCTGGGTGTAGTTACGTATTATATTCTTGTCCTGTGACACATGGTACCCACGACACGGGGAATCCTAGTGTGTGTGGGGCAATGAGTGTGTAGAGTTATTTGTTTATTTTTAATTGCATATCGAGAAACGTGTGTTTTACGTCTTGCACCATTTAAGTAAGTAGGTTTTCATAATCTAATAATTTTTAATATAGGCTTTTATCAAATAGCATAAAAATATTATACAATATTCAGTCATAAGATATTGTTTCAGCATTGACCGAAAATACTTTAATCTTTTCTCACCTTGTTATTTATTTGCTCTTTTTAAAACTTCATTGGACTCAGGATTTTTCCTGTATATTAAGCTGTTGTTTATTCAGCGTTTGGAACATTCAAGTGGTGTCGAATGGCGATGTCAACTGGCCTTCTCATTGTTGGCAGGCCGGCCGATGTGTCTCACACCGCTAATTGTCATGAAAGTAATATAACGGATAATGTTGTAGACCTCCCGACCTCCATCTGACATCTTGTAGCAATGAAATAATTGTAATTTTCCAACACTTAGTTGATAAAATAGAGGTAGTTTTCCAGTCGTTTAAAAATAATCCGATGCAGGGTTTTTATCCCTGCAATGTAGGTAATATTTTAATATTCGTAATACACTATCATTAAAACAATCTAATTAGTTACTAACATTTATATAATCTATGCATTAGTATTTTTACTATAAAAGTAACAAACTTATCTCTGTTTCTTCAATCGATAGATGATATCATCGTTTACATCCAGTAAAGTACTCAATCAAGTAAATACTCAAACAATTAATTCGGTAATTGTAATACAGTCGTATTATTAGGGGAAAATAAAGACTGTATTTCCGTATTATCCATATTCCATACTAATATTATATGTGTGAAAATTTGTTTGTTTATCCTTATTTTACGTAAAACCAGAGCACGAATCGATGTGATTTTTGATATGGAGTAAAAAGGATCGATTTGATGATCGAAGATGTGAGTAATAAAGGTCACTTTTTCTCGGAAGTAACAAAAAACATACATATCATTTTAATTTGTGGATTTACGTAACATGATACGGAAGACGCGGTGCTGTCCGTCACTGGTGTAAACACCTGATGAATTACGTTCGTCCACGGGACTCGGAAACGTGACGTGTAAATAATTTCATGACGTCACATTTACTGGACTTCAAAGTGTGTTTTAAATTTGTAAATATTTGTTTTGTTTGTATTTAGAATTTTCAGTTTTAGTACCTACAATAAACAGGAAGAGGATTTTTTTAGGTACAGAAGTAATTAGTGTCTTGGGTGTGTAACATTATAAGGCTGAAGATATTAATTTCAAAAAGATTCAACTTTATAGGTTCAATGACACCGCCTGCTTTCCCCGAAGAAAGACTTTGTTCCAGTTAATCTGGTTAACCCTGGCCCGCCAGGCTACCGTGTTAGTCAATGAAAGATATAATTATTATCCCTACGCAGCCTTGTTCTTCATCATACATAAAGCATGTTGGACTTGTTGTCAACAAGTTAAAGGGAACGCGGCGGTACTCCGTCCACCGGGCCATTTGTCAGTTACCTCGTAAACATTTCTAGTGGGTTCTGGAACGTCTTAATGTATTTCGTTCACCGTCTCGTTCTTAGTCCTCTGACGCTGTCTAAGCATATTTCAAGACGGTTTCAAATACCTGAATAGGTATTTCTGTACAAACAGGAAAACAGAATTCACAAGGGTTGACAGGCTTTCATCGCTAACGAAGAGTCCTTTTATAGCAACGCCAAAATTATCGCCTTAAATAAATTGTCATAATTAAATCGAGCACCATTATAAAGCTTATGCTGTTTGATGCTTATCAATAGTACCTACTGATGAAAATAGTGCAGTTTAGAAAAAGAAGTAAATTACAATTAAACAAAATTATTTATTGATTGTAGAATCAATCCCTGTGATGTTTTCTTAAAAAAATATTGTCAGACTAGATGACTAGTATGATGAAAAAATGTCACCATCGTTCAAGAACGTTCAAGTGGAATAGCTAACACTAAAGGAATTCCCGGTATGTTATTCATGGAAGAAGTTCATGGAACAGAAGAAGCATAGTACTAGCCTTCAAGCCCGCGAACTGGAACGCAAAGTCGGTTTCTCTTGTCGTTTACGAGTAGGTATATGATTCCCTAGCCTAGTGGCAGAGGATTGGAATCCTATTCTGTGCTAATATGGTTCAGACGTTTATCGATAGGGCGCCATTTCCATTTTCCATTGGTAATAAATCAGTTATGTTCCATCTAACATGACAGTTAGGTACCTACCACTCGAATTGTTTACGTTCTGTGATATGCAAATTTAATGTATCTACCTTTCCACGTGGATGAGGTGTCTTAACGTGGAAAAAGTACTAACGATTTCTAAACACAAAAAGTAGATATACCTAAATCAAAGTATAATAATTCTTTTAATCAGCCTAAAACTAAATAATTCGCAGATGTCAGTTATTATTGTTTGTTTTTTCGATCTCTCTGTCCCTTTCTCCATTGTTAATATTTTCAGTTTCTTTGTTAATTACAATTATTACGACCGCCTACGTGTTTCGTAACACGGTATTATTAATGTCACGGTGTCAAAGAACTCGGAAGGAGACTGCGAACAGCTCATCCAAGCAATCGTAAAAGCTTAATTCATTTCGGAATTTTACTCATGTAAACTCAATCGTTTACATTCATCTTGTGCTTGCGGTTATAATTTTTAAACAGGAAGCGTTTATAAATCAAGAGACTTACTTTTGTTTGGACATCATAGAAGAAAGATATTTTTGGTAATGGATTCCGTTAAGGCAGCGAGTTATGCGATAGGGATTTGTTTGTGTTTTGAATAGTTGTCATAAAAGTTTAAAGAGCCCTGGAACATCATTTACGGAGCGCAGGCGCCGGTGGAGGGCGGCGTTGGAATTGGTTTCAAATTCTTGAGAGCCGAGCATCCGAGAGTGCAATTGGCGACGCGCCAAGCATGCGCTAACATGCTGTGGCATCCACCGGGAAATTATCATTTTACAACCCTGATTTTACACATGTCGTGAAAATTCAGAGAACTCGCTTGTAGAGTCTTGCAAAAGTTTGTTTGACATTGGAGTTCAAAGAAATCACCATGGCCATATTGTTCCAAATATTTACATAGGATGAGGACTTACAGGAAAACCGTCTAGATTCCTACAAAGGGAGGTCTTCACATCTTGTGTTATTTTAATACATACCAGTACGTTACACATAAAGTAGTAGACCGAACAACAGACAGAAATTTTTAGGTCACGTTTGTCTTTATAGGGAAAGATAGATTTTTTGGATTATAAAATTATAGCAAAAAGCAAAACCATAATTAAAATAAATAAATATCAAACGTTAGTTGATTAAACTGGGCAGGAACCTATAGGCAATTAGAGTCTCTCTTACAATTTTGCAACAGATTGTTACAGAAAAAATAATATAATTTAAATGGCTCAAGTTCTCGTTGAAGGGAAGCCCTTTCCACACGTGTTAGCCGCGACTGAGCCGTCACGACGACGACCCGTGGCAGGACGATCGTCGGCGCCGACGACTTACTGCGCCCGGCCTCCAAACTTACTAAGACATATTCAATCTACCCTAGAAATACACTCTGATCTTTTGTCATAACTTTCCTAATGGAGCTGATTGAACATTTTTGAGACCATCTGAGTACTCAAGGGTTGCTAATAACACATCTATGATCGAATGAAGACGAGACTCTCTCTGATCAGTAACAGCCTCCGTTCCATTCTTTTTATTCTTACCAACCAATCAACTAACATTCTAACATTCTAACACATCTTTTGATTGGACGGGTTATCCTAGTCTCGATCTGTATTTTTTTCCATATCGGTCACAGTTGTCATGGGCGGCATGCACGTTTTCTACCTTATTCCGTTACAAAAGCTGTACAGTACAGCGCATAGGTTTTCTTTCGTAAAAGGGGTACATTACGGCGTTGCATCAGTGCTGAAATTCTGCTGAAATAAGAGTTAAATCAGGTGTCAACAATTCATGCCATTTATGGGGAATATCAGTGCTATCTACGTGCTATAAAACAGCTTCAAAGTTCGAAGCATTTATGTCATTTTATCACTATCAATATGCCAACCGCGCGTGTATTTGCTTAACTTGGGTGATCATTTAAATCTGAAATAAGCCACTAGGGCTGTCAGTTTTGTCTTTTAAGACTAAAAATTACAGTTTATTATTATTTTGCTTTTGTAAATTCCTGACATACCACTAGTTCCGAGTTATTATTCATTTTAGTTGATACTGACCTACTTTCATGTTAACGTACGTTTTAAAGCTGGAACCGTTTACGTTTCATTACGAAAATCTTGTTATTATGAAAACAGGTGTTGGATTCCCACGCAAAACTCATTCAGTCGTAGTTCGATGTATAGCCATGCCGTGAATAAAATATCGTGGGTTAGTCAGACGTACGTTGGCAACACGTAACCATTCAGTCCGCTGATGTCGAAATGTCGTTGCACAACCCACAACGGCTACAAGACATTTCCGGGGAGCCAGTCGCATTGTTTACAATATTTTAAAATTTTTGACAACTACTATTTCAACATTTGGATGATGTTTTGTATAATACCTGTCTTTGTATTGAGTCGACAAGGGCGACAGGTTGGAGTTATGATTACTTCCTCAATTTTTCCTGTTTGTTTCGTTTTAATTATAGCAGTGGTATAATTAGTGATAAACTTCATAAAAGCGTTGCGAACCAAAAAGAAAGTGATGTATACGATTTTAATTTCACTTTGCGACTGAAAATTACACTTATTACGCGAGATATTTTATTTCTTAAAATGACGTTCTGAATGATTAGATTAAAATATAAGGTCAACGTGCAAAACAAAAGTCGCATTTAAAAGAAGGGTTTTTTCAGGATATTTAGGTAAGACTGTTATTAGGCAGCCCTAATAACAATAACCATACTATAATATAATAGTTGCTAAACAATATTTGATAGTTCTACTACACTTTATTTGCTAAATTATTTGTCAGGATTTAGATCAAGTTTCTTAAGGAGATAGTTTAAGACTCTGGAAAGGGCAAAACTTTTATCCCGGAAATTGCCACTCGGACTTCGACTCGGGACAATTTTAACGGTATTTCCTCGTTTTTCGAGTCCACGCGAGCCAAAACGTGGTTCGGAAACCATTTGAATGGCTTAACCCAATTCGTGATGAACGTGCTGTAAATTGTTAATATTTTGTTTTGAACAGCGGAATGTGATGTTTACGTAATATTGCATCAAATTTACTTAACTCATACTCGCCTGATTTAGCTGCAATAAAATACACATGTTATAAGAAATATCAATTTGTTTGGACTGTATGGATTGGCTGGGACTTCTTACTTTAATTTATCTGAAATGCAATCAACTCACTTATCAAATATCTGAAATACGATAAAATATTTTATTTTATTAAAAAAGTCATGAAATTATTTATGTACCTTAAGATACATAGGTATTGCTATTGTCGTATTAACATTAGGTATACAATTACGAAAGTAAATAGGAAAAACAGTAGGTATCATTTAAACGTTATGTGAAATTGTGTTTGGAAGAAGCCCAATACATTTATAAAGTTGGTAAGAATAGTCGAAACATTGAACGATCACCGCTTGATCAGATCTCGCTTGTTATTTGAATCAGTTTCGGATGTTGATAGAAGGCGACCTTTGCTCCGGAAATACTCAACCTTTTGGATATACTTAATTCATGGCAATAGTCAGCCGATATTAGGTGGCTCAGTCTGGCCGGCTTTCAACGGCCCTTCGATCATTGAGGGCACCGATTCTATAACCGTCAATAGTTAGGGAATGCTATTATTGTAAGCTCTCGCGCCGACCTGCTTTCGAATTTTTTTTTTATTTGGGTTAACTGTAATAAAATACGCGTGGCAAAGTGCATTTTGTTGAGTAATCTAACTAAAGATGATGTATTATAATGGTTTGTAGCAATATGTGGGCCCTATAGATAACAGATAGGTAAACTATTTTTCCATGAACAATGTGTGTCCAAAATACCAACAGTAAAATATAAAATATATACCTAAAATAAACGTAAGAAATGAATACTTGATTAAATCTTGATATTATGAGACGAAAAGATTATTGAAACTTTCTTCTCATTAATCAATATTCACTTTAATAGGTAGACACTAGGTACTGTTCCACTTGGAGTATCAGAGCTCAACAGTGTCACTGTAATTTTAACATATATGTAGATAGTAGTAAGGTTGGAATAACAGTGTTTAGTTTTTAGTATTCCAATGATATAAAAATGTACCAATTGAAACAGTTGTCTTGAAGTTGAAACTTACTAAAACATAGATTTCTAGAATCGGTTATATTTAATCAATAAAATATTTAGTCAACTTTGTCGTTACTGCATCGAGACATCCACTTAATAATTCAACAAAAGAATGCTACCTTAATCTATACTATAATAAAACTGTAGGAGCACGTGTTCTGTACATTGAATATTTTTTTGAAATTTCGACTAAGGGGCACTTACATATCGAGATAGAACTCAAAATTATATTTTTTTTATTTATTGTCTGTCTGTCTGTCTGTCTGTCTGACCGATCATCACGCTTAAACCACTGGATGGATTTCATTGAAACTTGGTAAAGTTATTACCTATATACTGGTGTCTATTATAGGCTACTTTTTTTTTCGAATAATATTTAGGTTCCCTAGGGATAGGTGACTAAAGTTTGTATGGAATTTTTTTATAACGTCGTCCGATTTACTTCAAATTTGCAACAAAGGGTTATCACTTAAATTAATAGAATACGTGTTTCTCAGTTTTTCGATATTTTGTAAGGAAAAGAAAAAAAACACAAAAGAATGCGGGAATTTGTAAATTTTTAAGGTAACTTTCTGACTAAACTGAAAATGATTTTAACCCCATGTTTAAAAATTATTACAGTGAAATAAGTAATTTTCAATGTAAAATCAGTATTTAAAAAATAGCCAGCAAAGGATGCAAAAATGGGGATAAAGTTGGTACAATTAGAGGTGCAGTGTTTATTCGAGTTGACTTAAGTTTTGTCATTTTTGTTGCGGGCTTAGATTTTTGTGAGACTTTCACTGAGAGATAGAGAAGGTTCTGGAGCAAAACATAGGCCACTTATTATCCTGGAATTCCAGCGGAATCAGGATTCACGCTGGAAAAACTACTATGCGCGAAGGTGCGAGTTTCATTTTTATAGGACTTTCACTGGGAGATAGAGGCAGTTTTGGAGCAATATACAGGATAATTTTATCCCGGAATTCCGTGGAATCCTTATTCACGCGGGAAAAACTCATATTCGGGAAATAGGTCGCGGGTTCAGATATTTATGGGACTTTCAGTGGAAGGTAGAGAAGGTTATGGAGCAGTATATAGGCTACTTTTTGTTCCGGACTTCCCGCGAGATCGAGATTTACACGGGAAAAACTCCCTCCACTCAACTGCTCTGTAGAAGTTGTGAAAAAATTCATTAAACATTTTCGCGCGCCAAAAATACTCGCACAATGCGAATTCTGTGGCATCCTACTAATATTATAAATGTGAAGATTTGTATGTTTGGTCCTCAATCACGAAAAAACGGATGAATGGATTTGGATGAAATTTGGTACACGGATAGTTTATAACCCAGAATAACACAGGACACTTTTTATCCCGGAAATCCCGCGGGATCCGATTTTACGCGGGAAAAACTTCGACGAGTATGGGTATAGCTTCATAACAAACATATTAATATAAAAGTAACAAGGCTGTCTTTCCGAAAATCCCGCGGGATCGGGAGCTTATCCCGAAATTCCTACGGGAGCGAGACCTACGCGGCTGATACTTACGGGTCCCGAAGCGAAGCGAGGGCGGTTCGCTAGTTCACAATACAATTGAATTTTATTAGTAAGGGATTATGATAGAAAATTGAAAGTTATCACCGTTACACAATTACCCTAGCAACGGTGAGGAGTAAACAAACGAGTTTTGTTACTGGAGCTCTGGGACTCTGTATGACCTTCCTCAGTAATGATAATATTTATCGCGCTGCTCATTTCCTACTTTTTAGAATACAACTATTACCCGGATACCTGTTTCAGTGATATCTTGTTTATTCAATAAATTCAGCGTAATATTCTTTCATGATATTTACCACATGTTGTTTCGCTAGATACATGTTTTTATTTTTTGTAATGTTTATTTGATTTTAGAATTTGGCCAATAGTTACAAACATTGTGTTGGGTACTAAAGCATTAATAATTATAGTAAGAAAAAAGTATTTTCAATTTAAAACAGGTGTACATTTGAAATAAATCAACGTTGGCTGCCGAAAGGACGTAACGTTTATTGGCCATTTCTTTGTTTTAATGATGTTTGTAAGTAGTTAATGTGTGAATGAAGTATGCTTTTACGTGTAACAGAAAATTGCTAAGTGTAAAAGTCTTCAGTACTCTCGTACTGAAGACTTAGAAGCTACTTACGTTATGAGCATCTATTTCGTGTCTATGTTACCGTTAATTTGCGTAAATCAGATAGAATGCAGACTAACCAGGTATTCTGCAGATTATCTGGCTGAGTCAGTTAAAGTGGAAAAACTATAATTGAGTTCATACATTAACTGGTTAACCCGCAGACTTCCTAGCTAATCTGCAGACTAACGACCATGCATACGGTAAAGTCTATTAGGTTCTTGTTTGAACGTCAATTGTTAAAAACGAGTAACATTGAACGGAAACATAAAAATTGAGTTGATTTTGGATATAAAACAATGAATACTCATTTCCATTACTACTCAGTCAAATTCTTCAAGGTAGGTAGGTCGAATTGGTTACAGAACCGAATTAGCCTACCCCTACTCCACGTAGTCTTGTATGCCCTACCCCTAGAGTGTTTTTTAGAACCCGGAGGCGCGGAGGGATGGCAGCCCCGCCCGCTGTAACAAAACGCAGACACCCGGGCGAGCCGGAGCGGCTGAGGCTGGTCGCCGAAGGCGACCAGCAAGCCGAAGCTGCGTAGGCGAGCGTGGGTGTTTGTGCTTTGTTACGCAAGGGCGAAGGGGCTGCACCTTCCGCAGTGCCGGAGAAGTCACGGTTCGAAGTTATGCCCTATTTTCCGCGTTTTTACGATTCGACCAAATCTCGATCGATCGGCCAGATCGATCATTTCATGATGTGAGCAAATCTACGATGTGGCCAGGACATCAACACAAATTGGTACTCAGGTAGCCAGTCATCCGCAATTTAACGATGTACCATCCGTTACTGTGCAGACTAACTGGGTAAAGTGCAAATAAGACCTTTTTTACACTTTAACGTATCGTATCAGTGTATCTGCAGATTACCTAGTTAATGTGCACATTAACTTATTATGCATTTTAACGGTAACATCTATATCCGTAACCTTTGATGATCAAATGTCTAGATTGAGCGTCGCCCTACAATGAAAACAAAAAAAAACAAGGCAAAAATATCAAGCATGTGTGCGTGCAGGCGATGTTTTACACGTTCGTCTATTGTCTATGTGTGCGTGATCAATGATACAATGATATAAAAATTGTGGCTAACTGTTAGCCACAACTTTTTGACACGTTTGCGCGGATTCGATGTTATTCGACATTAGATCATCAAAGTCCGTAACTAAAATCCATAAATCACCGTGACTCGAACTCTTTCAAGACATAGTCTATCGCTCCATAAAATAGGTAATCGCGGAAAGTTATCGCTCGCTATTTCGTTATTTGTCCCAAATCCAGGAAAATTATTTAAATGAAAGTAGGACTGCAATAATATTAAATAGAAAATACTGACTAGACTATCCATTCACGTGGAAATGTTTTAATGTTTGGATTTTCGACACATTACGCAATCAAATTAAAGAAAATGAGGTTACCGGCGATCAAAGATTACTATAGAGAGCTGACAATTGGTGAAAATGAATGCAACAGCACCTGACTATTACCTATAGCCAACTAGCTATCCGCCCACGGCTTCGACCCCGTGGAAATCTTTTTTTTTCATTTTCATCCCCTATTTCGGCCCCTTATTGTGTTGGTTTTAGAAAAAATAAGTAGCCTAGGTTTGATCTCTATTGATTTATTCGGGTGCCTCTTGTTTGGTATAACAACTTTTCGTCGAAAATCGCTTCTACTAATTTTAGTTGGAATAAAGTCATTTCACATAATTATTCATTTGATCGAATATTTGATTGCCATAATTTTTTATCAATCAATCAATCAATCAATTTATTGTGAAATACAGGTATATGATGGTCTTACAAATAAATACAATTTCTTTCCTCCGTATTTCCGCCACATAATGGGCATACAATTCATAAAATGGGAAAAATTAAATTAAAATTTTATTTCTTATCATCATTTGTTTCGAATAATATATTTTTATCGAATGTTCAAATGCGCTAATTTTAATTAAAGTAATTAGGTTAGCGAGGAGCGAAGCGACGAGCGTGTTAGGTTAACAGGAACCATCGCACGAGCCGAGCGAGCGAAGCGAGCGTGCCGCGGCAGCGTCCGGCGAGTGCCAGAACCGACTTTAGGGCGTTTATAACCTGAACATTTCATGAAATGAACATTGTATAAAATAATATTCGATCAAATGAACATTATTTCAATCAATATTACACAAAATGAATATTCGATCAAATGAAAATTATGTCAAACGATATTATACAAACTGATTATTATCTTAAACGTTGTTCGATTTATTAAAATTATATCAAAAGTTGTTATACGAAACAAGGGTAACCCGATTTATTCTTCCTATGATCCTCTTACGATTCGCTTCGTGTGTAGACTTGTTCCAAAGTGTTCATGCTCGTAGTGCTCTCGTCGTACGCGTGGATTATGAATATTACGATACGCTTACGCTACACGAAGAGGCCGTGTGCGAAGGGCCTTAGTGTACTCCCAATTCAAACACAACAAACTTTATGCTAATCATTGGGTATTAAACAGCCGAGATGCTTGTATACGTTGGATTTTCTGGGAGGTTGGTGTTCTTTGATATTAACCTGTTGTTAAGGCAGTTATGATCAGCAAGCGCCTCACTGTCGCCAGAGGATGTTGGCTGGTTTATGGGTTAACACAATTTATTGGTTAGGAGGTACATTTATAGTTGCATCTCGGCCTGACACATGTGTGTTATATAGTAATTCAAATGATACATGCATGTCCGTATTTAGTTCACGCCACTGTTCGTCAGTAGTCGTTGAAAAAATAAAATTACTGTGTAAGGAATATACCAGTGCTAATATTGACATTTTAAATACATACATACATTTCAAACGTGTAGTAAAAAGTTTATTGATTGACTGGCATTTGTATATGTATATTTTTATGTCATTGCCGACAAGATGAATAGGTAAGTATAAATAGGTATTTATAATATATAGGAAGAGATGTGCAGAATGTTTTGATTGTATTGTAAAGACCTTGTCGTGGTATCCGCCTTGATCTAGGCCTGCCGGCCTTGTCCACGGCCTGGATTGGTCCATTCATAATATATTCTGTGCGAAATCGATACTCACTGTGTTTTGACGTTCGTGTCGTAAAGATAACAGGCCATGTGTATTATAAGCTAATTATGTATACCCGGAATAACTTCCTAGTGTTAGTTATTTTTCTATTTATTCATGTGTACCATTACATTGCCACTAGCTGTTTCTCGTGCCTTCGTTCGTACATAGGAATTTTTCCCACCTGAATCCCAATCCCGCGAGAACTCCGGGATAAAAAGATATATGTTGCTCAACAGCCTTCTATTTATCTTCCAGTGAAAGTCCCATAAAAATCCGTTTAGCCGTTTATGAGATAAGCGTGCACAAAATAAATGTTATAGATAGAAGAAGATTACTTAAAATGTAAAATGATTACTATTTTTATTATCAGGTTGTAGTTGTTAGATTAGAAAATACACAAATAGAAAAAAACAACACACTTTTACAAGAATTCAAATGCATTGTCAAAAGAGACAAGGAATGCGACCTAAACATTTTTAAAAATACCATTTGGTCTGAAGTAGGAATACCTATTACTACAGTCTCACGAAAGCACTGGCAAGGCTATTGTGACGATTCAAACTGATTAATTTATAAAGAAAACATTGGCATTAAAAATGAGCCTATCAGTTTCAATGCTATCTCGCTGACAAGGGTCAATTTTCTTGCGGAAGTTACGTATCGTCTCTCGAGTGGGCGACCATCACAACATTTCCAATGAAATGTGTGGCCATTCTAAATTTAATTTTTGTTAATCGGAAAATCTGAAGTCGAAATATTGACGTAATGAATTTAATTATAACCATTCATTTCATCACACTCTGTCAATAATATTATTCTCTTCGTGGAGGTGACAACGATGGGGTAGGAAAATTTTGGAGTTATAAATTTTCCTGTGAGATTGCTTAAAACTGAATCAGCGACGGTTGATCTGGATTCTAATTTTAAACGAATCACTTGAAAATAATTAGATTAATTATTATTATTTTTATTTACTTCTCTAATGTGTAGGTAGGTATGAACGTGTTGCACAAACATGTTGTTTTCTATCCTTTTGATGAATAAAACAACTTTTACAATATTTTTTCCGACTAAATAACTGATTTGGCAGTAAGATCATATCGGTTAAAAGTCAAATTTTCATGGTCACTTTCCATCACATCTGTGAAATGGGAATGCATTTATCAATCTTCTATTGCCGCAAGATGGTAGCTTGAGATGGCTATAATTAAAACCAATGTAGGTTTTACCTGTTGTTCCTGTCTCGGTATTTATTTCACAAATAAACAAAACGTACGCTACGTTTTCCTCCACGAGGAATATTTGAATTACGTTGCTGTTATGGGATGCCAAGTGCATTATTGGTTTGTAAATGCGCCAATACAATTATTTACGGCGATATCTTGATCCGCACATGGAGTCTCAACAACTATAGTGAGGCCACGATGAGAATGCGTTCCTGACACATGTCAATTCGTAATGACTAGTGATGTACAATAAATAACATTATGCGTTGTAACAAATAACAATGACAACATGCATTCATGTTATTTTTAAAGGAATTATGTTTCAATATATTCAATAATAATATTCGTTATGTAAATAAAATTTTCAGGAATCAATTAATTGAATTTAATCATAATTTCTGAATGTAATCAAGAGAAAAAAATTAAAATGTTTTATTTATTTATTTTATTTTCATTTGATTCACCTGAGTGATATTATAACACAAATTTTCCTAAGCTATGTTTGGGCGTACCTTTATTATAATAATATTATTAACTATATTGAATACTTAGTACATTATATAATGTATTATAAAATTATAACGTTTTATTTTATATTTTACCGACATTGTATTAAGATTACAAAAATATTCAATTACAATTGCCTTGTTATTATGTCACATCACTACAAAAACAAAAAGTTGATATGACATAGATATAACATTGAACGAGCGCCGTTTGACGTGGTTTTCTTTTAAAAGGTATTGTTTTTATATTTGTTATTTAAGTAATTGTAATAATTTTAGCCCAAGATTAATACAATTATTGTAAGTTGGCATAATTATTCGATTTAATGTTTGATTTTAATGTTATCACTCGTTAATAAGGCAATTAAAAGATATTAAAAAATTGTCAATTAATTGTACGCCAGTTCAAAGTTACATCGCCCAGTCGAATGACAGACTTCAGGAACGCATAGTTAGCGCGGCCTCACTATAAATATGCCACTTGTGGTATATAGTTGACGAACAAATTTTCAAATAAATGTCTACTCTGAAAATTCCAAAAAGAAATAGCCCGTGTATACTTATCATTGCACGTGATCGTACGTTGCACATGAAAATAAGGTATAGGTGTAATAGGCCAATTAAAGAAATTAGCTAAACTAAAATGTTAATAAGACCTACGTTTATCTTATTCAGAATAATTTTAATTCTGTAGCAATATAAGATAGGTTTATTTATTACAACATAAAATGTATGGCAATAATTGTTGTTTCTAGTATAAATATCGACTATCATCACTACATTCACTTCACTTCACCATGTACTCGTACCTACCTACTCGTAGCCTAATAGGCGAGGTAAATGCGCTAAATAAATAGAGGTGAATGATCTCTGTAGTACTTAAATCCTGCATTGGTGGGAACCATTGACACTTTTTATCTGACTAAAAACAGGAGGTTCATTATTTGTCCTCCGTTATTTTTAAACCGATTTTTATTGCCACCAAGTAACGGTCTAATGTCGGATTCACAAGTAAATCGCATGAAACTCTTAGAATTTATTGGCACGTACCACATGTATGTTTCATATTTTCTTATATTACTTGTAAATATTAATCCAGTTTTGTTTTTGTTAAAATTATTATTTTAATTAATAAGCAGAGGAAGGCATGTTAGCGGGTCCGGGATTGATTTAAATTTTTCGTTAACACGATATTCCATAGGTACACTATGATGCAGACAATGTACAGTAGATATTACTCATGGATGGCTGCGACCAATCATCCTTAAATAGCCCATGTTCTCATTACCTAGTTATTAACACAAAAACATTTTAATCGTAATTCGTAAAATAACTAGGTATGCCATCATACTTAATCATAAGGTTGAAATACGACGCATCATAACTTATTTATTTTCAAATGGATCTCGCTACCTACAAAGTCGACACTACTATTATTATAATGTTCGCTAACGCAATTAAATCGAATGCTAAAATACTTAGACACATAAATTTAGCTATAAAAATTAAAATAAACTACGAAATCTAAACTTTATGGCAGGCAAATGCGATTTAATACAAGGTCTTAATTTTATATCAATCTCAATGCTTATTCGCACGTGCGTGTTGTGTCCTTAGTGTATTTTTTGTTCGTTGGATGTGTTGTGAAGCTATTTTAACGACGTGCTGAGTTCTACAGTAGGTAAGTACAATGGTTAACACATACCGGATTGCCGTTCCAAGGTTCCTGGATTCGATTTCCAGAGAAGCGGAAATTTTAATGATGAGGTTAAACTGTTCTCGGATTCAGTGTGTGCGTTATTCATGGCAGTCGTGGTGACACTAGTGTGGCGCTATGATGAGTCTGTGGTGGTATAAGACGGGGCATTAAATAATGTTCAAAAGTCTGCATCCGGAAGATAGCACTAAGTTATTAAGCTATCATTAAGATGATTTTATGGATGAATTTTTGGACAAAAGCTTATTTTTCATACCAACAATGTATCGCTTTTCCATATGCTCAGAAAGTTTCGCAATTTTTCTTCATGAGCAACAAGCCAACTTTTCCCATAACATAAATATCACAACAAAATATTACGTAACTCAATTATCAGACATCAGTTAGCTACAACACAACTATAATCCTACTATCCTACTTCCTACTATAGTCGGCACAATCATAAGATTCCGATATGAAGGCTGTCATCACAGTGACAATAGTGAAGTACAACAAAAATCGATGCATTAAATAAACCGATTTATAAACTTAACCGATTATAAGTAATAAGACTTTCTAATCGTTTCGTTAATTAAGTTCGGAACGATAATTTATAAACCGATCTCTGATTGTTTTCTTAAAATCAGTTAAAAACAGATGTAGCGTTGAGATTAACACCGAAAGGGTTAATACATATGTCTAAAGCATTGCGATTTTTCGTAGCTATTATAAATTCCCGATACATACGTTTTTAAGCCTTTTCCACTCAAATCGGATAATTATTAACCGTTTAATAGTTTCTTCGTTTTCACTAGATTAATGAAATGTGCATTTTAATAACTAATATAATTTCCTCACCTTAACTTACTGGTCAAATTGCCTTAAGGAATCTATAACTATTTGTATTTTGGGTGCGACATGGTAGCACATATATTATCTACTCGTACTTTCGATTATAGTAATGTATATTATGGTCGATTCATAAATTGTTTCAAGAGGTCACATAACTATAAATCCAGCCTCCTTATAAAACATTGTAGTGACGTCTTAAATATTTGTTCAATTTTACACAATTTATGATGTAAACTGATTAAAATAAAATTAAATTATTTATACAATTTATAAATAACACAAATAAAAAACAAGCAGGGATGGTTTACATATTTCGCCATAATTTCTAATATTTACCTATGTAAGTACGTATAAGTAAGTAAGTACCTATCTAAATACTCGTAGTAAGTAAACAATATTACTCCAATTCGTTTAACCCGCTAGTTACTTGCGTTTAATATTACGGACTAATGCCTAATTAAAATATTTAAAAAATGTGGACTATTTTATAACATCATGCTACGAGCATAGAAGCGATGTACCAATAAAATATGTTGCAAAAATGGGAAGAAGTGTTTATTATCTGTAAACATAAAAACAATTTTCCAAAGCGAAGACCCGAGGTGGATTCACAAGTACATTATGTACCTACTTATAAAGCTGCATTGATAATAAATATAAACTGTATACTGTATATGCACAGTAAATAGTGCATTGCATAATTTAACCAAAGTGGCCTATCATTCACTACGAAATATCTTCACTTCATAGTATCATTACCAGCGGTTCAAATTAAAAAAAATATATTTCCGTAATAAGTAAGTTGAAGACATCCATACAAGGTTAGTTTGTGTTCATACATGACAGACGTCATATCGGAATCTTATGATTGTGCCGACTATAATATTACCTATAGTAATACTTAATATAATAAGAGTACTTAATATTATAAATGCGAAAGTTTGTAAGGATGTGAGTGTGTGTGTTTGTTGCTCTTTCACGCAAAAACTACTGAAAGGTTTTTCATGAAACTTTGCAGTAATATAGCTTAGACATCGGAATAACATAATTTATAAAAAATTACTAAAAACAAAACAAATAACGATTACCAGAATCCTGTCGCATCGATGTATTTACTTTATTCAAGGAAATATGACCACGAGATGTGCTGGATTAATTATCGAAACATCGTTCGGACGATCAAAATAAACTGCAATAACATTACAATCGCTCGTGAAACTATGACTGAAGCGTGACTCATAATAAAGCTGTTCGCGAAACTCGTAGAAAAAAACAATACAGTCGTGACAGTCAATGTGAATGAGATATGTGAGGCCTCGACCTTCGTGGTCTTATTGGCACCGCGAAAAACTCTGCGCCATGATAGTCGCAAGAAAAACATGTCATTTACATAGCTTTCGTTGTGAAAACACGATCTACGCTCTGTGATTTTTAAGGCCGTGATAAAATAACAGATCACGAACGTTTGTCGCGTGCAAAATGTTGACATTCAGATGCATTTAATAATGTTTAGGTAATTAAGTGACCCAATCGTAGAAGCGTCAATAATTATATTATTAATGCGAAAGTCTGGCTATCTGTCTTTTTATTTATATTATAACGCTTTCACGTCTAAACCACCAGCCCGATTTGGGTGGTAGGTGAAATAGAAGAAATATTTAAGATACCCGCAGCGAAGTTAGGGTCAAAATATTTTCAAGAGGACTTTGAAATAAATGCAATATAAAAGTCATAATCCGATTTAGTTTCGGTGAAATGAGTGGACAACATTCATCGATACATTTTAATTATATTTTCATAATTAACGATTTAAAGTTGGTTTCTAGCACAAACGAATGCAATTTAAAATTATCACTTTTAAATAAAATTTATATTGTAGCTCCAAGCTTAACATTCAAAAATTTTATGAACAATCTATCAATATTATTTATAAACTTTTAGAATTTAACAATAGGTAACTATCTACTTAAGGGTTTTTCAATTCCGATAAGAGAAACGTGTCGGTTTAATTCCCGACCTTACATCAGTAAGTATCTCTGGAAATACGATTAATGTCTTACGATTAATGATTAATGTCTTACGAATAACAAAACATAGGAGTAATATTATTACAGTAACAACAATATTTTTTTAAAGGCATTGACCTTTCGGAAAATAACGTCGGAACTGTCGGAAAAAAGAGTATCCCTTTCATGGAAGAGTATTTGTTAATGTAATTGCGTTGCATACTTGTGAACTAAAAAATACCTAAATGTGTATATTAGATCGACTCAAATGCTTTCTTTCTTTTTCAAATAAACCCTGACTTCACGCTTGTTCAACTTTGTGAAAGCATTGAAGTGTTTATTAAGTTGAATTTTCAACATTTTCTTGAACGAACGCCCGATTGAGATCCGGCTGAAAATTCGACCGTAAGTAACACTTAATAAACCTCATATTTCAATGCTTTCTAATGCGTTGATGTAAGTCGAGTTGAAGGTGAGTTGATGTAATGTATGCAGATCTTAAATTGTGTATGCTTGTTGAAAATAAATTCTCATACCAGCAGTACACTTGGTTGCAGACAAAGTAAGCAGAAACCTCGTTTATGATGTAAATAACATAGAACCGGTTTGATTAAGTTCCGTTTCAATTTTATATATTTTTAACCGACTTCAAAAAAAGGATTAGGTTCTCAATTCAACTGTATTTTTTATATTTGCTAGAACTTTTGACTGGGTGAACAGATTTTGGTGACTCTTCTTTCAAAAACTGTTAGGTACCTACTTGTCGTGTGGTCTCGTATGAATTTGAGCGACAACTGTCAGTAGTTTTTGTTTTATCTGTACTTGTCGAAGTTGAAATCGTTAAAATGTTTTTTTTTTGGTTTGCATGTGTTTAACATGTAAATACAAGGAACCACTCGGTGCAAAATAATGATGAAATTAAAATTTTCACATCAATATGCATTTATTTTGCACCAAGTATTTGTATGAAATATAATCTATGTAGAAGTATGACCGTAATTAATTGTAAAGTGGTTGATTATGAAACAGAACAAAAGGCGCTTGTCGATATGTAATTTTATCCGACCATGTAAACGTGAATGAACCACCTCTGCAGAACTAATACGTGCATACATCTACCTGTCATATTATACCGCATTGGTTACATCGTTGCCATCCAACACTTTAGACAGATTAGCCTTTAGATAATGTTACAAGTAGGCGAGAACACGTGCCTATGTTTTTACATAACTTTATACAGAATAAGTTTTTGTTGATAGACAATAAAAGATAAATAAAATTTGTTAGACTTATAAAACGCTGTATTACCTAGTGGTATGAGCAATTGAGCATGATGGCTAAATACATAAAATGAAATACAATCTCTAGTCTTCTAATTCTTTTTTTTTGCAACCTTTTCCTTCCTTTTTTAAATATAGTCCTTCACAGCTCATAATAGTAAATAAGTTTGTATTCTCTTCTAGAACCTTGGGTTGCCTGGTTGGGTTCAGAAAAAACTATTATACTAGCATTCGCTGAATTTCATATTCATGGACTTCAGAATTTATTACAGTGATGAACAACAATATAAAACAATAATGTCAAAAGTAACTAATAAAAAGCATTTTCGGTGCAACAAAATTTTACAATATAAAATAAACAAAAGCAAAAACGCTTCTATGCTTTCAAATATTTCACCCATGTGGGATTTGAACCCACAATCTCCGGTTCTAAGAACCGGGCCTTTCCACCTTAGGCCACAGGGATCTGTATTTAGAGCTACGAAATTTTGCATACATGTTGCCAAAACTGTATAAAAATACTAAGTTCTTGATTATTATGCTATGCAAATGTAAAAGTAATCCATAAAAGAAAGGGTTTTCATACAAATAGCTCGGTAGACAAGAGCAAGCGAGAATAATATTTTATTGCATTCACTCTATCGCACGAAGCACTCAGCAAATCAATCGATATTGCAAGATAGGGCTAGAAGGTCGACGTTCATGTTACATTTTGTAAGTTTTTTATTATTTCTCATGTGTGTTCGAGCAGTATTCATATGATTCTCTTCTAATTTAAACAACTGTTTTTTTATATAAACTGCTGACTGTTAACCCGCCATTGGTGACGTGAATTTGACTTACACCGTTGGTGACCCCGGTCTCACAGACCGGGTTTTTTAACTACGTGTTTTTCAAAAATGTATTGTTTATATTACTTTTAATTGGTAAGGGTACAATAATAAGACATCTCTTTTCATTAAAATATATGAATAAACATGAATCAGATCTATTTTATTAGTATTAGAGCGATATCTTTGGATACAGTAAAATTATGTGACATTTTACCAAATATTTTTTGGCTAACAAATATGGCAACAATATTTGACATATATAAAAAATCAACCTTAGTCAATGTTATGACATTGGAAACATGATATAAAGAAACTTAAATGATATAATTTCTATACAATAAAAAAAGATATATAATTGCAAAATCAGACATCGTCAACAGCCAAAAAACTTCGTATCACATGCTCAAGGCATAAATATTTTTTAAATTTGTGGCTTGGTTTAATCACTTGGTGGTATCACTTTCGGATCCACTTTCCAATTACACTTGCAAGCTGTCCTCATCAGACATTTTTTCTTGCTGAAGAGCCTCGAGGCGTCGCAGGTCATTTTCGTAAGGACATACTGAAACAAAGCTTACAATGTGTTAACAAACGCGAAAATATCGATAACATTAGGCTAAATGCTTACTTATCATAAAATCGTACAATTACACAATAAATAACAATGACAGACCTGCATAAATAAATAAAATAAAAAAATATAGAATAACCATATGACTTACTTCGTTGGTGACGCCGGTCTCACAGACCGGGTTTTCACCAAAACTCAGTGAAGTGGGCCCTCGTCGTTATCGTGGGGTAGACTGGTGGTAGGGGGCGTGCAATAAGGCAGCTACTCGAAAACCCAATGCAATTCGATGAACGGTGTAAAAAATATTTGTGTTTTTCTAAAAACCCGGTCTCACAGACATACATATACATAGGACACCAACGGCGGGTTAAGCAGGTGAGCTGTTATTGATTCGAGCTTTTGATGTTGATCAGATCCCATATAAGACCCAAGTTTGATGGCAAGTAAATTTCTCAAATTAAAAAAAATCTATCAAGCAGATCTGATGAGCCATATAATGATAAGTGTTCAGGATTACTGTGGCCGTACAAAGCCCGGCAACTTCTAACAGAGACGTTATCAATAGCCACGATCGGTTATTATCAAGGTGCACCACAGCCACAGCACCGCGAGCCACAGTTCACTAATGGAATTTCATACACCCCAACGTAACAGCTTCTTACAAGTACTGCAAAATATAGTAGTAATATTAACGTTTTGATATCGTGAACATAGTAATAACGTGATTTAAGTAATAGGGGTATTTTACATGTAAGTGAAATCCATGATGATATTATTTATGTACTAGTTATGTGTGTACATCTGTAGGCACTAGGTACATAGTCATAGTCATTTATATACAGTAGGTAAACGCTTCTAATTCGCGGGGATTAATATTTGGGGTGGGCGGTATTTTGGATAAGACAAAAATATAACTGATAAGATAACTTCCGAGGTACAATAATTTAATGATAGTTTCAATAACAATACTACTACTACAATTTGAAATAGTAGATTATAAATATTTTAAAATTCCCATGAATCGATAATACCGCTCTTCGCGCATTTTGGCTTGGCCCAATGGTTAGCTGGTAGAGAATGCAATTAGCATTAAGCTCCCCATTTTGTACTATAATATTTTATATTGTGGTCAATAAAGTTTACATAAATAAATAAGTAAACTACTGGTTTCATATTATTTTTTATCATAAGGTTTAAAGGTATTGATATAACAGCCAGATTTAATTTCAGAAAGTAGGAAGAGATAAATCAAAAGGAAATTAATTGAAGCCGAGTCCGAGATATGAGTAATATATTTACCCGAGAAAAAGATGAATGAATTACTATTAGGTCATTTAGAACGTAAACAAATCTTAAATCAATTTTAATGGTTCGTTTATTAATGGATGGGGCAAGTGCAGAAATGGCCGGCCGTTTCCCGCTCAAAGGTCATGCACTTGGTATCCCATTTTGGCAAGCAAGGACAGAAACACATCATGTAGATCAATAAACTAATCGCATTGTATGACATGTCTAGGTCGGAGGAGGAAGTTGGATTAAGACTCACCTTGATTATTTTAAATATTTATTTCAGTTGCAGTATTAAAACTACGTAGGTACCTATTTGTCAAGTAAACAACGCAAATTTAGTTACACTTTGAAGTGATGTGACGTCGTTTCTAATGCAAGGCTCTATTAATACCGCAACTTTAAACTTAAAATTTTTAGTCTGTTCACAATAATTTCGGAATCTATTTTAATGTGATTTTCATTGATGTAATTGTAGTAGGTAAGCGTTGGGTAAAATTTAGTCTTTGTTTTATTTAAATTGGTTCACGTGGGCATGTTTTAAAACATTTTTTGAGACAAAAAACAGTTTTGTATCTTAGTTCCAAGTAAAACTTTATAAGTTCACACAAAAATGTATCAAATCGAACGAAATAATTTAAAGGGAATAAAAGAATCCTTTTATTACAGATTCAACCAATGAAAACCTACAGGTGTTGGGTCAACGGCTTGTACATTCAATAAAATCCTTATAAATAGAAACAAGGGCAATTCAGTCTGTCTGAAGGAATCGAAAACTCTAATTTCATTATCACTATTCTCAAAGTGCTTCGTCTCGATAGATGACTTTTCATTGAACACCTATATTGAAACTTTAGAACGATTGCCTTTGGGGGTTTAGATTTAAGTACCTATTCAGTTATCACGTTAAGGACTGTGTTGCAAAAAATAAGTTTAAATTCTTTTTAAAGTTTACATTTTTTGTTTTTGCTTAGTAAAGTTTATTATATTCAAAGTGGAAGAAATCCATCTTTCCTCGTAAAAGAAATCAGTCTTTTAATATACCTGCCTAATTTCTTAGTTGCTACGACGCGACGTTGCACATTTTTTACGCCTTTTATAACACGAGTGTCTGTCGCCATACCTATAGAAGAAAATCTTACCACTGGTGCACTGGGAAAAACTGATCACTGCAGTTGAGTGTCACCCCAAACAAAAATATGTAGCAATCATAATGTGAGATTTTTTTCCATTCCTTGGTTTTGAAAATAGCGTCGGAAAATGTACTGGCCGTCTAGCGGAAGTTTCCTACCGATATTTACAGAGTCCATAAATATTGGGTCGACATTCTCAAACAACTCACTCCAAATAAGTTTTTCTGGCGCCGAATTAGCCATTCAAGTGCTATAAATATAATTAAATTACAGATTTTTCCAGCGTATACCACAAATTAGTCTGGGTCGCTTAACATAAAAGCGTTTTATTGGACACGACGTAATTTCAAACGCTGCTTGGTTACGTAATCAGCATTTCTTAATTTTAATCTTCACTCTTGTTTTAAAGGGATAGATGCTACTTAATCTAAAATATAGTTATATTGATCTTAAAATAGATATTGATTTTATTGATACTTATATTGAGAACAGTAACTGAAAATATTAAATCAACTAGCTATCCGACCGCGCCGTTGCTCGCGTGCAATTCGTTTTTTCAATTTCATTCCCGTTTTCAGCCCCTAAGGGGTTGCTTTATGTAAAAATAAGTGGCCTTTGTTTGACCTTGCGTCATAAACTATCTTTCTGAGAAAATTAATCGAAATCGGTCTAGCGGTTTAAATTTTTCACACAAACTTTTAACTCCTATTTGAAACCTTTAGGGGTTGATTTTTGGAAACTAAATTAGGGTAACACAGATGTTAACCTGGGTCTCTAACTATTTTCATTTTGAATTTCATTCAAATCGGGTCCGGTAATTTAATCGCGAAAACTTCACAGACAGACATACAAAAAGACAGACAGACTTTCGCATTTATAATATTAGCATGAACAATGCTTAACTCTCTTACCACTTTTAAACAAATTACACGTTTCAATCTTTGTTAATGAACCCCACAATGTCACAAATAAAAAAGCTATTAAAAAATGTATGACGGTTACAAATGTTTTTATTTAACAGTAGATACTTTTACTCATTTTTGAGTTGATATGACCAACGTGATATTTTTTCCTGTTGGTGAGACCAATCTGACCAGTAGCAAAAACGTATTTTACTCTTTGATTCAATTTACAACACCAAACACTTACTCTGCTCCACTAAAACTGTTTTGGTGTAAATCGTTAAAATCTCGCTCAATTACGCAGTAGGCAAGTACCTACTGTCCCGTCACATCGAGTCCTTGCACAAACAAACAAGATGTTCGGAAAATTTCGAACGCTAACATGGTCGATGTTTAATCGGTTCCACTGATAGGAATAAATAAATTGTTCCATTTAGAGTGACAGATCAATCACCGAAGCTTCCGTATGTACTTCTGTATTTAGATCACTGACTTTAAACGCGCTGCCATAATCTATTAAAGTACCGTGTGCGATAAACTTAACGCTTTAATAAATATCGTCTGAGCAGGGATATTGAGTAAGTGCTTACGCTGTCAGCTGTGTAATTTAACAAAAATAAAACAAACTTCAATAAATAAATAAATAACGATACACAAGCTATGAGCTCCACACTTGGATACCCTGTGTCTTGGGTGCTATGGAAAACACACAAGATAAGGACACACACCCAGACCGAGAACGGTTTAAACTCAAAATTCATGGGCATTGAAATGTCCGCCTCGCTGGGAATCGAACCCAAGACCATTTGACAGCGATCCGGTTTGATAACCATAGCGCCGCAATTCGGATCGTCAATATCGACAAGTAAATGTATTTTATGATATCATATGACATACGAAATACAAGCTACGTGCCTATAAAATTAGGCGGTTTTCCACGATTTCTTCGAGATTCAATCATCAGATCATGACTTGGTGGTGAAGAGCCCACGTCAAGACGGCGCTCTTTTAAATAAAAAAATAGGCGCTCTTTAGTAAATGACGGAGACATCGCTGAACATACATAAAAAACTATAATGGCGCAGACATAAAAACTCCTCATTTTTTAATCATTCAAAAAACCTTAGATAAACAAAGACAGGACTAACTAACATAGACATTCCCTGGTCCAATCCTCAAACCAACTGAACTATCCAACTAACATACTTACATGACATGACATAACTGGACCTTAGTTCCGATTGGGGGTCTTTTTCTGCGTCGGTAGGCAGTCATGGGCGGCAGTGGAAGTTAACGTTACATTGCATTACAAAAAGTTTCTATGCTGTAAACTAATACTTAATGTTCTGAGCAAAGACACGAGGAAACAGGAGTTTAGATAGATAAATAAACAACAAGTCAATGCATCAAAGAAAGACAATAGAGGAAATAAAATAGGCACTATTAATGTCGAGCGAAAACAAACCGATTAATCAAAAGAACAAAGAGAGTAGCAAAGATACACGATAATAGAATTTAACATTCCTTATCCCTTTTCCATCCCTTCTTTGTTCCTGGAGGTAAACGCTCTTCAGTGTCATTTGTTGTTTTCGTCCATAATGGAGTAAGTGGCTCCCATTTGCATTGGTAAGTTTGTAGGTCGGAGGTGAAAGTCCTAAGCCGGCTTAAATTGTTGTTATGCTTCTTCCCAGTGTAACGAACTTAAGGCATTAGGTATTTTAATTCTGTTTCAGGTACGGGGTTAACTGGGATTTATACTTTCTTAGAAAAGGGAAAAGAATTCTTGTACATACTATGCTTCGATTTTTTAACTCGAAAGATTAAGTTTTATTTTTAAGGCAAATGACCAGATGGGTCATCTGTTGATCCAACCAAGAAAGGAGCGATGGATCCGCGACTTGAACGATGCAAGTAGGTATATTTCCGCACATAAAGGAGGTACCTGCTTATTCTTCCATAACTGAATAGTAATAGTGATTATCCATCTACTTAATCTACTGTGATGATGGCTATCACACTGGCTGCAGCAAGGACGATGAACTTCCCTATCGATGAGTTATTTCACAAAAATAAACTTCAGCAACATCTTTTCACGTAGTTTATTACAGCATATACACATTATTCTCTACACTTTGTACATTATTACATTTAACTACCAATTATCTGTACAAGTATACATTCGGGCAGAACTTCCCCTTAGAACCGTTACAAAATTAATGCCCTGCACAATCGTAGTTCGCCATATTTATATCCTACCCTCAACCCCACTTTACAATTAAATCGGAAGTCAATAACCCTTATATAATCTCAAACAATAAATGAATTTATTACTAAATCGTAGGAATAAATTATTATACACAGAATTAATATACACGCAGTTATATAATTATTATAATTAATGTTGGGTTATATCGGGGTGCCGGAAGTAGAACTTGTAACACTCGGCCATCCTGCAACTGTCGTGTCTCACGGCGCGGCGGTCATCATTAGGTCATCATTGCTAGTCTGGTCGAGTCCCCATTTGTCACCGGTCTACGGCGGCATCTGAAATTGAAACACCGAACGAGTAACTGGTTCTTGTAATTACTGAAAATTTAATGGAGATAGAATGAACATCTTGTCACGTAGAAGCTCGCCATTTGTACTAAGTAATAAATAATAATCGGGCTTTTTTTTGTCAATAAAAGTTAAATAAAATAGTTTGTATTTTCCTCAATCGCATTTTTTTTTTGTATATACAACTTATTTACTGTTTATATTTTCTACCAACACAGAACCTTTTTTTTTACAGTCTAATGTTAAGTGAAGCCCATCAAAATAGAAATCTGAAAAGTGCATTCAAATCGGATAAGCAATTCTAGAGGATTAGTGTGCACAAACCTACAGGCAAATAGACAAAATGGTTAAACATTGTTTCGGGTTTTCTCGATTAAAGAAAGACCTCATATTATTGCTATTAATTGTAACTTACACAAATTTAATTTTATTTCACACAGCTGTTATTGATTCACACAGCTTTCAATTTAATTCACACAGCTTTAAATTCCATTCACACAGCTGTTAATTCCCTTCACACAGCTGTTAATTCCCTTCACACAGCTGTTAATTCCATTCACACAGCTTTTAATTCCATTCACACAGCTTTTAATTCCATTCACACAGCTTTTAATGCCATTCACACAGCTTTTAATGCCATTCACACAGCTTTTAATGCCATTCACACAGCTTTTAATGCCATTCACACAGCTCTTAATTTCATTTCCACAGCTTGTAGTTCAATTATATTCCATTTGTTTATCTAACATGGGTTTCAATTTATCCTGTTTTTCTAAAACTTATTATTTCCACGAATGACTTTAAACAGTACATATTACAAATAACAAGAATTAAGCACCAGATTAGAGAGCGCGCACTTAGCAACTGAATCCCCTTTGTAATCATAAATATCAAAAATCATCAATAAATTTTGCCCTATGCTTGTCCATCACGAATCAGAGTAGCAATCACACACACACAGTCACACATAGCAATCAGGCACAATTACCAATTTTAAATGAACACCATAAAATAAAAATGTCTAAATATACTCTTCTGACATGGACTTATCAAGAGAGCGGTTGTTTGTCGTTATTAGTCAGAAATAATTCCACGAACTTTTGAGGGTAGATTTGAAACAAAATAAATAATAAATAATTCGCTTTACACTACAGATTACAAATATTAATATTGAAGTGTGTTGAAGTGCTTTCTTTTTATTTAAATTATGGTACATATACATAATAAGTATTTTATTCTTGTTGTTACAGACGAAAGTATGTAATGTTTTAATTTTGTTGTGTAATATTGTGAGTTGTTTTATGCAATAACACGTAGGTTAAAAACTGGGAGCGACCATTTTAGAAGCAAATTCAAATTCTTATGCGAACAGTCTCCGTTTTCTCATAAATACTAGGACGTCCAAGGGGAGAACACAAACATAAATACAAAATATATTTAAACATTTTCAAAAAAGATTATCTATGACGTTATATACGATGGCTGTACTATATATGTGAACTAATAATAATAGTAAATATTAACGTGTGTGTAATAAATGTGAACGTGTGGTTGGTGCATGTGATGATTGGTGAAAGATATTTATATAGGTAATCCTATGGCAAATATAATTATGGAGTTTAACAGTTATAACAAGACGTAAAAGCCTTATGAAATAAAATTATGAAATTGGGGTTAGTTTTATTCTCTTATGATAAGTAATAATTCATGAAGAAGTATTTTTTTTATCATTCGTGTCTTAATGTAATAGTATGTAATTGAAATGATCGTAATTGTATTGGTGCACTTATATGTAATCGTCAAGAACTGCTTATATTATATTCATTTGTTTTTCGTTTTACGTATGTTTAATAAACATAAATAGCAACATCTATTTATTCTATATACATGTAATAATTTTATTTATGACTAATGAGTGATGTGTACTGCTGTAGGTAAGGGACATGTTTTAATCTCTTATAGATTAAATTCTAATAATAAATTGTTGAAGAACCTTAACAAATGAATAATATAAGAAGGTGATATAAGTGGAATAAATAAACCAATACTTAATATCTATTGAAAATAAAGCCAAAATAAATCTTTGTTTGTTTCAAATTTTTGTAAACATAATGTTTGAATGAATATAGGAACATAATTTATTGAAATAATATTTACAGCGTTAACACATAAAGTAACACCTTCAATTGCGTATATAATTACTTATTATTTATTACAAAATATTATCACTAACATTACAGATGCTGCGTCCTAATGCATTAAGTGTATTTCATATAAATTTCTTAATAAACAGAGTAATAATTATATCTTAGTAAATCATTATTATAGAATAATTATGACGAAACGAATTGACGTATTTACTTGCCAAAATTTTTAATTGGCATAATTTAAGGGATAATACGTGATGAAAATAATTGTGTTAATTGTGTTGAATAATTTAATACTTACAACATGCGTTGTAAGTAATATGCCAATTAATTGAAAATGTTATGTAAGTAGGTAGGTATATCACAAAATAAATGTATTAGGTTGCTCGAGTTTGCGTATTATATATTATTGTGAATAACGATACATGAATAAATTAATAAGCCAAGAGAATTATTGGATTGAACCCAAAATTTCCTTCAATAAATATGGTCTAACTGTAATTAAGACCATGAAATATACCGTCTATTAATTTTATTTCGGCACACATAGCACGTTGTTACGTCATAATTATTTGATTTGAATTACTCATTAAATATTCATGACCCATGTAACAATAAATAATATAGACTATTTTGTCAAATTCCCTCTTTCATGAGAAAGAGTCAATTAGCCATAGCTATAGCTATGCTCTAGCTTTCGTCAATAGATACCAAATATTAAATATAAGATACATATTTACGTTCATACATATAATATAATACATAGATACGTTAAACATATCACTCTACAATAGTGATAATATTTACCTATAACACATTTACAATACTCAGCGGATATGTTTTGTAAAGCAAGTCGGTAAATGAGGATTTGGCTGCAGTCAACCAGCGTGCTACCAGACCATGTTTATGTCAAAAGTATATTATGTAGGTATGTTGTCATAATCTAATTCGCAAAATTATTATAACTTAAACAAGAAAAAACCTTATCGCATGTTCAATAAAAACTTATTGCAACTTACTATTGAGCGCTTGTTTCTTTTTATCCTTTTTACCTACTTAAGTTAATCTATTTCGTATTTTAATTTTATTCGTTTATTTATTACAATTTATTGCATACCATAACAACAAATTGGAATAAAAATATTGCAATTTATATTACTTGTGCAGAAAAGGCTATATCAAAATTGCGATTTCTTCCAGAGTACCTTTGGGAAGATGATAAAGGTTTTACTACTTTTTCATAATAGCCCTACAACCTGGTTGTGGGGACACACAGCATTTCTTAAGTAACCTCATTGATCTATCATGCAGTTCTACAGCATTTTCATAGTAGCCACACAGATCCACTATGTAAGCACACAGTATTTTCATAGTAGCCATACAAATTTGCCAAGTAGACGCACAGAATTTTCATAGTGGTCACACAGATCTGCCATGTAGTCACTTTTTTATATAGTAGTCACACAGATTTATTTATTATGCAAGATAACGGCTTGATATTATTAGATCGATCGTTTTTATTCTAACCACACAGTCTTATTGTTACTTTGTTATTTATTTCCTTTTTGCATTTACTTTTGAAAATACTATTCTGTTCTAATGCTGACAAAAAATAAATTTCTATAGCTCAATTGTACACCCTACCCTGTTTCCAAAGTTATTTATGCATGCAGCTTAATAGCTTGTCTAGAAGAGATCGCTATTTAGTGATAAGGCCGCCTGTTGTACTAATCTCTTGTGTGATATTGAGTTATTTAGTTCTACCCCGAATAAGAACAAACTACGGCAAAAAAAAACAATTAATTTTGAAGGAGCACAACTTTACAACAAAATATACCCTCAGTTGTAAAAAAAATAACATTATTGAGAATCATGTTTAAATTATCTTTACGGGTAATATGTATACTGTATTCATTATAATGTTTTAAGATCCTTACTAATATTATAAATGTGAAAGTGTGTTTGTTTGTTTGTTTGTTTGTTTGTTTGTTTGTTTGTTTGTGACGCTTTCACGTCGCAACAAAGCTATTATATGGTAAGGTTTATGTGTGTGGGGATAGTTAGGAGGGTGGAGAGTGACGTAGGCTACTTTTTACCGCGGAAAAACATCCCATTCCCATGGGAAGTTCGATGTTTTGTTAGTTGCTAGATATTCATTTTCGGAGTTGTTAATAGATGGCGGTAATAAAATTCATTTGCAAGTTCTGAATTACGCTGTCAAATACTACATGTAATTTACTTAAGTCATAGGCAAATGTAATAGGCTACTCCCCGCTCCGGCTGTATTCAGTGTACCGCCCGCCCGCTGGCACTATCATGTTGACTGATGTCCGCAAGTTGCTCAGCCAACAGGATGGTGCCAGCGGACCAGAGGGACCTTGGAGTCGAGAGCCTGAACGACTTCATCGAGAGATTGGCACGCAACATGTTCGGGCGTGTCGACGCGTCGCGGTTCCCGCATCTGCAGGACCTGGCGCCGCTCCACACCCGTCCACCGGACCGCTGGGCCTTCCCGCGCGACTTGCTGGTTGCGCGGGACGGGCCTAGCACTGACTGATACTGGGGCTTCGTAAGTCGTCGCCCGGCGCTGATCGGCTCCTGCTGGGCTTCCCACCAGCGGGATTCACCCGGTAGGGCCTCGATCGCCTGGGCGGCGCGAAGATGAACCCCATCCCGTTTAAGACTCTGTGGCCTGTAAAAAGGCCACCACTCAACGGACTTGACCTATTGGTTAACCACAGATGGACAACCAAGGGCCTTAGGGCCCAGCCCAAGAACCAGCCCGTTTTAACGGGCCGCGAGAGACACCCCCAAAGGGGAACTAACTGTCCCGAGGGCTCCACACACCTCAGACAGGGTGGAGTGAAGAGAGCGAGTAGGGCTACTTTTTAGCCTAAATTCCTACGGGAGCGGGACCTACGCGGCTGTTACCTACGGGTCCCGAAGCGAAGCGCGGGCGGTTCTCTAGTTATGTTATATTTTTAAGTTCTCATGTAAGTGAGTGTAGTCTTTATGAGAATAAATTCTTTAAACACATATTGTGATCATGTAATATGTTTTGGCGTATAATAAAGAGGATTTTGTTGTTGTTGTTATTTCACTTTAGATAGCAACAAGACAATTATTGTTATTACTATTATTTTCCATGTGAATACGTACAAGTGCTTTGTGTTGTCGTGTAGATATACCTATCGTTAGGTAATTTTACATTAGAGTTTTGTGAAATAATAATCTGAAACGGGTCAGCTACCACTAACCAAAACATTCAATATTTAAGAACTGTCATAAGATTTTATAACCTTCTAAGAAAGACACCACTTCCTTCGATTAAGACAAAATGAATATGACGTACCTGTTCGTTTCTTTGTTCCTTCGATCACAAGAAGTCCCCGCCGCATGCCAGCGAGTACTTTGGTAGACATGGATGGCGTGTCAAAAAAAAATCTCCGTTCCTTTGACCAAGATAATATGGGCTGTAAAGGAAAATATCCCCACTTCTGAAGTGTGATGATGGCTATCACACTGGCTGCAGCAAGGACGATGAACTTCCCTATCGATGAGTTATTTCACAAAAATAAACTTCAGCAACATCTTTTCACGTAGTTTATTACAGCATATACACATTATTCTCTACACTTTGTACATTATTACATTTAACTACCAATTATCTGTACAAGTATACATTCGGGCAGAACTTCCCCTTAGAACCGTTACAAAATTAATGCCCTGCACAATCTTAGTTCGCCATATTTATATCCTACCCTCAACCCTCAACCCCACTTTACAATTAAATCGGAAGTCAATAACCCTTATATAATCTCAAACAATAAATGAATTTATTACTAAATCGTAGGAATAAATTATTATACACAGAATTAATATACACGCAGTTATATAATTATTATAATTAATGTTGGGTTATATCGGGGTGCCGGAAGTAGAACTTGTAACACTACATTATATGCAAAATAAATCAGTAGTAATAAGTGTTTATCGACATTGCAATATTAATAGATATTACCAAACTGCACTATTCCTGGAAATAATAATATTTGTTTTTTCGTACATCAGTCCCGTAAATTAAAATACAGCATTTTTTAATTATTTTTTGTATACATTGTAGGCACATGAACGGAACTATACATTTTCAGGTCCATTATAGCTATCAGCAAGGCCTTTAGCCTTAACTTCGCCATAATATACCTCACCCTTAAATATGTGGCGAGTAATTTTTATCGAATTGTATATTTTATTTCATAGCCAAAATGTTTCCTCATCGTTATACCTTACCATACGTTATACTTTATAAGCCATTGAAACTGAGATAAATGCGAACAAAGACACAAAAAAAAACAAATATAGCCTCATGTTCACGCGGAGAAGGACCACTGCCCGCCACGATACTAAGTACCATTTCTACCGTGTAATAATTGTTTTACTAGCCAATTATGTTTTGGATAGAAAGAAGTGGAGCTGGCTACACTTTTTAAAGGTCTATCTGAGTCCTGAAGGGTAGCAACACACCTGTGGTCGAATTAGAAAGATATTTGCTAAAATTAGTAACCGAACAATTACTAACAACAATTTACAGGACAAACAATCGCTAACAGTCCCTGTCCAAATCATCGCACTTTTTAACAAACTATCCAAATAATGTTCTAAACACCATCTTCTAACTGGACTAGTCCCTATAATATGAGTCTGGTTCTAGGTCAGTTACATCACAGTTGTCATGTCAGCGGAAGGGTGGTGCTAAATGTTCCTTTGCTACATCAGTTAGGTAATTCCGTTCTCTCATATATCGCGCATGTATAAATATCAGTTTCAGTTTTATCGTTACACTAGCAGTAGCTGCAACTTCTCCGTTCGCGTGAGTATCGGATGGTGATCATTATTTGGAGTGTATCCAATCCATCCATGAGGCTCTGCGCTCACTGATTGACTTAGGCTTTCCCTAATTTGCAGCACTCTGACAGGTCGGCGGTCGCCATTCCACCTGATAGAGAGGCGTCCTGTGCTCTTTTTTCCGATACCTCCATGTCGATAAATTGTAATATATTTTAAAAAAACTCAAAAAATTTGATTTAATACCTATTTGTATAACCTATTGAAAAATTGTCCGATCCCCTACTCAGTAGGTTTGGCGCGATGCGATACAAAAAAAATAGTCAAATAAAAATTCAATAATCTATAACTGCAAATTTCAAATCCAACAATTATAATATTTTTTCAATTTATGTCGTACCTATACAAACACGCGGAAGTTTCACTTTTCTTTTAGGTACGTTACTTAAGATAAGAATCGTGGTCCGCTCCATTTAGACCTTAGGGAGATATTCACGCTTGGATAACGCGCAGTTACGAATTGCAGTGTCAGAGTTCAAAGATCGGTCCCATGGGGTCGACGAACTCCGAACGGAAGCTAAAGGAATCACTCGCCAATCCACTTGGAAAAAAAGGACGAGGTGCTAATGCTTTTACCTATAAGTACCTACGCGTAAATAACATAACTAAGCAGAATCACAATTCTCACCTTGCGAAGCGGATATTAAATATTTCTTAATCTCCCTTTGTAAGAAGATTAATAAAAGATTATTAGAACTTTTTCAAAACTTTCGCTTCAAAATTATGTATCCTAATAAAACTGTAGCAGACATCATTTGAAAATGTATTATTGGTTTCTGAACTGGAGTTCGTGAATGTAGGAGTTATTAATTCTTTTAATTAATTAATTTCAAGGTATTATTCGCAAAAAGAAATAACAAAAACTTATTAAATAACAAAAATTTAGTAGCTAAATTAATAGGTACCTTATCAATGTGGAGAGTAAACTTTTTTATATTTGTCTATCTGTTGCGTATCTTAGGACGTTCATAAATAAATAAAAAATGTAAAAGTCTTTAAAGTTTTCAGTAAATATTTAAAAGTCTTCAAAGTTTTATGGTAATCAGAGTTTAAAACAATAATGTTTAATATGGTTTGAAGACTTTATTGCTTTCATATTCATAATCATTTTCTTGTATGACAGCATTAGTAGGAGTATTGGAGCATTGCCCAGTTGCCCAATAATTTTTATTACGATTTAAATAGTTTTTAAGTTTAATTAATGAATAAAAATATCTTTGACAATCAACTGACAAAAGTCAAACATTACATAGAGCAATGTCATTCCATGTCCGTCCGTGTCTAGTGTCTAGTGAAATTTGTAAGTTGAACCATTTTTGCCTTCCTTTAGTAATCTTCAATGCTATAATAAAGATGTACTCAAAGAGAATCACTACTTCCAAGGGATGCAACGTCAAGTACAGACATCCTCGATAGATGCTGCTCTGGAAAAACCTGAAAATGAAGAACAGTTCTTCACGGCCAGCGTTCAATTTTTACAGAAGCGCCTGCAAGAAAAGAAATGCAATCTCCAGTCGTCGACTCAGCAGCGTCATATCTCACACAGTTGTTGTAACCTGAGACATTCCTCAGGCGCTGATGACGCGTCCAGTAAATCCGATCGATCAAACATCACTCCAATTCCGAATGGACGAGCTCCTTCTCTATCGATGCATCAAATTCTTCCATTTCCCAAATCTAGTAAGGAGAACTTCTTTACGAGAATCATAAATACTTTCCGTAAAAGTAAGAGAAACTTGGATATATCTGAGGTGACAACGGATAATATTAATAGTTCTGAATTTATGTCCAACTTCAAGTTTCCGCGCTGTGAACGTTATAGCAAAGGCCATACTTCCAGTTTAGTTGATATATCGGAGGAGCAATCTAATGAGAGTATGTCTACGCTAGTACCAAGTGGGAGAGACGAAGGCCACCACCAGGCAAGTTCCATCTGCTTCACTAATTCTCGTCATGCAATCAATAAACATGTAAATAACAAATGACTTCGTTGTATTATTCAAGTTCATTCTATTCTTATTCGATATTACCTACTGACGTTATGTATGCATTTAACACAACTTTAGTAATTATTCAAAATGAGCTGCTTGATAGACACATGCATACAGATACAGCTTAAATTTTGAACACGGGTCGGCACGGGTCTCTTCTCGGATTAAGAAGGTTAAGGTTATAGTACACCACGCTGGTCACGTGCGGATTGGCGGACTTCACATACCTAAGTTTTGTGAACTCTCCGGCATACAAGTTTCCTCACGATGTTTTCCTTCACCATTATAGAGACATTTAAACCATTTTCACCATTATAGCGGGATTCGAACCCAGCCAGAGTAGGAGGCCGGATTCATAACCACTAGTGACTAGGCTATTACCGCTTACGACTGGGCTATCACCGATACAACGACCACATTTTCAAATTTTCACTTGTCATTTATATGTTGACTGTAAAGAGCTTCAGTCACAATTAAACGTAGTCACCACGTTTGTGTAAAATCGTCTTCTTCTTCGAGTTCTTTAAGTTCAGTTATTTTCAGCAGACAGTATGTCAATATACTTATTTGGAAATCAGTTAAAATGATAATTCAAATACCCTCAGTTACTGTACTATCCTTATCGTATAGAGCGTAGATCTAATATTCTATAATCTAGAGCTTTCATGCGTCACCCCATTAAACGATGGCGCGTCTACACGTGTGTTAAAGGATGCCAACGCAAAGCCATAATTATATGTATGTATGTACCATACACCGACAAAATCTGTCTGGATCATAGGCTTCGAAATTTTACCTACCTACCTACTTAATAGGGATGTCTGGTTGAGGTCAATGGTCTAAATAACGCATGAAAGTTGACAGCTCATTGAGATCTGTGAAAAAATTCGCGTGAAACTCAATTTCCGTTTCCTATGAGGTCATTCCCCTTGTTCGTTGATGCTGATACTGGGTTGTTGATCTGACACGCCCTACATCATATTTAGCGTAATTTTAATTAGATTAAGAGCGTGAAGACGAGGGTTAACTCTCAAGTTAACAGAGTAATTATAAGTAAATTAAGAATTAATGGAACTCTTGTACAAATTGTTTCTCACATGCAAAGGTGAACGACCAAAGGTTAAAAACACATTTGAGGTAACCTACATTCTGGTGACAAGGGTTGAGGCTTTCATGATCGTGGATTGAAGTAATCTCAACATGAAATCTTCATTATCAAAATCTATAACAATGTTCAGCTATTGAAATACATCGATATATTTCGAAGAAGTTTTACTTGTTTATTTTAATATTTATTTTGCAAACTTTCCATTACTTGCATGTTTTTCTTATGGTTTACTTCTTCAAATTATAATATTTACTAATTTATGTATGTAAATGATATCGAACTTCGTTGTCCACTGATCCAACACTAACCCACCCTGGAGCAGCGTGGTAGAGTATGATCTAAGCGTTTTTAATGATGAAAAGCGAGATATGCTCACAGTTGGTCATTAATGGGTTGAAGCAATGAGGTCATAATTTTTGACTATTGCAGGATTGTATATCCTCATCATAAGTAGACTGTGAGGGTAGGTATGTATTTTATTCTAAAATTTTCTGAAGCTAGATATAATATTTAAGGCTGAAACAATTAGGTAAGTACTTACCTAAAAGTTTATCTGAAAATTTTAATAATAACTAAATAGCTAATATTCTTAATAAAAATTGAATATTACCACTAGTAGGGGAGGTCGGCTTGAATACAAAGGTCTTTGTCAAAAGTAGATGGCCTCCTTACATCCCAAATTCTAAACAGCAAGATTTTAAGCAAAACTTTCACATACTCGTATTGCAGGCTAACAATACCTCCGTTACAATTTTGTACATACCTAGTATTGTTCTCTGTCAAAGTTAATATACAATGTGTTTCTTTTACACTTGATCAAACGAAGTGTGCGGATACTAGACAAAAAATCACCGACAAAAACATTTTTTTTTAATTTTTTTTATACACTTTCTCGAAAATAAGAGCAATTTAATTTTTTATTATTAAAAACCGTTCTTTTTGATTACTTTTTTGATTTCTTTGTCTGGGAACGGTGTATTTTCGTCAAAGTAGTCTCTTTTGAAAGCTAAGAAGTGTACCTACCTAAGCAAATAAAGTGAATAACAATATCGAACATTATGCTTCGAAAAAAAACATAAACTATTTGAAATAATAAAAATAAAACTTGATTTTTATAGATGTTTGACCTCTAACTTTAAAATGGGGTCGTTAACATAGTCGTTTTTGCACGTTTTATTAAAGTTCATGATCTAATGAACAAATTCTCTAAAGTAACTATTGCTCTATCAATTTTCGTTGTTATGATATTCACCGTCAAACTGACCCTAGTTTGACGGTGAATATCATAACTTCTATCTACCTTTGGCTATCTGTGGCATCATAGCTTCCGAACGGATGAAGCAATTTCAATTTAGTTTTCTTTGTATTAAAGGGTACTTACGGGCGCGTATTTTTAGATATGTTTGATGAAAATCGGTTGAGCCGTTTAAAAGTTGTTCCCCAACGCGACGTATTATTTTAAAAGATATTATTTTTTACTTTTTAAATGTTTGTGTCGGGGGTTTTTTAAATTTTTTTATTTAATTTTTATTTTATACTTTTTCTATGTAAGAACATTCTGGGTTCAGTTATAAATATTCTCTTACTGTACGCTTTCATTTGAGACCCTACACGAGTATATTTGCATACATACGGTTATTCTTCCCCGCTTTCACCACCCACAACTATTAAACGGCTCAACCGATTTTCATCAAACATATTTTAAAACATGCGCCCGTAAGTTCCCTTTAATACAAAAAGAAACTAAATTGAAATCGCTTCATCTGTTCGGGAGGTATGATGCCACAAAGAGACAGAGTGAAAATTCTTCCCCACTTTCAACCCCAACAACTTTTAAACGGCTCAACCGATTTTCATCAAACATATCTAAAAATACGCGCCCGTACGTCCCCTTTAATACAAAGAAAATTAAAGTGAAATCGCTTCATCCGTTCGGGAGCTATGATGCCACAGATAGCCAAAGGTAGATAGAAGTTATGATATTCACCGTCAAACTAGGGTCAGTTTGACGGTGAATATCATAACAACGAAAATAGATAGAGCAATAGTTACTTTAGAGAATTTGTTCATTAGATCATGAACTTTAATAAAACGTGCAAAAACGACTATGTTAACGACCCCATTTTAAAGTTAGAGGTCAAACATCAATAAAAATCAAGTTTTATTTTTATTATTTCAAATAGTTTGTTTTTTTTCGAAGCTTATGTTCGATATTGTTATTCACTTTATTTGCTTAGGTAGGTACACTTCTTAGCTTTCAAAAGAGACTACTTTGACGAAAATACACCGTTCCCAGACAAAGAAATCAAAAAAGTAATCAAAAAGAAAGGTTTTTAATAAAAAAAAATTAAATTGCTCTTATTTTCGAGAAAGTGTATAAAAAAAATAAAAAATAAATGTTTTTGTCGGTGGTTTTTTGTCTAGTATCCGCACACTTCGTTTGATCAAGTGTAAAAAAACACATTGTATATTAACTATTACTACCTACCTACCTACCACTACCTCTTGCTTTGATGAGGGGGAAACGGCGTAATTTGTGAGTAATCATAATTATTTTATTGTACTTAAGTGAGCAGTTTATAAAAAAAATTTGTAATTTTAAAAATATTTTTATTTTTACACTAAGGCAGTTAAGGTACAATGAACTTACTGAGTATTTTAAGTATTAGTTTTGCATGATGATTTTTATAGAGTACCTATAGGTTTTTAGAGGTTAATTCTACCTATAGTCGGCACAATCATAAGATTCCGATATGACGTCTGTCATGTATGAACACAAACTAACCTTGTATGGACGTCTTCAATTTACTTATTACGGAAATATTTTTTTTTAATTTGAACCGCTGGTAATGATACTATGAAGTGAAGATATTTCGTAGTGAATGATAGGTCACTTTGGTTAAATTATGCAATGCACTATTTACTGTGCATATACAGTACACAGTTTATATTTATTATCAATGCAGCTTTATAAGTAGGTACATAATGTACTTGTGAATCCACCTCCTCTTCGCTTTGGAAAATTGTTTTTATGTTTACAGATAATAAACAATTCTTCCCATTTTTGCAACATATTTTATTGGTACATCGCTTCTATTGCTCGTAGCATGATGTTATAAAATTGCCCACAGTTTGTTAAATATTTTAATTAGGCATTAGTCCGTAATATTAAACGCAAGTAACTAGCGGGTTAAACGAATTGGAGTAATATTGTTTACTTACTACGAGTATTTAGATAGGTACCTACTTACTTACTTACACGTACTTACATAAGTAAATACTAGAAATTCTGGCGAAATATGTAAACCATCCCTGCTTGTTTTTTATTTGTGTTATTTATAAATTGTTTAAATAATTTTATTTTATTTTAATCAGTTTACTTCATAAATTGTGTAAAATTGAACAAATATTTAAGACGTCACTACAATGTTTTATAAGGAGGCTGGATTTATAGTTATGTGACCTCTTGAAACAATTTATGAATCGACCATAATCGATACATTACTATAATCGAAAGTATGTGCTACCATGTCACACTCAAAATACAAATAGTTATAGATTGCTTAATATGTCTAAAGCATTGCGATTTTTCGTAGCTATTATAAATTCCCGATACATACGTTTTTAAGCCCTTTCCACTCAAATCGGATAATTATTAACCGTTTAATAGTTTCTTCGTTTTCACTAGATTAATGAAATTTCCATTTTAATAACTAATATAATTTCCTCACCTTAACTTACTAGTCAAATTGTCTTATTATCCCTTTCGGTGTTAATCTCAACGCTACATCTGTTTTTACCTGATTTTAAGAAAACAATCAGAGGTCGGTTTATAAATTATCGTTCCGAACTTAATTAACGAAACGATTTTTTTTTTTTATTTATTGTTATCAACTTAAGTACTATTACAGAACATTGGTAGAAAATATCCGTAAAAACCAGAAACAAGGTTTGTCTCGGATATTGAGAGATCTTTGAACTATTACTACAACGACATAACATCTAATACAAAAATCAAATTAAGGTAAAGTACATCATAAAAAACATCATAACATTGTTTACAACATAAGTAATTTTGTTGTAGGTAGATTGCAATTAACGCGAATCATAGCTTGCCCGTCGCAATCCCAGCATTGAAAAAAAGAGACCGGTTAGATCCATGCATACCAGATACCATGCATTGCTAAATACAGGATGATTAAATTGCTTTTTTTTATACTGTTTTATTTAATTATTTAATTATTGTTTTTTTCCTTATATAGAAATTGTATGCACTTATTATATGGATATATATATAATTTAACATTAATATCTATATTATAAACACGGAAGTTATGTTATAGTTAAGCTATGGATAAAATCTAAAGTTTTGTATCTGTTGCATAAATAAATATTAAATATATATATTTATAAATTTTAAATATTAAGTATAAGTGTAAGTGTTAAATATTAAGTATATATTAAAACAATATTTATTTATTAAAATCACGTAACGTTATTCCCTATTATTATGAGTTTAAGATATATATAATTATTTAATTATTTATATAATGCATATACATATATTTATTCTGTGCTATGTTCCAAAATATTCATGAATATACTTCTAAATTTGTTATTGTAATTCTCTTCATTGATATTTTTTCTAATGTTCCAATCAATTTTGTTCATAAGGTAAGGTATTAAAAATTTATTTGTACGTCTTCCATAATAATTGTTCATAAATGGCACGTGTAACTTATGATGTGTTACTTTTCTAGTCATTTTATTGCCGTGTGATATTTTATTTTGTATTTGTTTATTATTAAATTGTTCTTTTAGTCTACTTTCATGTGTATGGGTAGTATTTTACAATATTTAAATATACCTATTAGATTTTCTCTGTTGCATATTGAGTTTTTTATTTTTCTCGGTATTATCAGTTTTAATATTCTTAATTGTAGATTGTATATTTTATCTAGATATGTTTTAAAAGTTCTTCCGTAGCTGGTAATGCCATAGGATATTATCGATTCAGCCAACGCTTTATACATGTTCAAAAGGATTTTATACGGTACCTTATATTAGAAAGATATTAGAAAGTCTTATTACTTATAATCGGTTAAATTTATAAATGGGTTTATTTAATGCATCGATTTTGTTGTACTTCACTATTGTCACTGTGATGACAGCCTTCATATCGGAATCTTATGATTGTGCCGACTATATATTATTTTCACATATTGTCAAAGCTAAATCACAGTTGACACTAATAACAGTTTAGTTTGTTAAGTGAGGCCGCACACCGGCACCACATATTACTCGCAACATATACATATTTACGGCGTCACAATTTTTGCGATATATTTACGCGGCGACAAATGTATTGTGTATACGCACATCGGAAGCACAGTTGTAGCGTCTAGTTGTATTGTCTTTAATTTTCGTAAAGTCATTGTTGTCATTTTTGAAGCACGGCGCCACATAAAACGAACGTGTTCGATCTTTAATTCTTGTGGCGCGACAAACGCCTCGCCACCAACTGCACCTACTAGAAATGTGTCCTTGATGTGCGAGTTTACATACAAAATATAGGGGGGCGATATATATGTCGCGTTTCAAATGTGGCGCAGTGGCACTACAATTATTGTAATACAAATGTAGTATCTCTGGTGTGCGGCCGCACATTTTGCCTGTAATTTCGTCCTCGTCGTCGTCGACGTCTACGTCGAGTTCCTTTCAAGTTTTCTAAATCTACATAAAAATTAAGATGATATATTTTCACAAAAATCTATCACAGATTTTTTGACGATTTTCCTAAAAGTTACTTATAGTACAGGTACATTCGTATTTATAACTTTGTAATTTTACTTACAAATATAAGACTCTTCCTTACAAATATATACATAAATTCATTTTATATAATGTCATTGAAATTATAAATGGCAGATTAAAAAAACCCTTATGACAACACAACGCCTTCTCTTTTCAACTCTCTCACAACATCCGGAGCTAATTCTTCTTCTCTAAACTTGTAACCAAACGTCACCATTTCTTTCGGGACCGTGACATTTTTTCTCAAAGTCTCGAGCCAATTCGTGTAGGAATAATCTGGCCATATTCCGCCGTACCTTTCTGGTAGATGCTCAGGATGGATGTGTTTGTGCAGCGACGTGACGTCATACCCATGGAAGTAAATGCGCGAGCGCATAGCTGAGGTCAGCAATGGCTTGAAGATATTGTACATCTTGTCGAACATCCATGAATGATTGATTATGTGGATTGCATGCGTGATCGCGGGGAAGCTGGACTGAAAAATGAAAACAATAATTGGTTAATGGCAAGTGGCAACGGTAAAATAATGTATAGGTAAATCTCTTTTTAGTTCATAAATATTATCGCTGTGGAATGTGCTTACATAATGTTCGATACATTTGATGTCAATTAATGCAATTGGGACAATTGTCCACCCATGACATTAATTGAGAGCTTTTACTTTTATAGTAAAAATCAGCTAACTAAGTAGGTACCTCTATCTTTTAAGATTTGATTGGTGAAGTCTTAGGAATTCAAAACATACTTTGATAAGTTACAGTTTATAACAACATAACAACAAACCTGTACAAGACTAATTATAGCGCATTATTGATCTTGCATTGTCTGTGGTCTTCGTATTTCGAAATTCTATTACGTGAACGTACTTATAGGAAACTGCGGTGTACCTGGCTACCATTTAGTAATTAGCCTCTTGGAATTACATTTAAGGAATTGATTGAGAGCTTGATAACTAGGTGATTCTGTAAACTTCTCATAGTAGCATAAGCATCATACGATTCTTATTATAAATCATTGGAATTTTAAGCGGCCAATAACCAAACGGTGGCCAGTTACTCCTCAGTTTACGATATTCCGGATCTATGACTTTTATACTCTGTTAAAAAAAGGTCCGTGGGCGAATAAGTTTCCACGTGCGTGGAGACAGCTAGAAAATGGAATTCTTGAAGCGTTAACATTAAGATAAACATGACCTTTATATCGTCTCTTCTATATAGGTCACAGTAAATAAGTTTCGCTTCAATTTAAATTATGTAGGCTGCATTGGGCCAAAGGCTAAGGCTAATTAATTTAAATATAAGGTCAGATTGAAATTTAACGTTTCATGAAGCTTTTTAGGAGTATCGATAGCTTTAAGGTTCTATGATATTATAATATATGATATAATATATATATAAATAAATATATAAATAATTATGGGATTATTAGAAAAGCGGCAATTTTCTATTTTGTTCATTGGCATTTCATCCACCACTGGCGTCTCCATCAACCACTGGCAGCTCCACACTGGAAGCTGGTTAAAACGGAAGAACATGAGGTGGCAAGAAACTCTCAAGGCATTCATTACTCATTTTACCAGAAAGCGTAATTTAAAGCACTTTGTTTTTTTAAGAACCGGATAAATTAATTCATCGTGAGATTCGACTGCAGGTAGGTACGTAATACCTACTGACGATATGTATTTCGTACACATATTCAACAACATTTTACGGTATAGAAAAAGACTTCATGAGTTTTTGAAATAATATCCTTCTCTATTTTCTTTTCTAGACTTTCTTGCTTTTGATGTTACTTTGGCAAAGGAAGAGAAACCGAACTCCAACAGTCCACGGTCAGAACTTGCAAACCTATTTAGGCGAGCGACGCAAAAAACTTCGATAGCGTGTTTCAGGCATCCAGTGACGTCATCTTGTGACATATATGTGCCTTGTTGTCAGACATAACTACTTACATACATGCCCGTTTCTCGATTATGTACACGTACCAATATAAAAACTGTCTAAAATAACCTTAGACCCTTACCACTAGAAGCTTAACAATCTTGGCGGCGACCGAGGGTGTGAGCTGCCAGGCGTGCTGCGTCCCGATATTCTCCAGGTCAAACAGCGCCACACCCCCCAGAATCTGCGTCCGCTGCTCCAACAACCCGAGCTCTAACGCGAATATTGTCCCTTTGAACAAGTCGTCCACGGGAATCGCTTTAGGATCCCAGCAACCTGAAAAATTATATTGGTGACTTAATAACGCTTCATAAACTTTCCTATAGTCCCGCTGGAGGCTTTTCATGATAACATAGACAGGTACATCTATATCGATAAAGGAAAACAAATCTCAGTCTTAAAATTTCCTCTTAGAACAGAACCTTCGAATTGGCTGGCATGGTTAATTACACTGTTAATTAGGTATAAACAACTATCGATCGGAAGTTTTTTTGATCGAAGGAATTAAGATAATCTACACAAATATCATACTTACTAACCAAGCAACATATTTATTACGAGTAATTATTATTATTTATTCACAGTATTTAAAATATTAATTCGTATACTAATAGTCTGTAGAAACCTTAAACGGTTTTCTTAGTTATATGTAGTCGTACAACTACAAGCTTTGAATAAAGTGCTTTTAAATTAAAAACAAGTGGGTATAATTATAGAATATTTGGTTAGATATAAGATTACTGATAACTTTGTAAATCGCCCACGTAATCCGTCTATTCGCAAAGACTAAATGTCTCGATCTCGACGTACCTAATGGCACGCCTACCTACTTATTGACTGAATGAGTTGGAATCACAACCTACGCAATGTTTGCATTTCGGAATAGTACATTATGATACAAGTGCGCGAAGTTGGTCATTACAGTCGAGGCGGTTGCACAGCCCGAGCCGCAAGGCGAGGGCTGTAATAGAGCCAAGACTGTAATGAACAAAGCACACGCGTATCATACGACATTTTTCAACACACTTGCGAGGAAAAAAACAATTATCGACATTTTTCAGTCACAAATCAGCAAATTATAAACGAACAAATGTTTGCACAAAATGGCGCGGTTTATTTTTTCGCGCGCCGTATCTTTGGTTGAATAACTATGCGCGCGCAGGTTAAGTCCAAGGCACCGAACATTCAGCCACAATATATTAAACTAAATAATTATGTATTTCTAATAAGAATTTACGGTAATTAATGATTTAAAATATTGTATTTTTTAAATGCTTTAATAGATAATTAGATGAAGTATAATCTTATCTTATCAGATTTTGACTAAGTACAACAAGTTTATTTATTTACAAAATAACAAATCTTTTGGTAACAACCTCTTTACGGATATTAAAAAAAAAAGTGGAATATGAAAAACACTAGTGCGGTAATGAAAAGTAAAACGCACTAGTGTGTAATAAACCGCATTCCGGGCGTAAGACTAAAGAAAAAATATCAACTTTACGAGCAAGTGTGTTGAAAATTAGATTTCTGTAATATATTTATTAAAACAAAGTTTCTTAGCGCACACTATGGATGGAGGCTAGAACATAAAATATGTAAGACTTTTGCCCATTCACATTTGCGCGCTTAGTGGTCAACCAATTATTGATTAATTGCAATCAATAAGATCGTAGTTGCGCCAGTCGTCGGTTCAGGTGTGACAGCTGTCAAATAAAGTACGTCATAAGTCATAATACCTATTTCGTTGCGGTTTTTGTTGTAGTAGGTATGTAATTTGATATCGTACCGATTCTATAGATTAACATTCTTCTCCCATCCTGATCACGATAAGGAGGTACTGCTATGATGTTTGCGTCGCCTATTTTACGTAGATCTAACGGGTATATGTCTTCAAACAATTGTGGGTTTTCCTCCTTGAATCGGTAATAGTTCACCATCTGAAAACATACAAAATTCCCCGTGGTCCAACTATTTAGTCCAACTATGACGTCACAGTTGGACCACGAGGAATAGGTCGTCCTCGTGGTCCAACTGCCAAATTAAGTGATTTGACAGTTGGACCACGAGGAAGACCTATTCACTCACTATTCCTCGTGGTCCAACTGCGAAATTAATATGACGATATTAAATTGATATTTATATATTTTATATTTATAAAATAATTGATAGCTCGTGTGGCTTTAAAAAGATATCTTCATAGTCAGTAATGAAAAGATTTGAAGTAACGCAAATATTTCTTGAGCTTTTCCGTGTTAATAATAACTGCAGTTCATTTGTTTCAACCCATTTGTTATAGTTAGATAACAGTCGTTAAGCCATGTCGAAAGCCTTCGAGCAGCATAAAAAAGGTTTCAATACATGAATTAGGTTAAAGTTAGGTAAGGACTTTGCGCCCAATGAATTCGCATTGAAGCAGTATGGTAAAGTACATATTATACTGTAGGACTCCTAAGTAATGATCCTATACTACTAATATTATAAATGCGAAAGTTTGTAAGGATAGGATTTGTTACTCTTTCACGCAAAAACTACTGAACGGATTTTCATGAATCTTTGCAGTAATATAGCTTAGACATCGGAATAACATAATTTGTTAAAATTTATAGAGATTTTTGAAGGGACTGGTTTCCCGAAGCGAAGCGAGGGCGGATTTACTAGTATGATAATAAACCTAAGCTCAGTAGGAGGCCTCTTTTTAAGTCTCTATCCTATGTCGGTTACCATCATTCGTTTACAGATTTCATCATTACTAAAAGGTTTAAAAAAATTCAAATCGTGAGTAACGGTTACAGTTATACCTAATGTTTAATGTTATAAACACGAATCTAAAATCATACAGAGCACAGAATACTCTTATATTATCAATAGGTACAACATTTGGTGTTCGGTACACTATAAAATATTGAGTCATGAGTCATCATGATTCAGGCTGCCTCTAGTACAATAGGCAAGTAAGTGGTTATTAAACTTCGGAGCGTGAGTCATTGATACTGTAGCAAATAATCTTAGAGCAAGTATTTATATAAAAGCATAATTATTATGCGTAGCTGAATTTTTGGATTAGATTACTATTTTATAACGAAAACTAGTACACACATATACAATACGTTATTTATGTTTATTGTTGTTTTGTGATTTTTAGTAATTTAGGCTGGGGTCACCACGCTGGCCAAGTGCTAATGGGTGACCTTCACAGATCGTTGTTGAGGCTATCTATAATTTAGAATTTTATACATGTTGTATGCATGACTATTTTGTTATCGGCCAAAACGAGATGACATCTGTTTTCGTTCATTTCCAAGCTTTGTGAACATTATCAACTCTATAAGCGCCTGCGTGCAATACCGTATTGATTGTGTTGCACCCCCCACCCCCTAACGTCGCTCAATGCATACCGGCGCTAGCTTTGGCACATCGGAATAGACAAGCGGAAAACAGGACGGTCCCGTTAAATTACAGGGACGCCTAACAATTTTTAAATCTTGAAATGTTTTTTATAAATATGTACTAACAAACGAACGATTAATTTATATTTTGCGAACATAAGTAATACTTATAACCTGTATGCATATTTTTTGTTGACTGTACTAAAATGTGGTAATAGATAGTCATAGGATTAGACCGGAATAGAGAATAATTTAAAATATTATGATCCGCGTAGGTAGTAGCTTCGAAGGGGATCTTCAAAGGGGATTTGTGGAATAAGCCAGTTGTTTGGGATCAGTGCCTCTATTATGAGTTGTTGTAGTAAACGTCAAACTGTTACTATTGCAGTTAACGTTTAGAATTTGTATGAGAATCCGTACAGCGCCTCTAGCGGTTACGATACTGAACTACAATTCTCATACAAATTCTAAACGTTAACTGCAATAGTAACAGTTTGACGTTTACTACAACAACTCATAATAGAGGCACTGACCGGAATTAAAAATAATTAAAAATATAGTAATCCTATTTCGGGATCTCATTTTAAGGATCAGACCGAAATAACTCTACATTGATATACCTTTAAATAAATAATGTGCTTTTTAAAAGCATGAAGTTTCGATGAAGATACAAATTTATTGATTTGGAAAGCTGCGTACAGTAAGTTCATTATAACTCGGCTGATGTGAACTTCGCTTTCCGAGATGTTTGCGCAGGTACAGTAACTGACCAATCAAAACACGGTGGCCATAACAGTGTTTTGTGATGCGCTACCTCGTATTGGCCATGGACGTATTTACGTCCATGGCATTGGCTAACTATCCTCCCGCCCGCACTCCCCGCCTCCTACCACCATTTTGGCCTTAAAATCGACATCTTCGCAACCACTCGTAGCTATGTTCACATCAGCCGAGTTATAATGAACTTACTGTACCTACCTACATACCTGATATTTTTCATATTATGTAAAACATAATAGAAAATAGAGGTCCAATTTTAAATAGGATTTCCCTTGCGGGTCTGTCAATTCACTGGGCTCACTTTGTAATAAGTGAGTCGGTGTAAGATTAAGATCAATGTCAGAGGATTTTCATTAGTACCTAAATATTAAAAAGGTTCATCGTACCAATCTATGCGCTCTTTGTGGAACAAAGTGTCTCGCTCGCAAAAACTTAATCAGAAATTCATCGTCCATCCGATGCGGAGTGCATTCACCTCGTTCTGAAAATATTAAATTACATTTTATGAACATGAACAGAAGCTTAATAACTTAACTCCTAGCGAATTGCACGCGTTTTATTATCGTACGGGTACTCACGATATGTATTTTATACGCTGAATTTCGGTGGCGCTGAAAAACTTGACAGGTGACATTTGACACTAATCTTTCGTCTAGTTTTTGTGTTTGATTTAGACTATTATATCGTGTATAAAATACATTAACTTGAATACCCATATCATCATAAATTGTCAACGATTTGTATACTTATTACATAGAAATAAATAGTAACTTCTAAGTAACAGGGTCACTACATTTTTTTTCGCGGAGGAAACTGAGAACTATTTTCGGAGTACTTTGAGAATAAGCCACTATAATTAGAGCTACAGGGTCGTCCAGTCTCGGAGGCAACTGTTAACAGTTATTTAGACACCTAGAAACCCTATAAAGGTACTATACTTTATATTTTGTATACTTTTAAATTAGTTAATTACTTATAGTCAAGAATTAGTCAAACAAGTCTGGCCGTGTGTATGTGCGTGTGATAGTGTGTGTGTGTGCATATATGTGTTATTAGTCATATTAGTATACCAGCTTATTTTATGTGCTAGCTTCCTCAACCGAGTGCAAATGTGTTTCATTGTTATTATATTATCTATTATTTATCCATCGACTTCCTATCAAAGTAATATATATGTAAACATTTATTGAACAATCGCGCACATTGTCTTTCATATTTTACAATAATATGTATACAATGAGAGTGATTAAGGTGTTCATCTAACATTATTTATCTTCGGATCTACAATAGCTTTAAGCTGACCCCTGCTTTGCACGGCTCCAACGCCTTACCTTGGCACCGATATAAAAGCATGCGTTACTCCTCTCAAATCTATTGCCAAGCTATGTAACGCGTTTTTGCATTGGAAATTGAATGTCAATCTTGAGATACTGGTGTCACTGTCCCATTGCGTGAGTGAGTGAAAAGTGTAAGAATTTTGCGTGACGGAAATGAAAACGTGTGCTATTGGCTGAGCTCTGAAAATTACAAGACTTCATTATTTATTATTATTTTCATTATTTAACTTTTAAGCGGTGACAGCCTAGTGGTTAAGAATTCGGCCTCCTACCTGAGGATCCGGGGTTCAAATCCCAGGGCACGCACATCTGACTTTTCAGAGTTATATGCGTTGTAAGCATTTAAATGTCGGTATAACGGTGAAGGTTTTATTACAATAAGAAAATGAATTTTGAATTGTATGTATCTAATCGATTTATCCAGCGACTTTATTTAACTTTATTGTAGTTTGTATCTTCTCTAGTTCATCGGATTGTAGTATGACGAGGGCTGATGTTAGTCATAGAAGTAACGTGAATATTTTGAACTGCAATTGTAGGAAATATGGCAACTTTAAACAAACACACTAGGTTATCTAGTTTTATTGTTACTTGTTATATTTTTATACGGTTCCTACTTTTTATATTTCAGAAACAGTAGCGCTTGTGGCAAGAACTTCTTGAACGCTTCCGTGCCTCGAAGGGTAGATACGTTTAACCGGCGCGGCGCCGCGGTCACGGTTTTTAGGCTAAAATTATGAGTATTGTGCCGTACCGGAGGCTTTCAGGTGGCGATAAAACTTTCGACTTAAGAGTAGTTTTGTAACTCCTCAACCAATCAGCACTGACCAGCTTGGTGGAACACTCTAGGTCTCCACAGGTAGGAAGGGCCCGAACTCAGTAGAAGGGCATTATTAGGTTGAAGCCAAACCAACTGAAAAATAATACTCTAAGCTGTGGTATTGCGAATCATTAATCGGAAGAACTTTAATAATATCCAATCCTTGTTACCACCTTGAACGGAAAGGTCAAGATGTTTTTGTAGCAATATGTAAATTAATTTTACGAATATAATAATTAAGATGTAAACATCGGATAAACACCAGTCATTTAATAAAACTAAACTGTCTGTACTCGCGACATCGTTGGGGGTTGATTTTTTATTTTTGGAATTTTCGTCTTTTTTTTGTTGTTTTGTAGGTACGTTGCTAATCACAGTAACCGCTTAAACAATTTGAATATGGGTTTCACTAATATACCTAATGTTACTTTATGTTTATGTTATGTTAGCTTTACCTAACATTAAGGCACTTCTCTCACAACGCTATTTGCAAGCGACTCGGATCTTGTCAATGTATGAAAGCGACGCGGCTACGATGCGTCTCCTGTCAGTGAGAAGTGTCAGATACAGCGAATTTTGGATTGCATTGCAGTCGCGATCGCGTAGCTAATAAATAGCGTAGTGTGAGAAGTGCCTTCGTGTTGGTTTTATGTCAATCGGTTGACAAATACCAAAGTTGGTTAGTTCGTATTTGGGTATTAACGGAAATGTTTGTCGAATCGAGGGAGGATGGGTTTACTACTTTTTAAATATAAAAGCTATATAGAAACGACTGTTAAAAATAGTTTTAAAACATATTTACCAAAAAATATAGGTACCTATCGTAAAGTGAAAAATTACGCCTATTACCCCCGTATCCGATTTTTCTGGAAAGTGGCAACCTTATCTGCCCTTGCTTAAAAGAATTACTTTAACTAGGGGACTTCAACATCGAAAAGTGTATAGTATTCAACATAATCAAAATCGCAATACTTATCTCAAAAACTACTAGTCAAATTTCCCTAAAGATACGGAGTGTAGCAATTTTTGTGATTATTTTTTATTCGATAGCTAGTCCTTGTCCTATATAAATTTGAGCGACATCTGGAAAGTACTTTTTGAGTTATCTGTACCAGTTGAAGTTGAAATCAGTTATTATTTGTAAAAACTTTTAAAAAGTCGGCTACTCACCAAATATCATGTCCTTGAGCTCGTAGATGGCCTGGAGCCGCGTGGAGGGATCCTCCCCGAGGTGCTTGCGGGCGTACTCCGCCAGCTCCGGCGGGGGCTCGCCCAGGTCTAGCTCGAAGCTGAAGTCCGAGCTCGGCATACCGCTCTGAACAATAACGACAAAAAATATATTAAGCAACAAAAGCTGATGTTCAAAAGGTGAAATGATAAACGAACAATTCCTAACAGGACTAATTAAACCGGTGGTAGGAAAGCCTAGAGAAAGTACCACCGCCTGCTACGGTACTAAGTACCATTTCTATCACCATAATCATTGTCTTAAGTGCAATTTATTGAGTTCCGGATAGAAAGGAGCCGGTGGCATTTTTTAGAGGCAACCATCTCAGTCCTCAGCGTTAGCAACGCATGTGTGACCGCGATTGAATGAGACTCATACTAACAATTTAGGGGACTACAAATGGACACATTAACAAACAGGACTAACCATCCTTGTCCCATAATTGAGTCTTGTTCTAAGTCGGTAACAGTTGTCATGGGCGGCAGCGTAAGGGTGATGATGCATACTCGTTTGCTATTTTTATTAATTAAAAAAAACCAAAAGATGAAATGATAAAACAGCCACTACCTAACTCTCAACCTAAGTCTTTGCTCTAATTTCATACTTATAGAAAAACTATCAAACTAATACTCTATACGACCTATGCCCTTATCCCCCGTTGAGTCATATAGAGTTGTCATGGGCAACAGCGAAGGGTAGTGCTACAGTAAAAAAAAGCAAAAATAATATGAACTTGAGGAGATATCTACATAAACTGAAAGATAATTAGCAATAAAATGTTGATAAAGGAATAAAATATGTGATGCACTTTTATTTGCTGCTAGATTTGTTTGAAATAAAATTTAAAAAATAGATATCAACATATTTCATTTGTGTAACATGGAATTATTAATAAGTGTCGAAATTACATTGTTATCAAAACATATTCAAGGACTGATGTATATTAATTTTATTTTATTATTTTCAAATAAGTTTTGACATTGTTAGTGACGATAAAACAAATGATATTAAAACTAAAACTAATTATGTCGATAGTTTCAAATTCACTTCATTCGAATACATACTTACACATACAAATTCATTGGTACTTACTCTAAATACAACATAATAATACTATCACGCATGCATGCATGTAGTTTTGAGCATCTTGTGACGGACGAGTCAAATGAGGGTAACCGCGTGTGAATTTTCCGCTAGAGGCGCTAGTGAGAAGGGAGGTCTGTCTGTCACTTTTCGCTTGTCTGAATGGTCTGAATTTCATTTGTCACTGTTTATGTATGGGCGGGCTTTGACAGCAAGACCTCACCTCGACGGTGGCGCCAGCTGGTGAGCACAAAAACGGCGACCCTCATTCTTTTATTATAAACCAGAAGTAAAAATTAAAGGCTGTAACAATAATAATATTGGGGCATATGTTTTAATGTAAAATGTTATGCTATCTTGTACTTGGACTAAAAAGATATGTTTAATTTATAAAGACTCATGTACCGAAAATTATATTTTAATAATACAAAACACACTTATGGCGTTCTGAGAAGTCTCTCAGGCTTCAAAAGCTTCAAAGCTTCAAATTTTAATTTTTGTTATTTTAGAAAAAAATACCACTAACTGATAATTTTCTTTATAAATAATATTTCTAACTGTTTTTTGATTTTTTGCGATTACAGTAACAATAAGTAGAGCTGGCCACTTTTGTGAGCTAATTAATATTAATTACGTGATCAGTTTGGTACTTATAATTAGCTCAATTTCGACATAAGTGTGGGTTGCAACGTTTTTCAGAAATTACGTCTACTACTTAAATTCTTGGAACACTGCTATCGCTGACCAGATACTGTTAACCACAACATGCAAAAAGTTTTTAAACAATGTAAAAGTTAATTAAATTATTATCAAGCTAATTTTCCCATGGCTTAAGATTACACATTAACAATGCATCGTAGACTATTATTAAATTAAAGACAATATTATCATTTAAGCAATTCAGTATTTTCTATTTCAAGTATTTTCAAGTTTCATTTATTTTTGGGAACAATGGCAAAAATATATTTATAATTATTTATTTTAATTCTTATTTGTCTATGTATATGTATATGTCTGATTCAGGTTCCGTCATATAATTAAAAAATTAAAAAATATTCACATAACACCTTTGTTGGAGCGAGAATGCGATAGCCAAGTCACAAAAAGTCCAATTCACACAGATAATGCTCTCTCATGTGAATTCAAAATGTGAAGAATCTTATGCCAATTAATTTAAACAACTAAATTAAAAAAGAATGTCTACATACACTTCGTGGCACCGTGAAATATTTTATATTTAAAAAGTTGCTGTAGATTTTATCAATTTTCTTCGCTAATAACATGCTGGGCATTGCTCGCAAAGCTCGCAATCACTGTCAGAGTAAAATAAAACTGTGATTCGAATCTCAACACGTCATTTTACCAATATTCTATTAGACACTAGCGGTTGCCAGCGGGTTGGCCCACGTAGTACCTATATATCGCGTACCTACTTATTTTTAATTGGTTTTCAAACAAATTTTCACCCTATATTTTACCCCCTCAGGTGTGGAATGTGACAAAATCCGTTCTTAACGGACGTCTATTAACGTCATACTACCTCCCTATATTTATCCTCAGGCTGATTTCGATATTTTGTGATGAGTGATTGACCTTTCGCTTTTGTTTATTAAGATTTCGCTCTATTTATTTGAAGTTCAATTCTAGAATTTCAATGAATAAAGTCTGTAATTGGTCCATCATGCGTATCTTCGATCTTTGTTCGTGTTCATTGATCTACAAAATAGGTCATACTTATTCGAAATCAAATCCTCCAGTCCAGACAATAAAATGTCTAGGTAATTTAGGATAAAGCGCTTCGGTTGATCATTTACGTGCGTACCTCGAAAGAGTGGAAGAAATTGCCAGCCTCGGTGTACCTACCCTTAGTTTATAATGTAGCCATATTCAAATCAAGAGTGAATAAATAGGTCTTTTCTCTTTTTTCCCTTCGAATCCGTAGAAATAAATTTTATCACTTGCCGAAGCACAGAAAAAATGAAAAGCTGAAAGCACCATAATGTTCTCATGTATTATCATTATTATATGTATTATGCTTTCGTTTCGTTTTAGTTGGTCCGTTGCCTCGTCGTAACGTGCGCAGACGCAGTGCTTTACGGGAAGCAGAAATAGATATTGGTATGAGTTAAACTAAATGAGGAAGTTCAAACTTCAAGCTAACAGTGTAGCGATAAGTGGTGGTATGTTGCACAGTACATGGCCACTAACACTGGGAAATGCAATGATACGCCGGAGGAAAGTGGTTACACGCACGGAAAACAGTTGCTATGCAAATGAGGAGTCACAACACTGCCCACGTAATGTCTTGCGTCAGCAGTTCGCCAAACGAACCGTTTGTTACTAATAAATATTTCGGTTCGTACCTACGTAGTTAAATATCGTAGGAATGTACCTACCTAAAGGAGAAAGATAAAACTATTGGTTATTTTTATGCCAAAAAACGTAGTTAAATGCAATACATTTAAAACTTAGGTACCACAATATTTGGAAATATTTATTTAATAATTATATATAGTAGTATATTATTTATACGTATTTATTTATTTAGGTCATTGCCAAAAAATCTCAAAATAATCGACTTACTCCGATAAGATTGAATATTAGGTCATGGTTATTGATAAAAAGCCCTTTTTGTACATGTTTAACACATCATTATAACTTTTTATAATATTATTAAATCAATTGAGGTATTATTATCATTGTGTGTACGTAGGGTTAATTAATACACAAAATAGCCGACCACCAAGTAGTGGTAAAATGTCACGGTACACTATGGACATCATTACCACGACAAGAAGATAGAATTAAAAGGAAAGAAAGAAAAATAGTTACTAACTCTCGAACTTAATAACTATTTAGTTATTGCTTCGTATTTCTTATTTCTTAGCAAACGGATACCTATAAGTTAGACATTTAGTGCTTTGAAAGACGCGGTTTGATAACTGGCATCAACCCACCACCCACTAGTGAGTGCCTTCGGGTTTCTTCTCATCATTGAGGAGGTTCCATAGCGGGCGTTTTTAATTGTATTTCCTAAATATTAATTATGTACGTCTAATTACGGACTGTCGTGACGTAACAAATAATGTCTTAGTTGACTGCGACAAGTAGTAGATACTTACATACTGAGTATGTGTAATTGATTATAAGATGAACAACATTATTGTTAATTGAAAATCCAATTAATATTAATTTCGGAAACTATTAAGATATGCATGTCGCTCTACCGACGAACCCGTGTTTTTTTTTTTTTTTTTTTTTTTGAATTAAGGTAGCAAACGAGCATGCAGCACCACCCTTCCGCTGCCGCCCATGGCAATTGTGACCGACTTAGAACAAGACCCAATTTAGGGACTAGGGTGGTTAGTCCAATTAGTAGATGGTGTTAGAATGTTAGTTGGTTAGTTTGTTAATAAGTGTGAGGACAGGGACTGTTAGTGATAGTTAGTCCTGTTAGTTAATATTAGTATTGTCCAGTTAGTAATGATTAGTGTGAGTCTTGTTCCAATTCGGTCACAGATGCGTTGCTACCCCTGAGGTCTGAGATGGTCGCCTCTAAAAAAGTGAACCGGCTCCACACCTTCCTATCCGGAACACAATTGCTCTTAAAAACAATTATTATGACGGTAGGAATGGTACTGAGTACCTTGGCGGGCGGTGGCACTACCCCGGGCGAACTCTAGGCTCTACCACCTGTAGATGACCACCTGTGTGATGTGTTAGGTACCTACTCTATAAATTACCGGATAAATAAAGTAAAATAATTCGTCCGGCCGCGCGCTAAATAGATTCAGCGAAAAATGTGATTAAACTATTTCTTTATAATCTATTACATAGAAAGACAGGAAGTGTTGTGTTGAAATAGTTATGCTTTAATTTTCATTAGTAGGTATTATTAAAATTAAAAGTTTTTTTTTTAATACTACCCACTGCCCTTATTTGGATTCTCTGTGCCGTGGGTAACGTTGACATGATACACGTAGAACATGATCAGAACCGGTATAAATATAGTTTAAATTTTAGAATTTTAAAAGCATCATATAAATTATGATATTATTAAACTTTACCTGAGATGTTTTTTCTTCATGGAACATTTTCGACATTATGTTAAAACAAAAAAACTGGGTTGAAGAAATTTATGTAAATCTAAAATAAAATACTTGTTTATTTGGTATATGAACACGACTTATTCAATATTTAACAAAAAATACACCACGATAGGTACAAGTATTCTTGTCGTGTGGAAATACAATCTTCTTACAAGTAGGTTCCTTATCGCTTGATAAAAATAATTAGAAATAAATATAGGTTATAGCCGTGTTTTTATTCAGATTTTTATCGATGTTAAGTTTTGTTTAGATGTTTTTCGTAACACATTTAACTAATTTTAAAATCCAGGTTTCAAAATATGTCATCTTTAGGTGCAAGTAAAATTCTTTCACACAGTAGATAACAGAGAAAAGGAGAGAAGCCCGCGTGAGAAAAAAACAACGTCAAAACACCGATTTACCTAATAAATCAAGGGAAAATTAAACCCGCCACTGCGCGAAAAAGTGGAATGGTCGACTGGTGGTGCCCGCCACCTACCTTCTTTATAAAAAAACAATTAGGTAGATATATAAAATTTAAGTAACTGTCTACTTCGACTTCGACTTACGACTTAGAATAGTCCCCACAAAACTAAAGGTTATGTAAATTATTCATTATGAAAATTTAAATAATATTCAAATTATACTGGTTTAGCTTGGTGTTATATTGCTCGTCCTTGACGTTGGCATTGCAAGTTTAGTAGATCCAAACGAGAATAATGTTTAATTTTTCTATTTAGAGAGCTGAAACGTTGATTTATTATGTATTGTGTTAATCTCGTATGAACCCATACTGTCCCACGGAACTCTGTAGGTTAAATAGATTAAATTCAGTCGTAATTGAGTCAGTTCATTTTCTATTCTGTTTAATTTTAATTCAAATATACTATTAAAACCGACAACGTCTTTAATTCTTCAATCAATACTACGAGTATTCGCCTCACCTCCCCCTTAGTGCGGCCGCACACTAGAGATATATTTGTATTACAATAATTGTAGCGCAACATTTGAAACGCGACATATATATCGCCCCCCTATATTTGTATGTAAAACCGCACATCAAGGATACATTTGTAGTAGGTGCAGTTTGTGGCGAGCGATGCGTTTGTCGTGCCACAAAAATTGAAGATCGAACACGTTCGTTTTATGTGGCGACGTGCTTTGAAAATGACAACAATGAATGTATCGCAATAATTCTGGCGCCGTAAATATATATTATGTTGCGAGTAATGTGTGGTGCCGGTGTGCGGCCTCACTTAGTCGATAAACTGAGGGCATATTTATATAATTCCTTCGCGTTATTGTATGAGTACTTATAATAATAAATTCCATTATATTCACACAATATAGATATTTTTATATTTTTCATGTCTCACAAATGTAACATACTTACATAATGAAGCTGTTTTCCGTCTAAATACCCATAATAATGATACCCAATACCTAAATAGTAACCCATGACACATTAATGACCCACTACTGACCACGGGTCTTTCCTCAGTACTCATGTAGAAAGGTAACATTTTCCTTTAAAATTCAGTTGAAATTATAATAAATGAATAATTATTTTATTTTGTTTTAATAATTGAATTCGTTCACCATGAACTTTTAAAAATTATAATGATTGCGAGATTACAGCAACTTTATTGAACATAAAAGTGAACTGACTCACCTATGTAAGGTAAGTCTAGGTAATTATAATAATTTCCCATTCACAGCGTGGTAACACCACTGTTCCTCGTATCTAAGTGATTAATCGTAAAGGGCAGCGGGATCTAGAGAAAGTGGTGGAAAGCGTGTTCTAAATGCTCTGTGGGGAAAATACTCCCAGTAGATTTACTGGTCACGAATCGGCTGTCGATGACATCCAGCGACAAGTGAGAACTAACCGGATTTATGCCCTTTCGAAACCAATACCTGTTGAACATCGTTCAATATCCTCGGCTGCAATGTTTGCTTCTTTATAATAGAAGCCTCTCTTTTAATTGTTTGAAAGAGAAAAAACAAAATCGTATAATGCTCAGTGCATAGCAATTTTATTAACTATGCTATTATATTAACCGAAGAGTTCTTAAGGCCAGTAAACTAAGCGTAGGAACAAGTCTTAAAATTGTGTTGCCATAACTCGTAAGCTCATAACTTACCAAACTAACTCGGTACTAAAACAAAATGCAAATTTCAATTCCGTGAAGAACAGGTTGAAGAGTTCTAATTCAAATTAAATGAAAAAATTGCAATTGAAATAAAGGTTTCGTTATTGTCATCTGTCAGTTGGCGTCGAGATGACTATGAAGGAATCGAAATGAATTTCAACAATAAATCGTAGAAACTGCTGTATTTTACAGGAGTATAACACAGTGAAGATGAAGTAAAGAAAGATTAATTACCTTTATAAAACAATAGGTACGTTTAAAAACTGAGTAGGTATGTTCATTGTACATATAAATAAATTAAAAATTGACTTTAATTGACCCCTCTGAAGTTAACTGTCCGAATAAGGATTTGTTTGATATAAGTCTTTAAGTCACTACTGTATTGAGTAACATTTTTCAATTTAATAACATTTAATTTTATGGATTTAAGATGGCAAACGAGCGTGCAGCACCACCGTAGCACCACCCTTCCACTCCCACCCATGACGAATGCAACCTATTCATAACAAAACTCAAGTCTATTCTATACCTACCTAACAGTAAGTTCAGCTATCAAAGGTTGTTATTAAGTACGTTTGGTGAGTTCGTTTTTAGGTAATAAGATTAGCAAGGATAGTTAATGGTAGATAAATAAATAAATAACGCTACACATACAATGTTATCCTCGACGTGAATCGAATCCAACACAATTCGAACGCGCGTAATATTGCGCTATAGGACCCGCCAGCGTATCTAGTGAATGCGGAACCAGTATGGAAAACGTAATTTTTGTAAGAATGTATCAAGTTACATACCTATTTTATTGCAACCTATAAGTAACGATATGAGGCACCCTCCAACTCCATAGGGCACCAAGCTGGCCAAGTCTGATCATAGGCGGAGATAATTTGAAGATTGTATAATTTGTTGGTCATTTGTCAAAGTAGGTTATTGTTGTTGGGTTGAGATGTCTGTCTGTGTCCGCACGTAAAGCAATATTATATATTTTGACACCGGTATGGCAGGTAACCTTCTGAACCATCGTAAATTCTCAGTAATTGTGCATATTTAATCAAAATGCCAGATTTGCAATCTCGGATGCTAAATATTAATTAAAAATAATAATTTTATTACCTACTCCAATGTAAAACCCAAAATGGACGAAACTAACGAAACCTCTCCCTCTTACTATTGCTATTGCCTCGGCCGTTCTTTAGTAACCTGCGCACTGACAAATCCTGGGTTCATGTTGCTAATATTTGATGTTTTTTCTTCGAACATACTTACTTTTAGTGACTATGTACTGGTTTCCACATTAACTACAGCAAAAGAGATCATAGTAACTATTTCGTATCTTTATTAAAACGCGTCGAACAACCCAAATTTCAATCTAGACTTTTATTGTTGTTATAAAATTTACACAATTTAATTTCTTTAGTGGTTGTGTTATATAACTTTCACCACCGCACTTCACGGGATAAAGCCAGGTTCCACCAACACCACCTGGATACCTGGCGTTCGTCCACAGTTCGCTTTTCACGTCATTTTCTGCCGCGTACGTGTAAACTGTGGAACGAACTTCATTCTTCAGTATTCCCACAGTGCTATGACATGGGGTCCTTCAAGAAGCGGGTCTATCGCTTCCTTCGAGGCCGGCAACGCGTTGGTGGCGCCCCTGGTGTTGCCAATGTCCATGGGCGACGGTGATCACTTACCATCAGGTAACCCGTCTGCTCGTTTGCCTGCTTAGGCTATAAAAAAAATAAAAAAAAATATTCTCATTATTTTTGTGAGTCAGTAGGTCTACACTCAGTCAGTCAGTATAGTCTTGACTCGAAGGATATATACCTAAACCTGTATTGCAAAATGCAAAAATGGTCGTAAAAGCCAAATTAACGTCAGCAACAGTCTAGGTAATAGATAAAACTACATTTTAACCCGTTCTTGGAAAACAGTTTTTGAGACAAAGTTCAAAATCTGAACAGGGGATGGAATGTTTATGAAAGATACCTACGTTAGGGGAAATGGACCAAACCTAAAAAGGTTCCTTTGAACAGCCTGCGTTAGACGCCTCATTAATTTATTACATAATACGACAATAAACCAGCTACTTGGGAAGTTCTTTGCCAAAAGAAATGTTAATTACTTCCTTTATTAATCTATTTAAGATTAAATTTAATGAAGCTGTTAAGAAGTTACGGTTGAAGAACATTCTTTACGAACTTTTGTTACAAATAGGAAAAGCACCTGAAAAATATTAGGAATGAAGTAGGTACCTACATTATATATAAGGTTAGGTTTACCTCAATGACTGCCAAGTAGGTATATATATTTGTAGTATACATATATTGTCGGCACCAATGATGCAATAAATAGGTAGATTGAGCGTCGCCCTACAATGAAGACAAAAAAAACACGGCAACAATATCAAGCATGTGTGCGTGCAGGCGATGTTTTTCTCACGTTCGTCTAGTGTCTATGTTGCGTGATCAATGATACCAGTTACTAAAATTTTCCCATAAATCACACATTAAACTTAATTTATGGAGTGGTTATTTTCATGAATAAATAAAAAACCCTACCTAATTTAATTACAGTTGTTTATGTTAATGTTGTAATAAACCAGCTAAGTTAATTAAATTAATATTTTTTACGCAGTTTGTAGTTGGAAAGGAGACGGTCCAAAATTGTATGGAGTCTGGGCCTGGTTTTGTACCAGTGATAAAATAAAATAAAAAAGAAAAATAAACCATTTTTGACTAATCAAATCCACGAACTCATCTATATTTCAGTGCAAAAATTATTTATTAACTCCACGTGACGCAATTATTCTACATAATGGCGGGCAGCAGACCAGAGGATTCATAATTTTTGACGTATGACGTTAGCTGTCAATATGCCTTCTCTATGCTTGAACAATGGCTCGAACTCAGAGTGAAGGACGCTATCTTGCAAGTGTTGCAAGTAGTACCTACCGAATAACTCGAAATTAATTTTATTTTAGCAAGTCATTTATTGCGATTTGTGAATTTATTATATTTTTAATGAACTTTCTGTATTTTTTGGTTTTTCATGGTTTAGTGTACAAGATCAGGCCCAAAATGGACCATCTCCTTTATTTATTGAAGTTTTTTTAATGATATGCATGTAATTAACTTTCCAAGTAATTTTTTTATTAAATTAGATAGGTAACGTAAATAATTGGCTCTTCTTTAATTAAGTTACCACCTCAAATTAAGCTAAAAATTTGAGGGGGGGAGGGGGCTGACGCTCACATCTTCCCCCCACCATTTTTAAATCTAGGAAATGCATACTTTTTTATTATAAAAAAATCAAGTTTCCAAAAATTATAAAGTGACTACCTCAAATTAAGCTGAAATTTTTTGGAGGAGAGGTTGGTGACTCCCCCAACTTTCCCCCCAAATTACTTTTTCGCTATTGTTAGTCCTGTTTGCCTGTTTGGCTGCATCTTCCGCAGCGCCGGAGATGTCACGATTCAAAATTAGGCCCAAAAATCAAATTAGATCTACTTAAGTTATTAAATATTAAACACACACACACACACACACACACACACACACACACACACACACACACACACACACACACACGTCCACACACACATATACATACACTTAAGACTTCGAGCGCTTACACATTAACCAATGAGACCACATAACCTTAAAATTTTTAGAGATTTAGAAAAATAATTTTAAAAAAGTAAGTACTTTATGAGAGCAATATTTAGTTTCGGGGGACGAATGAGAGTGTAGAACCCGTCCTCCTTTCAAATTTTCACCTTAATCTGAGACGGTAACTTTACAATTTTAGAAAAGGAGATGGTCCATTTTGGGCCTGATCTTGTACACTAAACCATGAAAAACCAAAAAAATTAAAAATATAATAAATTCACAAATCGCAATAAATGAATTGCTAAAATAAAATTAATTTCGAGTTATTCGGTAGGTACTACTTGCAACACTTGCAAGATGGCGTCCTTCACTCTGAGTTCGAGCCATTGTTCAAGCATCATTCAAGCATAGAGAAGGCATATTGACAGCTAACGTCATACGTCAAAAATTATGAATCCTCTGGTCTGCTGCCCGCCATTATGTAGAATAATTTCGTCACGTGGAGTTAATAAATATTTTTTGCAATGAAATAAAGATGAGTTCGTGGATTTGATTAGTCAAAAATGGTTTATTTTTCTTTTTTGTCTTATTTTATCACTGGTACAAAACCAGGCCCAGACTACATACAATTTTGGATCGTCTCCTTTTCACATTACTCTTGTACCTTTAAAAGTGGTTTATTCGACCCAATGCAAAAATAATCATTAAAATGGGCTCATAAACATACGAATATTAATGTTATATTATTATAAATAAACACAAACGTATTGGTAAACACCACCTTTCTTTAATCGATTTATAAAAGTACATGAACTAAATAATATACACGTAACCATAAACCAATTTATATACCCACAAAAATGATGTTAAGTCGGGAGCATAAAAATAGAAACTAGCAACACTGACAAAAAAATGACGTAATTTGGTTACAATAAAAATCAAAATTGAAATTTAATTAAAAATATGTTTATTGGTTACTTGCCTATGATATGTGATGTTTTTTGAGCTTTTTACCCTTCCTTTATAATTCCGGCACAGTTTAATAGCACATTTCGTCATGTTATCCCTCTTATTTGTTTATTTAAATTGCGCGCGTAATACGTAGTGACACGAAAGCGGCGCGATCGGCACTAATTGGCGGGAAAGTACTTCTGCGCTAATAGTTGGCGCAGCTTTTTTGACAGGTCTTCGCGGATTCGATTATCCATCTAGATACTTATACATCAATGGTCGGCACGTTCAAAACAGGCGATTGATTAGTCACATACAGCTGAACTGAACAAAAATTTTTTCATTAGTCAACAGAGACTAATTGATTACAAGTTAATTGAGAGGATCGTCAATTTTATTGGCACTTTTATATTTTATGGTATGACATTTAGAAAAATAATGTAAGACACGATTTGGTGTATTAATTTCTTACACGCATGTTACTGCATGTTACTAAGAAAGAAAATAAATAAAATCCCTACTTTAATAATATTTTAATTGTGTTCTCAGGTTTCAGGGACCAGTTTCCTTCACATATGAGATAGTAGGTAATACAAATATAAACAAACAAGTAAACCCGCACTCGTTTCGTTTCGGTGAACCAGCCCCTTAGTAGAAAATAGCTCTCAGAAGGCTGTTCTTTTTTCGACTTAGGTACTTGACAGTTATCGTTATATTATGATCAAATTATAAAAATATAACTGGCTCTTAAAATTATGTTGGCTTAAAGCAATGTTTACTCAGTTCAATCAGCACTTTGATAAAGTAATTAATACATCCGAACGATGTAAATTTATATAATTATTAAGTTGTATAAGCTCAATGTTACATTGTTTGACTTTTAAGGACAACTTAATTTACACTTTATGCTTATATGCGTAGATACACATTGCTTGATATTTACTAACATGCGTTATCGTTTAGGATAACGTCATAATATTATTTAAGTTACATTGACTGACGTAGACTTAAAATAATAACTAAATTGTTTTATGTAAAGAGCCACTGTGAAGGCCAGAATGTTAAATCTCTGGAAAAGGTGGATTTATGTTCGATTAATTATAATACTTATTATCTTTAACTTTAACTTTGTGTAATCTGCTGCTATCTACTACGTAACTTATGTAGTATCTATGTATGTTCTTTCCTATTGTTTCTACGGAATTTCCAACACCATATGAAACGCACATCATCGTTTATTGAAAAACATTTTGATATTCTAAGGTTTTTTCACCGCTCGCGTTTGGAGTATCTAACCAATATTAGCAAAGAGTAAGTACTCGTACCTGTCCTGAAGTAATAATATTTTTTCCCCAATTTTACATAACACAAACAATATTACTTATAATGTTTTTATAAACTTCCATAGAATTATATGGCGTCCTTTGTCTAAATCTTACACAATAATATTTAAAAATATATTATAATGCAAACTTACTGCGACATTGGTAGATACATTTTATAGAACAGGATACAAAACAAAACGGGTTTCATTAACATTAAATTATAACATTCGTCGAATGTGCGATTATATTGAATAAAAATAAATAGGCTTTGATTACGTCATTGTCCGTCGGAAACATATCAAAGCCGCAGATATTGTAGATAATAGCGTACAAAACTATTATGTCCGTGGTAAATTTCTCATGTATCGTTACTGCTAGTAATAACAATATTTTTATTATGTCTTTATTTTTTTCTATTGCTATTGCCTAATGACCCGCCATATAATACCGCCATTCGTAAGGTACTGGATTCGACTCTTAGCACTTAGGGAGGATTATTAAAAATTCTTCCCCTAAATGAGTAAAAAGGGGATAAACTAATATAAAACAAAATTCCACGTGGGTTAAACCGAGATGTTACAGCTATATAGTAAGTAATTTAATACAAAAAACGTCTCACTCATTGTGACGTCTGTGACTTAGGTATCTGTCTTCGAAACTACATGACCTAGTTATTTACGCAAACGTACCTAATGTTTATTGGTTTAATGTGATATAATCAAATGTCAATGAATGTATGATCTATTCATTAGTGTATTCGAGCTTGTGGTCATGATGTTCACCTTGAATTTGCCGTGACAAACTGGCATGCTGTGGACCAACTGACGTCATCCTAAGGTTGTAACACAAAATCCGACTTAATAAATATCAATATATAAAGGTTTGTTTAATTGATTACCATAAATGTTTGTTGCTTTACAAACGGATGAACAAATTTTGAATGAAAATTCGCCAAATTATAATATTCTGAATTAAAGGGTAGAATATTTTTCATCTCGGGAATAGGAAAATTTTGCCATAATAAATAAATAATTAATAAATTAAAAATTTATGTTTTGACTGCTTTTTTGTATAGGTTTAGGTAGGTATAATATTTGAAGTTTTTGTTACATTCACACGAACGTGATGGGCGGAAACTAGTTTGAACATTAGATATTAAATAGGAACAAACACAAAAAACACTTTACTCACAATAACAATAATATTACGATAATATACCTACTCATACTCAGAAAACCTAGATAATATGTCCGTAAACAAAACCAAATGGTAAACAAGGTAATCTCAAAAAACAATCCGATTTATTTCATATAGGTACCTATATATACTTTGTAAGCACCTATTTATTACACTTGTAGTTATTTATAAATTCTCCATAAATTAAACTGTTTTAAAATTGTCATGATTGAAATAAACTATTGGTTTCTGGAACCTAAGAATATAAATTCGTTACATTCGTTTTATTCGTTGATTGCGTTTCAATAAACGATAACAAACGACACGTCATATTTGTGGGATTTTTCCTAAATCCAAACGATATAGGCTTGAGTTAATGGATTTTATTTAAACAGGTTTCAGTCCCGGATATCGAGTTTTCTTTTTTTAGAAACATGATATTTGCAAGTCAAGATAAAGGACCGCAATCCACCAAGCCGCCGAATACGTTCAGGAAATTTTATCGGTTCAACAGTAAAAAATATATTAAACTTTTTTAGTATGGAATGGTCTTCCAAACCAAAGTGTACGCCGTTATAGGGATCAATACTTAGCCTGAATTGTTAAATGCTATTTTAATTTTATTAGGAACTCTTACAAACTGTGTTTAAAGAATTTATTCTTATAAAGTATGTACCTATAAGTATCATTTACTTACCTTCATGAGAACTTATTATAACTTAAAATAGATAGAACAATAGTTCGTATACGTAAACGGTAACGGTACTTCACTAGCTACTTAATAATTAACGTACTTCTTAATTACATATTGTATTAATTTACCCTACGATATATAAATCTCTTTATCTAAATTAGGTACCTGTTAAAGTTATTGAAAACTGAAAAGAATGTTATACCGGATGTGACTTTTTCACTTCTCGAAGCTAGTAACCTTTACAAAATTCAATATTTATAAAGAACAAAAAACGATAGTTAAATTAGTTTTGCTGTTCGAAAGATCTTCAGATTTCACACGATTTTACAACATTACGGAAAGAATTGCTTACGAAATATTAAACACACCTGACCTTTTGAATAAATGTTAGTGCTTCATTTTAGACCGAGCACTTGTATGACTACTGTCATTCTATAGTCTATACTATAATTAGCTTCCGCCCGCAGGTTTCGCCTTCGTGGAATCCGTTAAAACTTCACCCCCCTATTTCACCCCCTTATGGGTGGAATTTCCAAAAATCCTCTCTTAGTGCTCCTCTACATTCCCCAAGGAACATACATGCCAAATTTCAGCTTCTTCCGTTCAGTAGTTTCGGCTGTGCGTTGTCTATCAGTCAATCACCAGTAACGCAAGAGTTTTATATATTAAGATTATTCTAAGATGTGCTATTTATTCGCTCAAGACACGTACAAAAGATATGACATTCCGTGTAAACAAAAGAGACGTACCTATATATCAGCGAGTACCTACTCGCTGATTGTTCACACCGCGAGCGAGTACTTGCTCGCATAATATATGCATCTCTTTTGTTTACGCGGAATGCCATATTTAAGTCACTTTCTTGGGCGAGTAAATAGCTCATAGCTACTCGCTGCTCGCCGGCGGTCGGACAGCTGCCATAGGACAATTACACTGTAACAATGACAATAAAAGTAGGCATAAAGTGCGACAGACTGCTTTATCTAAATAACGATCTCTTTCAATACCATCTTCACGTGTGAAGTAAAGAACCACGGAACACAGACACCAGTAAAGAACAGATAAATAAACTGAGACAAGGAGCCCAAGATTATTTATACTTACCTCATAAGTACGTATACTTTAAATAACCATCCAGCAATAAAAAAGTTATAATTATTGTAACTTGTTATACATAGCCACTTATACAACTTATAATCTCGTTCTGTCTACAGAACATAAACAAGCCCATAAAAGTCGCAAGTACATGCAACTAAAGTTGTACGTACTACTTACTTTGCCTCATACTAGGTATATGATACCGTGCAATGCCAAAAATTGCTTTAAATATACTGACAATTAGATACATCGGAAATGCCCCCGCGAGCGCTTTTCACGAAATGGTAGAGCGATCTTGGCGGGGGCATGAGCTATGCTATGACTACGTTTTGAACAGAATACACGAGTTGAAATTGAAAACTGTAAGCGATATTACATTTTGGCCATCCCTGGCTGTGAATGGCACACCAAGTTTATTTTTTGTTCAAGTTTACGTTAAGGATATACATATAGGTATATTATGCTTCATTACTATTGATCGCTCTTTAGGGCCTATAACATTACGTATTACCACCTCAATGATTATATGCGACAACTTTGACTGACTGATTGTACCACTGTATGGTAAGCGATGCCGATGGTGTATTATACTTTGATGGTAAAACGCACTAACTTAGTAACAGTATATTCCTTTTAAAATGCCAATAACTTGTGTACTATAACTATTATTTTTTACTATTTTATAGGAAAATCCAAAGCATCACCGAAAGAAGGAAGAGAAAAGAATCAATCTGGCTCTCAAGCTTCTAGCCGGAACACCATAGGTCGTTTAGCACCTGACTGTAGCAAGAGTAGACCTGACTGGGTGGTACCCAGTCAGCTCTACCACTATCCTCAACCCTATCACCAAGCGGAGGCAGGCGTCTAGTGATTCAATGACACCCTTATTTGTCACCATGAAAAGGGGGTTAATATTAGTATTGAGGCAGCCCGTTACGCTCAAAGTACTGATTATTTCTATTAGTTCTTACGGACTCTATGACGTCACCTACCTCACGGTAATATTGTGGTAATACAGATAGCGCGGCGTAACCACGATTTGACCTTCGCCATATAAATTAGACCCTATATATAGTCTTTCACCGAAGAGCTTCAATTTATAAAGCAATTTTTATCGTTTCCATGTAGGGCAATTATTATGGCTAGTTCGTAATACACTCTAATTCAATAATAATACAATCTAATTTAATTAATTGTAAAAAATCCTTCACATAGGTAGGTACCTACATTTTCAGTCTGAAGAAATCTATTATGATAATACTAAACGCGCTCTTAATGCTTTTGTCATCAGAAGCTACAGAGCTTGTTGAAAATCAAATTATGTGTGTCTGTAATTTTGTTTGCGCTAATCTCAGAAACTAGTTAACCGATTTTGATGCGATTTTCACTAAACAATTGGAGTAAGCTTCATTTCAAAACAGTATTTGTTTAACTCTTATTATTTAATAAGTATACTTATTTATTTAATAAGTAGTATTTATTTAACTTAAATCAGTTTATTAATAAAGAAATTACGAGAGTTTAAAGAATCACGCTAACAATTTCCGCATATGATTCGAATTGAATTTCCTAGGTTTAATTACGTTAAAGTTATCGTTAAGTTATCGAAAGTTCGTTTCGGTTTCGGTTTCGGTTAAAAACCTATTTCGGTCAGATACTAAATCTAGGATTAGGTTATTAGCGGATTAAGCGTGAAAAGGACGCAGACAGAAAGCCAGACTCACCTTCATATTAATATCGGTATTGATGTTCATCTGTTACTAAATATTCTTTCTGATGCCGCCATAAATACTTATTATCGCTGATTTAAATTAAATAACGTCCAAATGCGGTCAATAACTTTAATTTGCATTGAAATTATATTCAAAATATTTCGGGCTTTTATTTTCATAATAACTAATAGGTATAACCCCTGTCGCTGCACTTTATAAAACTTGATGATTTAATACTAGCCAACTAAACTATTGACAAATTGTTATCCTGGCCGTACTAAATATCAGGGAAAACAGCATACAAATCGATTAATCGACTGAAATTTATATGAGACCACACGTCAAGTACTAGCTTTTGAATAAAAAAAGAATTATCAAAATCGAAGCACCCAGTGACAAGTTATGAGGTAACGACCATAAATTAAATACACATTATTAAGAGTAACTTAAAAACTACTGGTCTGATGTAAATGAAATTTTTATGAGACCACACGACAAGCCCCTGCTTTCAAATAAAAAAAGAATCATCAAAATCGGAATACCCAGTAGAGAGTAATGAGGTAACAAACATAAATACACATTATTAAGGATAATTCAAAAACTACTCGTCAGATGTTGTTCAAGTTTACATGGGACCACCGACGAGTACTAGCTTTCAATTAATAAAATAACTTTTTACAAAAAATAACCGAATCCAAAATCGAGAAGTATGGACAACTCAAAAACTACTCGTCAGATGTCGCTGAAAATTATATGTGACCACACGTCAAGTACTAGCTTTCGAATAAAAAAAGAATTATCAAAATCGAAGCATCCAGTGACAAGTTATGAGGTAACGACCATAAATTAAATACACATTATTAAGAGTAACTCAAAAACTACTCGTCTGACGGAACTGAAATTTTTACGGGACCTCACCTAAGGCCACAGCTTTCGATAAAAAAAGAATGATCGAATTCGGACTTCTAGGGTAAGTGCTCCAGTGAATGAACACTTAAGCATCTAGTGAACTTTAAAAAATAATTACTACATGTTCCCTCTAATGCATACAGCCCATAGCTAGTTTTTGGTGTAAAGAATACATTCAAAAATAAGATTTAGGTTCGTTTTACCATATGTGATTAACAGTCTTTTATATATTTAGCGATAAACAGAAAAATCCCCAAAATCCCAGTGAATGAACGAAATTTTCCAGTGAATGAACACAAATAAATCCAGTGAATGAACATATTTTTTCTTTATTAATTACGCCACAAAAAGCTTCCAGCAGACTACCGAGTGGTGGTTGAGGCTCCTCTTGGATCTTCTGACCACTGCTTGGTAAGGACAACTGTGCCCTTGATGCGTAAAAAGCGCTCTCGTCCATCTGGAATGCATCAAGTCTGGCACTATAACTCAGCAGATTGAGATGGACTCAGGGAATTCCTGGGTTCGTACCGATGGATCTCTGCTTCGCTTCTGGGGACCCGAATGTGTGCGCTGATTCAGCAGCCGATGTGATCCGACAGGGTATGGAATGTTTTACTCCTAACTCTGTCGTATCTGTTGGTGGTTAAAACCGGCCCCGGTACAGTGGTTCATGTATTGCGGCATTTCACCGCAAGCGTGCCGCATACCAGGCCTGGGCATCAGCGTACTCTTCGAAGAATCCATCTGCCTCCGAGCTTAAGAGAAGGCTCAACGCTGCCTCCCGGTCGGCTAAGAAGCAAATGTTCAGGGCGAAGGCCCAATTCATCGTCAGAATTGGCGAGCGACTAGTCGGGACCTACGGGAGTCGAGAATTCTGGTCGCTGGCTAAGGCTGTCGAGGGCAACTTCTGTTGGTCTTCTCTTCCGCCACTGCTATTATCAGATAAATCTGTTGTCCATACGGCAAAGGGGAATGCCGAACTTCTTGATACCCTCTTTGCCGCCAACTCGACCTTGGATGATAGAGGGACCATAGTGCCTAACATCCCGCGGTGTGAGAGCTCGTTGAACGATAAAAGATATACTTTTTACTTAAAAATCAGTCAGACGAGCTCTACTGTCCCTCGATACCAAGAAGTCGAGTGGACCAGATGGCATTCCTGCAGTGGTGCTTAAGGCGTGTGCTCCTGAATTGACTCGTCTTAACGCGCCTATATATTCACGCTATCCTACACCACTGGAATAGTGCCGTCTTCGTGGAAAGTAGCCCTAGTTCATCCTGTCCCCAAAAAGGGCGATCTTATTAAGCCGGCCAATTACAGGCCTATAGCGATAACTTCCGTGCTTGCTGAGGTAATGAAGCGTATTATAAATGCCCAGCTCCTAGGATATCTAGAGGATCGCCAGCTGATCAGTGACCGGCAGAACAGGTTTCATCACGGCCGTTCAGCTAGCGATCTTTTAGCATATCTTACTCGCTGGTGGGCTCAGGCCCTTGATAGCAACGGGGAAGCATTGGCGGTCAGCCTGGATATCGCTAAGGTCTTCAACCGGGTCTGGCAAAGTGCTCTTCTCGCGAAGCTTCCTTCTTACGGTCTCCATGAGAGGTTATGCAATTGGGTAGCCAGCTTTCTATCCGAGCGATATATAAAGGTCGTAGTTGACGGTAGTTGCTCAGATATGAAACCTATAAACGCTGGTTTTCTCCAAGGGTCTGTACTATCTCCTACTCTGTTCATTCTGCATATTAATGATATACTGGAGCATGTAAACGGCATTCATTGCTATGCGGATGGCAGCACGGGAGATGTATGTTACACAGGCCGTAAAAACTCCTCTCAATCTCATGTGGAGGATTGCAGAATCAAACTTGTGTCTGAAGTCGAGAACTTTCTGGAGCAAGTCTCGGAATGGGGACGACTGAATTAATTTATTTATTTAACACTTTGTTGTTTGTACACCAAAATTTAGTTGAGATCAACCCCGCGGGTTTTCCGCTAAGAAAACCTCATTTGTCATGGCGGCTCAATTCCAGGGTACCACGCTCACCGTTAGTAAAAGTGTTGGGATTCTGGGTGTTGACATTTCGAGTGACGTGCAGTATCGGTGTCACCTGGAAGCTAAAGTCAAAAATTGGCCTCCAAAAAGCTTGGCGTCCTGAACCGGGCGAAGCAGTACTTTACTGCGAAGGACCCACTGATGCTTTATAAAGCTCAGGTCAGGCTTCATTTAGCTCGTCTGCTTTAACGTCAGCCCTTCAGTCTATAAAAAAAAACGAAAACTATTACTTGGATATAATGAAAAATGTTTGTTCATTCACTGGATTTCAAAAACCAATAAATGAACATGCCTGTCCCAATACTAGCCCAAGGGTCAGAAATCCATTCATAAAGTAACTCCCAAAAGACAGGCCTTATAGCATTAAAATATATTATATTATTTAATAAAAACTGAATTTGACGATGACCCAGTGAATGAACGGCCGTTCATTCATTGGGTTTCAGACGATTTTTAGTTCCAATGCTGGGACACGTAATAATTTAGTATAATTGGCTAAAATCTCAACTTATTCGATTTTAAATACAATATTAAACAATTCTATTTTATTATTACACAACTAACTTCACGAAAATACTGTAGTTATGGTTACAATCTCAAATCAAACACGAGTCATCATACCTGACTCGTAAATTCTGGCTCTAACAAATTCTCAGTTTCTTATAACCGACCACTTTAGACGCTCGTCATTTTGAAATGAACAATGTCATTAGGATTGAATGTTGCTATTAGTGTAGGAGATAGAGTTGCAATAATGAAAAAAAATACTCCGTTTCGTAGAAACGCCCTAATTTCTTATTTTTTGGGAAAAACTGCGTTTTGTTCATTCACTGGGGGGTGTTCATTCACTGGAGCACTTACCCTAAATAGTAAAATATAAGGTAACATACATAAAAAAAAATTATTGAGGATAATTCGGAAACTACTGGTCAGATGCCGTTCTAGTTTATATGAGACTACAATGCAAGTATCAGCTTTCAAATAAAAAAAGAATCATAAAAATCTAAACACTCAGTAAAAAGTTATTAGGAAAAAACCATAAACACACACAGCTAAACATCCTTACATATTATTCAAGTTAATTTAAAACTACTCGTCAGATGTCGCTCAAATTTATATGGGACTATACCAAGAGCACCAACTGTCAATAAAATAAAGAATCATCAAAATCGGTTTACCCAACACGAAGTTATGGGGTCACAAACTTACGAATAAAGATAACAAAAAATAAAAAAAAGATCGGTGAACTATTTTTTTTTAACTTTTCTATTTGTGCATTTTGAAATACAGTCCAATATTTTTTATGAAAATTCATTCATAGTCCCTGGATTCCGAGGTTAAAAGCTTACGGCACTCCACTAAAATAGCAATTGAGAAACCGTCAAAGTTGTTTTAACCAACTTCAAAATTAGGAGGAGATGCAATATTCGACGCCTATATTTTTTATGTACGTCAACCAAATTTTGAAATTAGGTACTTTTTATGTTCGACAGTTGGTGCACGTCATGTGTTCTCATTTAGGTTTTGAACAAGATCTGACGAGTAGTTTTTGAGTTATTCCTCATAATGTGTAGGTGTTTAATTGACTTCAACTAAAATGATGATGTTCTCAATTTATTACTTGTTGATGTGAAAAAAAATTAAAGTCAGTCAATCAAAACAATATTTCACGTAAGATGTGTATCATCAGTGTATGTCGTATCACGTATAATGTGATTATGTAGATGAGTTTCCGGCTTCGGATAACTAACAATGGATTTCCGCAAAGTAACGCCTGATACTAATTAATAAAGTTCCGTAGTTTCCAGAGACTTATTCACTATTTAGGTACCTACTACTTTATTTTTTGAACTTGAAACATTCAAGTTAAAAATAATTATAATCAGGAAACGTTTATAGCAATTTTATTGCTGGTATAGCTGACTGTTGTTCCTTTTTTTTAATTGAAATAAATTACTACGGAGTGGAACAGTCTGTCTATATACATGTCTATTTGTCTATGTCTAAAAGTCACTCGATCATCACGAAATATTGAAAATCGATTGACTTGTAGATGAATGGGAGGGAGGTAGTTATGCTATAGTAAACATACTTATCGAATCGCTCTAAATATTAACCCAAGCTTTCATATTTAGTTGGTCTGCCTTTAAAAAAAACTATTTTTAGTTGATACTACCTACATCAAATTAAGTACCAAAGGTGAATGTATCAGCTAAGGTTATTTCAAGGGGATCAGGTGGTAGGTACTTCCGTTTTCTTGTTTTGTCGTGTTATTGAACCCGAATTCGTACAAATAAATCAATGTCTGAATGTTTACTAATACAAAAACGCACAATGTTTCAAAATTCAGCATTTCAATACTTATTTCCCAATTTAATATGAATATTTGACCAGAAATACTTATTTTATGATTATTTGATACAAATGTTAATTTAGTATTAATTGAAGGGTTAAAGATTTATTACATTACTGCAATAACAAGACCGGAACCTTCAAACAAATAACCTTAAAAATTAAATAAAAGTTATAAACTATTTTATAAAGTTCCGGTCATGCTCTGGCTGTACCTATCGACAAAATATAAGCATTAAAGCTAAAACAATATAATTATTAATAGTAACTGAACATTTTTGTTTAGCGTTCAATAGTGTTGCCATGTGTCCTGATTTGCGTGGGACGTCCCAATTAAAAAAAGAACATTTTTGTAGCGGCCCTGATCTGGAAACCAAAATTCCGAATTCCCGAATATTTTAAGGTTCCTTTCCGTTTTCCACATTGACGAAAGAGGTGGTAGACAGAATTACATCATAAATGGCTCTCCAGCAATATTATCAAAATGTGTTAAATTACGTTTAGAGCTCGATTATAAAGAGTAGGTGGACGGTTACCCAAGCAGATAATTATTCTTTCCGATACCGTCATGGTTAAGGTCGGTGATATAACGCCCAGTGACCTCCAAAAGTCGAGCCTAACATCATTGCTTCATCTGTTGATTAGCAGGTTCCAAGCAAGGTTCGAATGCGATATCTTATCAAAGTTACGTCCCAGAAATTACTTAACACGTTTATAGACATTACATTATTATACAGGGGAACATCCTAGTCCTGAAGGGTAACCACAAGCATGACTGAATCAGAACAAGACTGTTATTAACAACCACTCTCAATAACAGTCTGCCCCATTTCAGAACTAACCAACTATAGTTCTAACACCGTTTGCTTACTTACTTTCTTATTCTATATCTGTGATGGTTGTCATGGGTGGCACCGGAAGGGTGAAGCTGCATGCGATGGATGCATAGAGTTAACTATCTTCTCACTTTGAAAAAGTAGTTGTAGTGTATTTTTACACCGTCATCGTTCAATAGTTCGATAAATAGTATCCATACATAATCAATAGCACGTGCACGAAGAATCCAAGGTCAGCCCGCTCGCCGGCAAAGGGCAATGCCGTGCGATGAGTGAATCGACTGGTTACTGCAAACATGACTAGATATAGTTCCGTTCATACAACGCAGGTTCCACTTTTGAATCCGATTTATGTAGGTATGTGAAGGATTATTACAGCCGTATTGGATATAAAGAGCATAAATGATATATGAATAGTAAGACATTCAGCCAAATTTGATTTTCTCATTTCTTGTCTACTTTCTTTAATACTTAGGTATACTTTAGGCATATGTATAATCTTGTATTTTTTTCACGCATAATCTATTTCCAAATCCAGCAAAGTCCTTGCTTTGCTCTAGTAAAACTGTGCTCTATGTAGAGCATACTTAATAAAGTTATTTATTATTAGAGATACTATGTATATTGTCTTTTTTATTTTACTTCATCAATTTCGGCTAAAAGTTATGTTTTTTTTATTTAATAAACTAAATCGTTTTTTGGGAGGAGGTCACTAGTTATAATTACTTATCGCGGACAGAGCAAAGAAACACTTCATGACTTCCTTACGTGGAAAAATAACGTATCCTAACCTATCCTAACGACACAATAGGAATGTTAACTTAATTATAGGCACTATTAATTACAAAAACAAAGCAGCTACAGTGAGAATTTGTTTCATCTAAAAATCTTTTAACAATGTATACAATGTAAGTATATTCTTATCGTTTTTACTTTTTACTATTTTGCGTTTATAACCATTATATTATTATGACAAAATCACTTGACCGGTACGTTATGGTGAGTAAATTCATTGTTAGCAACTAGATTGTTATGATAACTGGACATACACATGTTAATAGTTTTTTCATCACACCTATTCGAAAAAGACGACTTGGTTCGGACTTACGGGGTTCCAAAGTTGCTGTTTTCTATTCAGCGGGCGGGAATGAATTTTCATACAACTTTCCTGCCCGACTAGATCTTTTCCGTCCTATTTTGAATTTAGAACATTTTAGTATTTTGCGCTAAAGAAATCGAACGCAAATATTGTTTGAATAAAGAATGTCTGGTACGACGCGAGGGCCCCGCCAGCTGAATAATAAAAAAGAAATCAAATTAAGATTTCGTTTTCAAATTAAAATTAAGTTTTTGTGCATTTTTACGTATTATTTTCTATTATTTTCTATTATATATATATATATATATATATATATTATTTTCTCATAGTGGGTGATGAAAAGTAGAGTGTATCACTCGGGTGCAAGTATATTTTTGGCTCGGGCGACGTACTTTGAATCCCTCGCTACGTTCGGGATTCTACTCTAGAATCCCTCACTTCGCTCTGGATTCAAAAAACGCCCTCGCCGAAAAAATATTACTTTGCACCCTTGTCATACAATCTACTATTATAGATAACTTCCTTAGTGTGGTAGAGTAAGGTAATAATTATAATACGCTTTATTGTACACTACAGAAAGGACTTGAGAAAAGAAGCCAATTAATTGAAACGTAATAGAACATTATCTGTTCTTTGCTGAAGTACTTGTCGGAATTCCTCGCGGAAGCACCCGAATACCAGTTTATGCACTACTCAATTTGATCTTTTCGAGAGGCTTTTACGACTAACTCCGAGGTGTAATATCAACAGGTAGGACAATAATTTGAATTGTGAATTTTCATCCATCTAAAGATTCTAAAGACAATAGGTATATAAAAGTGTATATAATCAAAGTATAAAATAATTTTATTATTTACTTCGGCACGCAGTAAAGCTCACGAGCTGCTCACAGCCGCGGGGCAGACGGCATCTGCACCGCATTCATTCACGGCCACACTCACTCGCCCACTAGCTTACCTTTTACTGTTTTGTCTTTATCCGTACTTACTTCATTTTAACTACTGACTCATAATAACTATTTAACTGCCCTTAAGAAAATTTTAATAATTGCAATAATAGGAAAGTTATCGGTTTTCCAAGTTTCAAAGATATTTTTTATCAGATCTCTACATTTAAATGTGCTAAGAATTTACTATGAATATTTGTTTTTATTAATTATGTTTGCATTGTAATTTAGTTGGTAGTAAATTCCAATAGGTATTAAGCTCACTTTTTACAAAATCTATCTTATGAATTGAATAATGAGAATAATAATAATTATTGTAATATTTAGAAAAAAACGGTCAAGTGCGAGACTCTCACACGGAGGGTTCCGTATCGCAGAATGTTACTAACTAAGTAGATAATAACACAATAACACAGACAGAGCAGGCATAAATGGAGTTCCGCAAGGGACAAACGGAACCCAACTTTTTCCATAATATGTAGGTACCTATAAAAAACTGCAAAAAGTTGTAATAAAGAAAAAATAAGTATTTCCAAACCTAAATAATATCTATTATTACAAACGCATGCTACAAAGATTACAATTCCGTGCCGTATGATTCGCATTATGTCGGCGGTGATCGCATCATTTTGTAACAGTGAGCTATAATCGGAAAAACACTATTATTAAGACCAAGAAAAAAGTAATGAGAACACAACAATAAAGTTCTGTTTACTGATCTCATATGTTTGTCAACATTTTACTCACGGTTTTTATTGATACGATTATAAGAGTATTGACCCAATCGCATGGATAACATAGCCGTGACCACAATATACAATTTGATGTTGTGTAGTTTTTATAATACTTCGATAACATTTCTTTATCTCTATATTTTTTTTCGTCTTGGTTCCTATCTAATTTTGTTTTTTGTGTTTAGTTTCTGTAGGTACTAGATATTTTTTGTATGATGTAAATAACACATTGAGGCTCTAAATCCTACGCACTATGCTACGAAGAGCAGTTGTGTATGTAGTAGTATTTTATATATACATAAATGTATGTGTAAACAACGGCCATTTACTGCGTAGCTACATAACAGAGTAACGTACAATGAAATAGATACGTACCTATGTACCTACCGCAACATAATTTTGTTTTAAAATTTTAGCAATTTTTCAATGTAGTGAATTTATGCTGTTATCCTTTTATCATTGAATTTTATTATGAAGATAGATAATAATAAATATATGTGGACGTGTGAATAACTGTTATTAAGTTTTATTAAGTAGGGGCCTACAAAATCGACCTCTTCGGATATTGCCACGTTTTACCGAAATATTGAATATTGTTATTTGTTATTAAAAAAGTCCCTTGACGGTATTCTATAAATTGGAATGTATTTGTATAGTATTTTTTAAACTGGGAAACGCCTGCAATAAAACAAACATTTAATGTTACCCCACCCTTACCGCAATACAATGGTTGATACATTATAAATAAATTCTAATCTCTTTTATTATATAGGTAACGACATGAAAAAATACTCATATTTACACATTTTACGGGTATAACTTAACATATTGATATAAATTATGTTCAATTTATTTCAAAACCAAAAAATATTTTACAAGACACATCATTTACTTCTTCATATTTTTTATTATTTAGAATTACGTAACAATAAATAACTTAACAATAAAGGACTACGTTGTTCATAAAAATGCTACACATATCTAATTAATTTAGTAGAGCCCTATTTAAATAATTATTAATTTTGACAATGCTTTGATACTTAATTGCATTATTTTAGTAAAGAAAATGTCTACTAAAATAATAAAAAAAACTCAAACATTTCTGACGCTTTTTTATATCTTGTAGGTACATGTATTTTTGTACATAATATCTCAATGTTGTACATTGTAAATCTTGTTTAAATATTTCCTCATTTAGCTCTTTTTATATGGATTTTCTTAATTCTTACAACATCACCTTGTAATACAAAAGCAATAACTAATAAAAATAAACGTGAATTTAAAATTATTTTGATTGTAAATATCTAAAATCTAACCATTTTAAAATATTCAAGGCTCTACTCGGTTAAAATAGCTTTATTAAAATAAAAAATATGCTTTATCCGATTGAAAACAATAAAAAAAACTTATAATTCAAATTATTTACGACTGTAGCAATTTCCATTAGGAATTAAGTATGTAGCAAGGATTCTACGAATGCGACTCGAATTCAAAAAATTTTTTTTTAATAAGTATGACGACTTCAATCACAAAAGAGCGAAGAATTTATAAATGACAAAATTTTTTCAATCTAATTAGCATGGGTACATCAAAAACGGAGAAAAGTTTTTTCAGTATAAACCGATCCTAGGTCACTGAACGAAGCCAATATAAACAAAGAATCGTAACAACGCGGCTCAGCGTAACAATAACAAGCCTTATGCCTTTAAGTACCACATTATTCAACACAAGTATGGCGTATATATACCAACCATAATACGCGATAGAAAATATTAAAAAGGCAAGAAAAACTTACCCTTTGCCTTCGACAGCTAATAAAAAAAATCAAAAAGCGCGCGCTCAACACTGCGTCTAGTCACGAACTGCGTGCGCGGGAGTCTCCGTCTCTGCATGTCCTCTGTATATTACAATTTTAATATTATATTCCCTTTTTCGCATCCATCACACACACAACGATATTTGCTTGCTCTATATACTCACACATAAACACAAGTCATGTATATGTGTACATATTTGCTTAAAAACGTTTTTCTAGTTTATTAGATACTGGTGTGCCCTTGTCATGCCGCGTTTACGTTTTATCCGTTATCGGAAATGTAAGACTTGACTTAATTATGTATTTTTTCTTTTTTAATAAAACGGACTTAATTATGGTCTAGTAATAAAAAATATGAAACACATAAGTAGATTAAAAATTTGTAAGTTTCCCGCCATTTCCCTTTGTTTTGAACCAACTCGGAAATGTGCCCTTTCAAATAAAAAATACAGAAAAATCGGTCAACAAAATGACGTAGATATTACATATTGTATATAAAAAACATCAAATAAAGAATCTTCCTTTTTTGGTTTAGTTAAGGGTGTTACCAGCTTACCAGACCAATCAAACGATGCCGTCGATCGACGATTGATCGATTGGTCTGATTTAAAAATGACTAAATATTCGTTACGTTCAAATTACTCAGGGGGTTAATACAACATTTAGTTTTGAAAGCGATGACGAAATTTAAAGAGCTTGAAATGACGAATCGATGGTATTGTTTAAAAGGCCTTCAAGTCACGGAGGTGCTAATAAGGGAAGAGTGCAATCAGTCTTCAAAGCCGGCACATGAAATAAGTTATGAAGATGAAATAAACAAAATAATTATTTTATTCATATTTTTCGAGGAAATGAAGCATGCAGTTGTATTGATATTACCATAAACATATTCAATAAACACCAATAAAACGATTAACTTTCCATTCGTCATAATTGATATTATAATTAATGAATCACTGATGACCGTTGTTGGCATACCAAGCAATCGTGAATTCGTGACGCTAAATAGAACATACTAGACCCCGAAAATCCTGCGAATGATAATATTCGTAACAAAATCCGTTTAACTGTCTGTAACAAACATTGATCAAACACAAACGGGTTTAATTAATTGGATTCTAAAAAAATATGCAGATTTTTAAATTGAATTCAAATTATTTTTAGCAATGAAAATATGCATAATTACATTATTTGCATTCACTTCCTCGTAAGATTGATATTTTAAACTCTTCTCCACGTTCTTGTCACAGGTGGGCACATGTGTCTGATTCCCTGCACCATGGTGTGACGCGTTACACATTTTTCTACTCTGAGGAATATTTTACAATGACATCGTTTCAAAATGTATTTTATATTATTCTTAAAAATACTCACAAAGAATAACTGGCCAACTGACTTAATTTTGATGATATTTTATGATTGTTTTAATGATATTTTACAAAAAAATAACTGGCTACAATTTCGATAGGGATGAGATAACTCAAAAAATACTCGTCAGGTGCCGCTTTTTATTTAATGGGACCCCACGACAAGCACAGAATAAAAAATAATCCTAAAAATCGGAATATTCGGTAAAAAGTTCTAGTGTGATAAGGTACACACATAAAAAAATTGAGAACTTGAGTCTTAAAACTTGAGTCTTAAAACTTATAGATCGAGTTAGTTTTATTTTTAGGAATTATGATTTCATAAAAAAAGGTTATTTACCCGCTTATTCACTTACTCGCTTATATACTTACTCGGTTATTTACCTATTCGCTTATGTGCTTTCTCTCTTATATACTTATTGTTTAAGTACAGTGTTTTACTATTTTGGCAAAGGGAGATCTCCCGCCAGGCGAGATGACATGCCTGGGGGGCGGCCGAGGCCTCGAGTGAATGTACTCGAGGCGTTGTATATATGCCGGCGATCGACAATTCTTCGATAGCGCGATTCAGGGTTCGGTGACGTCACCGTGTGACGTTGTACGATGTCGCCACACTATAAAGTCACTCGTAAACTTACAAAAACCAGAAAACGGCTTTTTTGGGAAAATTTTACTTAGATATTAAATTTCTCAGAAACTATGGAATTTACAAAGTCAAATGTAAAAACATTATTGTAGCGTAATTGATTTTCCTTTTTATGACACTTTAGTCAAGTTTATATGTTACATAGTTTTTGTTTTATCGTATTATTTAGTCAGAATAACATGCCTAACAACATACTATTTGTTGCTGGTTTCATCCAATGCACCTTTCGGGTTTTATTTGACGCTAAGGGAACGTACTATATGGCTTAGTACAATGTTAAGACGGTATTTCATAATATTGTTTATTTTTGCACCGATTGACGAGACGTTTTAGCCGTTTCCGTTTTAACTGAGTTAAATAAGCAGAAAAAACAATTTTCTGAGACAAACCGACAAAAGCCTTAAATATTCATGTTATAGGATCTAGTACGTTTTTTATATAGACAACAGTAACAACAACGTGACAAAACAGTAACAACAACGTAACAAAGTAGGGGCACGAAAGCGTAGCTGACTCCTCTCCTCCGCTCCTCTACCTCTGGAACTCGGATGAAATAATTATTTAGGTTTGTTGCTTTTTAAAAAACTTGAAAATTCGCTTTGCCCCTCCCCCGCGGGCTCCGGAGCTTTGCCCACGGATTCGGAGCTCAGACCAGAACTTTTCTACTGCAGGGTCTCTCATACAGAGCGGTGAATGCCATAAAAGTTTTAGTCCACAACGCTCCTCGTCCTACAGACAGATGGCACACAACAGCTTTTAGGATAATATTATAATAAGGAGAACTTCGGCTCTGTTGCACACGTTTCCCATCGATGCAACCTACAGTAACTTTATGCAGTAAATATGTTAGATGCTAACTAAATATTATTGGAACGTTAATAAGATTTTTGCGTGATGTAAATGAAAATGTAATCAATAAAGTTGATCTTGCCTTTGGAACGAAAATATTTCACATAGGTACCTACTTGCCTTACCGTCCTTAATCTGACATTTCAAAGTGATTATTTTGACCTTAATGAACTTATCATCATTAGTAATATGGAATGATAAAGAATAAGGTAATGAAGTTTATTAATCACAAGCATTCATAAGCACAAAAGGACACTTTGTAGGTCAAAACTTTCTTAATTATCGAGGAAGCCCTTTTCACATGAGGATATCGAATCATTCCGTAGAAGTAGTAGAGTTGACTACAAAAATACCGATCAATAACCAATTGGTTTTGAAAACGTAGAGTCCCAGAAGACCGAACAATATTAACTCTAATTTTATTAGATCAAACTGTAAGGTTACATGTAGGTACGAAGAACCACTTTTTTCATTACCATCTATATGGTTTACGATGTGATTTAGGATTAGGACACAGTAAGACACCATCTGTGATAATCAATTATACAAATAGAAACACCCCTCAAAATGTTTGAAGTAAAAACCATAAATTAAATAAGCATTGTTAAGAAAGTTATGCAGTGAAAACCATAAATTTATACGCATTACTAGAGAACCGCCCTCGCGTCGCTTCGGGACCCGTAGTAAACAGCCGCATAGGTCCCGCTCCCGTAAGAATCTCGGGATAAAAAGTAGCCTACATGTTATACTGGAATATAAGCTAAAGTTTAAATTTAACTAAAATTTTACTAGCCAAAAAGAGTCACAAAGAAGAAGCGGGTCGTGAAAAAAACCCTCAGTAACGTATTGCCGCCAATTTGCGCTTAAAAATGAGCGTGAATCTTAAAAAAAATTGAATTTGGAAAAAAAATTGAATTTCTTTATCATGCTCTTGTTTCCTTTTAAAGTAACTAAGTGGCCAGTACAGTCTTTAGATTAGTTTTATACGAAACAGTTTTCACTATTCACTGAGTAGGCATTTTTAAAACATAAATTTTTAATTTCATATCATTAAAATTTTGTTGACAAACCTACACATTACAGAAGGATTAATAGGCCTCATGTATGGGTTGGTAAGTGTCGAAACTTAGAAAGTAATGACTAATGTAAATACTTTAAGTGTGTTAAAAACCATGATATTTCACCATCAATTACATCACCAAATAAAATTGCAAATTTTAAAAAAATTCAAAGAATTTATTGTTGTATTATATGTACCTTCGCCTGCGTGGGAGTCGGAAAAATAAATACTTATGTCAAGGGATTACACATTATTAACAGGATAAAAACTATTTTTATGACGTATAGTATGTATATACGTAATTATTATGACGTGAGTCTTTAATTGGAGAGTATATAACCTGTGATATAACTAGGCTTACAAGTTAGTGCGTATTTCATCGCCTCTTACTATTGTTAGTTACTGTTACTTACTATGTTATTGTTACTTACTATGTTAGATTGTTCTCAAGCATTAACATATAAGTTAGACAAATGTCATATGTTTCGTATCAAAAGGTAGTAGACAAACAGACAGTGAGAGAAATATTTTCCCAAAATAATATTAGTATAGATATGAATTCGTGTACATAACAGAGTTGTTAGTAGAATTGTTGTTTGTAAGTTTTCATGCTGCCCGAAGGTCTCTGACATGGCTTAGGTAGGCTAATGACTGCTACCCCGCCAAGGGAGTCCACCTTCTCGTGGTGGCGGGGCTCAGTAGCCTTGCCAGTATACGGTGTATGGTGAAGCCAAGAATACCGTCCAGCGGGGGTCCAGCTTGGGCATCTACTCATGTGGGGGTGGGGGCCGGCACCGGCCCGGCTGCTAGCGGCCGCGTGACTCTCCACGTGTCCCTCTGATTAGCAAAGGGCGCTGTGGATGGATCATGGGGGTTTTATACTCCCATGGTGGAGGTGTTTTATGCCTACAGGAAGAAAAAAGAGTAGCACATAGCTACTATGTGGCCCTGTACTAATTAGGACCAAATCTATGTGTGGTGTTCCAAAAACTTTTATTACCTACGTTCTCAAAGGAAGCGAAATCGGTTATTGCCATTTCCATGATTCAATGACGGTATGTGTAAAGCTACGAAGAAATGCCAAGACGTAACTGTTTAGCTGGAACTAACGGCCGCTGTCCGGTGTTAGGTGTATAGTTTATATTTAAATTTCAATTGCAGAAAAGGTGTCGTAAGACACGATAGGGTAAGACGTAAGGTCGCATTAACTAAACTTAATACTTGCCCCAATGTCTAAATGTGGTTTCATTTATTGATGGCCAACCACTTTATGCATAGTTCGAATGATCTAAATAACGTTTTAAAAATCACATAAAATTTTATTACCCACACATGATACTGAGATCTAGTCTTATTATTTCTAGATTTAGATTCAGATTAGATATTCAAAGATGTTATTAATAAATTCAAATTCAAATCTTTATTTCTTCGAAGTAGGTTTTTACAAACTCATTTCGAAAGTCAAGTTACGCCATCGCTTCAACAAATCCCTACGGTGAGTGGTTTTGGGAGAAGAAGCGGCAAAAAACTCCCAAGGAGTCTCTTTTTTCTCTTTCACCACTCACACTACAGGTAGCACTTACTACTAATTATGGCTAAACACAAAAAAAACTAATTCTAGTCTAAGTGGAACTGGTCGCGGCATTATCACACCCAGGCACCCTTATCATTAACATATTCATCTATAGTATAATATCCTTTACTAACAAGTTGTGATTTTACACGTCGCTTGAACATTTCAATAGGTAAATTACGTATCATTTTAGGTATCTTATTGTAAAATTTAACACCAAGCCCCACAAAAGATCGCTGCACCTTACGCAGACGAAATGAAGACGTAGCCAAATTGTGTCTCTTTCTCGTTAGATGCGTATCACTGTTGACTTTATATATGCCTAAATTTTCTCTTACGTATAACAAGTTACTATAAATATACTGTGAGGCTACAGTTAATATGCCAATTTCTTTAAACTTTTCCCGCAGAGAAACGCGCGTTTTCAACCTATAAATAGCCCTAACTGCTCGTTTTTGCAGTACAAATATGGAGTCTATGTCAGCTGCTTTGCCCCACATTACAATGCCGTAAGACAAAAGACTATGAAAATAGGCAAAATAGACAAGTCTAGCAGTTTCCACGTTAGTAAACTGTCTTATCTTTCTAATTGCATATACCGCTCTACTTAGTTTAGCTGATAGTGCTGATATATGAGAGCCCCACTGAAGCTTAAAGTCCAAAGTGACACCCAGGAAAACTGTGGACTGTTCCATTATTAAATTTTCATTATTTAATTTAAGAGTTTTCTCAATTTTTTGGACATTTGGGAGGATAAATTCTACACATTTTGTTTTTTTAGTATTTAAAAGTAAGTTATTTGTAGTAAACAATTATTAAATCGCTTTGCACTCGAATTTCAATCGTAAATAATGTGACAACCCTGGCGTATCTACTTCGCTAAACCGGAAGCAATAAACAATAAGGGCCATAAACATGTCAAGCGAACAATAGAGCAATAAAGCGCGGCCGTCTCGAAAGTGCGCGCACGACGCTTCGACCTTACGGCAATAGTCATAAGGGCGAAAGTCGATTGCAAGGAACGTACTCGAACCTCATTCCAAACGGTACCGGAATTAGCGGGAATATTCTAGAAATGGCATGAATGGTGCGTGAGTGGTATAAAAGGAGCACTCGGTCGAGTGGGTGGCATTCTAGTTTCGGAAGTGAAACCGGGAAGAACCAGCGATACCTACGAGCGATATCAGCGAGAAGTGAAGTGATTTCTACGGGCGATACAGTGTTCGACGAGTGTGTTTACGAGTACCTACGTGAATAGTGTTTTGGTGTGTACTGTGTACATAGTGTAATTGTGTATCTACGAGTACAATAAAGTCTTTGTGGTACATTTTATATTGTTACGTGTATAATATGCAAGCCGCTAGAAGTTTCAGTTCGCACGGAAATAGTCTGATGAATAACGAAGCTGTGCTTGATTCGGACTTTGGTATATTCTATACCGATAAATTTTAAATATTATACTGGTAATTACCGATAATCTGAAGTTTTAGTAGTTCAATAGTGAGTGGAGTGGAGACCTCGACTGATACATAAATGTATAAGTATGTAAAAATAAAGTAAGGGGATTCATAGTGGGCGGTTAACAAGTGAACAGGTGTAGGTACCTACTTGCCAAAATTTTTGAAATGGTTTCGTAATATTATACACTATGACAAGAAAGGAATTTAGTACCTACTTCATTAGAGTTCATTATTGTAGAGACTAACCTCATTTAGACCTGAATATTTAGGCGTATGTAGGTACTCGTATCTAAAAATAAAGTAAATATATTTATAAAACAATAAAGTAAATATATTTATAAAACATTAAATAAATATAATATGTTGGGCTTGAAAACACACACACTCAAACACACACACACACATACACACACACATACACACACACATACATACATACATACATACACACACACACACACACACACACACACATACACACACATACACATACACTCACATAACTAGTCTAAGTAAAAAGTTGTGTAATTTTATTAAAATTGGTTAAAATATAATGTTTCGCCTTGGTGGATGAGCGGGGTTCCCAGTAATACGGGATTTCAACCCAGTGCAGAGGCCCTTGCGACCTGTTTTTGTTACCTTTGTTTTAATCAATAAAAACATTTTTATTTTTTATTTTATTTTATCTCGTTTTAGCAAATCAATGCTGTCATTCGATTTCGAAAATATGAAAAAGTTCGTTTTAATTTATTCTTGTATAATACATCAGAAATTTAGAACCCTTTTGTGGGACGGCAAAATATATCATTGAAATGTTCCCAGGAATAAAGTAAAGAAGTATCCTATAAGTATGTCAGTCTACTTCATGACAGCTATCCGATAAAAATATTTATGATGACTTTTATATCACTCCTCTTTTCACTCTTTCAGGGATAGAACATATCCTATGCCCTTTTCTAGATGTCAAACTACGTTAGCACAAAGTTTCATCTCAATCGTTAGTTAATCGCTAAATGTGAGTAATTTTAAATTTTAGCGGATTGAGCATGAAAAATACAGACAGACGGAGAGAATTCATTTCAAATTTATAATAATGGGTGGTTTGTTTTAAAATTCGGCACAGTGATAAATTTTAGTCTGCTACCTTAATTCCTCAAAAAAACTATTATGACATGTGTCTTATACCTATTATGTAATACGAAATATTTTTTTTGGTTAAAAATATGATTATTTATAAAGTAATTTGATTAATTCGATTTGCTTAGGCTGTACTTTTTTTTAGCTGAAGTGTTTTAAATGTAGTTATTAATTGGTTGTCTGTTTAATTAAAACTTTGTACAACATTATTCATATTAGTCACACACGTGATGACACGTGCAAATTGAAACAAATCGGTCAGCTAGAATTGGGTGAATCTGAATGTAACATTGAAAAACTTCCTTACATAGATACAGACGAAACTGAAAAAAATGTGTTAAAAATTTTAGGATTTTAAAGCTCTTTGTATTCTATCATATGAATAAACAAGCAATTAACATTCCACCTGAAGCCGTCGGTAATCTCTGAACAAATCTATTCATCGTATTAAAACTAGTTACTGCCCTCGCTTCGCTTCAGGAAACCTGTGTCTAATTGTATTTTTTATATTTAAATAGTGGACCTAATACCCTCGCTGTGTACCTAGTGTTACTAGTGCCTTCGCTTCGCTTTGGGAAGTTTAGTAAACCTTTAGGACTTAATTTTACTTGTCATTTTAGTAAATGCTGATGGCGTAGAGTATGTTTTGCAAAGGTGGCATTATCGATATCTCTAATATATAGGTATTTAGTTTAGTTTAGCTTCTATTTTAGCGATTAATATTTGTCATATAGATTATGAATATTATGACCCACTGAACCGATTTATTTTCACAATCTCAAAGCCCGGTACTGGCTAAAGTGCACCACGCTGGCCAAATGCCGATTAGCGGACAGCGGACACACCACAGCGGATTGTGAACATTAAGTATAGAGAACTCTCAGGTTCCTTAACCTGAGCTATTGATAAAATTCTAATACGAGTACACACACATTTTGAAAAATATTCGTACAGTGCTCAAACCAATGATTGAATGATTGAAACGAATGCAATTAAATTAAAATGTTATTCCCTGGTTACCCCACATAAAGTTAATACTTATAAATGACTAAGGAAGACAATTTTAATATAAAGAAGCAGGGAAGCCGTATCTATACTTAGCCGGAACACTCAGACAAACAAAAAATCTAAAAATTGTTCTCGGATCCAATACATTTATAAATGTCAGCAAATAACTTTCTTATATAAAATTAAAATATCATAATGTACCTAAGATATAAAATAAAACGAACAGACATCAATCACTTAATTTTTTTATAATAATTAATTAATAATGAAGCCTTGAAGCGATAATTATTATAGAATGCCAGTTTACGATCTAATTAGGCAAGTAATTTCGTTAGTGAATAATTGCATGTGCACATTTAATATGGAAATTATTATTTGTATAATTATTTTCAAATTTTATAATTGTATTACAACGCCTATTTGGTAAGTGCAATAAATCAGATCTGATCGAGTTATGATTACATGAATGATATTTAAGAAAGATTATGTATTACTGGGTTTATCTATTAACGTAATTGGCTCCAGAAGAATTTTGTCCGAGTGTCTGATCGGCTAATGTTAGAACCAGCTGTAATAAATAGCTTATAAGTTCGAGGTAACAGGTAACATATTTTGATTTTATCATCAACCGATAACCTAATAAATAAATAATAATTGTTCAATTTAAAGAATCCCTTCTAAAACCTAGAAGCAATTGTTTCGAAGCTATAAATATAGGTACCTATCTCAGGTGACTCACCGCGGGCGAGTCGGCGAGTGCATCCCGGCTATTTACTCGCTCAATACGCGTACAAAAGATATGACACTCCGTGAAAACAAAAGAGACGCATATGTCAGCGAGTACTCGCTGACTATTCACACCGCGGGCGACTACTCGCTGGCATATGCTGCATCTCTTTTGTTTACACCAAATGTCCATGTCTTACGTCGCTGTCTTGGGCGAGAAATGCGAGAAAACAGCCGAGCTTTACTCGGTGCTCGTTGCCGGTGGGACACCCGCCTAACCCTTTTGGGTCCTTTGAGACTGCGTCAAAATAGAATTTTGTAAATTGATTACTGAAGAAGTTTAAGTCAGAATGGTCGGTTTTTCACTTAAAACCGCTATTGGCGCAATATTTACATACCTATCTAAAAGTTTCCATTTATATTTTAAATATAATTATTGTTTCTTAATATAACGTTTTAATTGATCAAATCTTAATTATTTCATAATAAATTTTGCAATCAATGCAATTTTGGTCAATTAGTCTTATTTGACCTTCAAGAATACATACATACCTACATGTAGACGGGGCCATTTAGTAAAAGCAATATTCAGGATAAATTATATCCACTTAGCGTTGTACCTACTTTATTTAGAAGCAACGTTATTTTGACGACCCGAATGGCGCAATGGTTAACATGCCGATCGCTGTTCCGAGGGTCCTGGGTTCGATTCCCAGCGAGGCGGAAATTTGAATGATGAATTTAAATTTCCGTTCTCGGTCTGAGTGTGTGTCCTTGTCTTGTGTGTTGTCCACGGCACCCACGACACAGGGAATCCTAGTGTGGGGCTTTGAGTGTGAAGCGTTATTTGTGAAGCGTTATTAATTATTACCTTTGCAAAAAAACATCATTTTTAAATCACTTTGATAACATAAATTTACAACTAATTGCGATTATAATTAATTGCAATGCAATTAATAAAATATCTGTTAACTGCTGAGCTTGTGCGAGTATAATTTTATTTGGCTTTAGAATTAGTAGGGTTTTTCTATAATGATTTACGACTCCGATTGTAAAAACTATTCTAATAATTTCTAAATACTTCAAATAAAGTAGATATTTTCTTAACTTGTGTGACAAAATACTGTAGGCCTATACCACTCTCGTACGACTATAATTAGGTACGTGTAATTTTGCTTAGGAATTTATGGGTTTTTTAATGATTTATACCACCGATTGTAAAAATCAATTCTTAATTATCCTTTGAATACCTTAAACTTCACACTAAAATTTATAAAAGTCGTATTTTTTTATATAACAATTATATTTTATTAGTATCCATTTAATCAAAAAGCGGTGATAGCCTAGTGTTTATAAATTCGACCTCCAATTCGGAGGGTCCAGGTTCGAATCCCAGGGCCCGCACCTCTGTCTTTTCGGATTTATGTGCGTCGTGAGGAAAAACATCATGAGGAAACTTGTATACCTATCACGCGCGCCGGTCAACCGAGCTGGCGGTAAGCTTGACTATAATGACTAACCACCAAGCGAGAATCCCGTAGCTGCTCGTTGCCGCCTGCCTTAGTATAAAAAGCATATTTTATTTCTCTCCCATGTAAAATTGCTATATCTCTAAAAATGATGCATTAGTCAAAAATACTTAAGTAGATTATAATTATTTTATTTGTACTCATAATTTTAAGATTCCCATAATTTTACAACGGCATCTAGCGAGAAATTTAAAAACCGTTTCATCAGCATGGTATATTAGTACCGCTACTCGCTTCTAGATGTCAGTGTAAGGTACGTGAATATAGATGTCACTGTCAGACCTGTCAAAACAAACATTTTGTCCTCAAGTAATTACATTTTTAATACATATAATAAATCCAACTTAAGATTGAAACGAAGGGGGGTGCTGTCGGACGCATTTAACCAATCGTTGCCATACCTATCCAACAAGTATAAGAGCGCTATGTTCAAACAACGATTTCTCGGTTACCCATTGTCTCAGAATTGCGTTTTTGGTGTCATTGTTAAGGTTAACTTAACATCTGATAGACGAGTTAATAAAAAGTAATCGTTCCCGGGGCGATTTTCTGAAAAATCTTGAAACTTAAAACTGTCATTTTTGTCATAAATTCTACATTTAATTTATTATTTTAATATGTAGAAGTCAGTTTTTGAATTATTTCATTATTTCATTATTTTAATTATTTCATTATTTCATTTTATTTTATTTTATTTTATTTTTTTATTTTATTTTATTTTATTTTATTTCATTTATTTCATTTATTTCATTTATTTCATTTCATTATTTCATTATTTTCAGCTGTTACCACCGCCCGCCAAGGTACTCAGTACCATTCCTACCGTCATAATAATTGTTTTTAAGAGCAATTGTGTTCCGGATAGGAAGGTTTGTGGAGCCGGTTTCACTTTTTTAGAGGCGACCATCTCAGACCTCAGGGGTAGCAACGCATCTGTGACCGAATTGGAACAAGACTCATACTAACAATAACTAACTGGACTATTACTAACATTAACTAACAGGACTAATTATCACTAACATACCCTGTCCTCGCACTTATTAACAAACTAACAAACTAATATTCTAACAACATCTACTAACTGGTCTAACCATCCTAGTCCCTTTCTAGGTCGGTCACAGCTGTTATGGGCGGCAGGGGAAGGGTGGTACTGCATGCTCGTTTGCTATCTTAATTCCATAAAAAAAAAAAAAAGATTTGAAGAAGATTGGTCCTAAACTACTTAACTTATAGTACTTTTACTGTGCATGGTCCAAAAAAATGATTAAAACATTAAAATGGCTGTAGATCGAGGGGGGTTGGGTTTAGACCCAGTATGTAGAAGAATTTTATTCATCAAATAACTCATACTACACGCCCTATAAGTTTGTACAGACCGAAACCGGACACACTGTAATAATATTTGCAGTGCAGTTTATTTTTATCTATCCACTGTTTTAAGTGCACAATAAATTGAGCTCTCGTAAATTTTTTCACATGACAGGTCTGTTGGAAGAATATTTCAATTTGAAATAAGCAATGCTATTATAATAGGTCCTAAGTTTTAGTTGACAACTTCATTTTTGTTTCTGTGTACATAAAATAAAAAATAAATAAATTAAGTCCAACGGCGACACTTTCACCACAAATTCTCAAATTACAATTTTGATAAACAGATATACCTGATATGCTTATAAATTCTGGGACAATTGTACTGGGGTAAGAAGGCCCCCCTATTATTTCCGGGACAATTTCTACTTGATCTTAGTGTTACATTTACCACTCAGTCATTCACTTATTAAAAACGAAATCACTACACGTTCAAATCAGTTCAAGTACTAAGCTTTTGGAATACGGGACAAAGAGAGAAGTGGGAGACGTGTAAATCCGGGACATAGTAAAAATTGCTAAAAATTCCGGGACATTCCCGGATTTCCCGACCACCTGGCAACCCTGCTTCCAGTCAACCCTTGATATTGTACCTGTCACAAGTCACAACGTCTTACAGGTGTGAACATTTAAATAAAATAGAGTAAAAATAATTATGAGTAAGCATACCTACATTAACCTTTAACGTCACGGGCGGGGTCTACGCAGACCCCACGCGCCTTTATTTGCCTGTATTGTTTTTAATGACATGCTATGTTCTCGAATTTTCGGGTAATCTCACTACACCACAGAGGCTATCGACAGGGGAATCTACGTCGTGTTCTGGCTAAGGCAAGTTCTTATTTTACACGTATGGAGATACCTGGAGACCCCGCCCGTGATTGAACGTAGGCCGGATTTTAGTATACTTTATATGATGCATGAGCCCCAGGTCAGGTTTCCTTACTATCAGATATTATTGTTGTTGACTTTTCTTTTAATTATATATTTTTAGTGTTCTTTCTATTAGATACTAATAATTATTTAATCGAGAGTTGGCTATTTTATGAAACTTAAATTGATTACATAAGTGCCTTCAAATATTCCTAGAAGCGCGATGTAATTTTGTAAAATTTTTATTTGGGAATAATTAATATATTAAAAACATAACATAATGTCCCTTAATGTATCCTGCATTTTTATTTTACCATTTTTCAAACCATATTGGAAATATATACAAAACATTGATGGGGATACCTGTAGACCCCGCGCGTGATTGAACGTTGCTAGAAACAGCCCGTGTACTTTTAAAGGAGGAATTCGCTACCGGAAAATTATAATTCTGTTAGATGCGCACTTATTTTAGACTAGTTTTTGCCATCGGCTTCGCTCGTGTGATAGACAAACAACGTCCAAACAACAGCTGTAGAAAGTGTGGGGAAAATAAACGCGCCATATGTTGTGCAAAAAGATCGGATGGTCGATAGACGATGTTGGTAGCTTTATTTATTTTATTGAGTATCAGAAATATAAATAAAGTTGAGGACACCGTCGTTTCACGAAAATATATCTTAATATTCCTTTCCCTTTCCATCCCATTAAGGGATAAATTTCGACATAAAAATATCCCACGTTTTTTTTCAAGGCCAACTCCATATAGGTACAGTACATATATTATTATGTGTACGATTCAGTGGTTTAGGCGTGAAAGCTTAACAGGCAGACAGACCGGCAGTTACTTGTGCATTTATAACATTAGTAGGGGTAAGTACCTAACACTAATTTACCTACCATTAATAGGTAGGTCTAGTAATTTAAACTGGATGACATCCTACTATCCTACTAATATTATAAATGTGAAAGTTTGTGTATTTGTTTGTTTGTTTGTTTGTTACTCCTTCACGCAAAAACTACTGAACCGATTTTCATGAAATTTGGCACACACATAGAGGGCAACTTAGATTAACATATAGGATATTTTTTATCCCGGAATTCCCGCGGGATCAGGATTCACGCGGAAAAAACTCCAATACGCGAAGTCGCGGGCTTAGATTTTTATGGGACTTCACTGGGGTTAGAGAAGGTTCTAGAGCAACACATAGGCTACTTATTATCCCGGAATTCCAGCGGGATCAGGATTCACGCGGGAAAAACTCCAATGCGCCACGTCGCGTCGCGAGCTTAGATTTTTATGTGACTTTCATTGGGAGATAGAGGAAGTTGTGAAGTAACATAATATATAGGTTACTTTTTATCCCAGAATTCCCACAGGATCAGGATTCACGCAGGAAAAAGTCCTATGCGCAAAAGCACGGGCTTAAATTTTTATGCGACTTTCACTAAGAAATAGAGGAGGTTCTGGAACAACACATAGGCTACTTATTATATCAAAATTCCGGCGGGATCAGGATTCACGCGGGAAAAACTCTTGTATGAAGTAGCGGACTTAGATTTTATGGGACTTTCATTAGGAGATAGAAGAGGTTCTAGAGCAACACATATGCTACTTTATTATCCCGGAATTCCGGCGGGATCAGGATTCACGCGGGAAAAACTCCTATGTGCGAACGCGCGGGCTTAAATTTTTATGCTACTTTTATTGCGAGGTAGAGGAGGTTCTGGAGCAATGTATTAGGCTACTTTTTCTTCCGGACTTCCCGTGGGATCATGATTCACACGGGAAAATCGCCTATGCGCCAAGTCGCAGGCTAACATTTTTATGGGACTTTCACTTGGAGATAGAGGAAGTTGTATGCCTATATGTTATTTTATCCCGGAATTCCCGCGAGATCAGGATTCACGAGGTTCAGGATTCACGCGGTAAAAACTCATCCCCGGGAACGAGGTCGTGGGTTCAGATGTTTATGGGATTTCAGAGGGACGTTGAGGAGGTTATGGAGCATTATATAAGCTACTTTTTGTTCTGGACCGCCCGCGGGATCGAGATTTACGCGGGAAAAACTCCCTTGAACGAATGAAGTCGCGGGCTCATTAATATCTATATATCGGGATATCTACATATCGGGAATCGAACCGGCTCTATTTCTCATGACCAACTTTAAGTTGTTTTCTCGAGGGTCAGCATCACTTCTGGTCTTTATGTCTTGGCACCCGAATGAAAAACTGCCAATATAGTTTAAAAATATATATTTTTTAATTATCGTGGTTAAACTTATGCCTAAAGTTTGGAATTAAAAAACTCGACGTTTATATCTTAAAGTCTTTTTATCGATTTTCTCAAGATCTATGTAGGTAGGTACATAACGGATTTTTGTGCGGTATGACTAAAAAATCAACTGTTCTTAATTTGTGTGGAGCAATATATTTTATATGCCACTATTTATCTTAGAATTCTCGCGGGGTCGGGATTCACGCAGGAAAAACTTTGTGACACACTGAGTTCCACGCGGGCGGAGCCGCGGGCAACAGCTAGTAGATTATAAATTGCATAAGAATAATAACATTATTATTTGATTATAGCACACTTCAAAATACGTCATTCTCGGTGAGTAACTGCTCGACTTCATCATCACGAAATTCATTATTATTCCGTGTAGGTACGTGCCCTACACGGAATAAAATAATATAAACACTAGCATTATTATAATTATCGACTGCAGTCGAGATTCGACCGTAATTAATTAACATAACGTAACGTTAATCGTTACGTTGAGTTAATGATTATATTAACTGTAAAAATTTATTATTGAACCTTATTAATAATTATTTCCATCAATTACTGCGTTTATTAGGTGACTATCCGTCCTGCAAAATATATTAATTGTAAGTAGAGGCCTTTGCTTCGCTTCGGGAAACTTGTTTTTCCGCTCCTATATGTCGTAGAACCCTACGACACATATGTTATACATATAGCCTATAACTTATATTGAAAAAAAATTCAATTCGAACCTGCCCCCGTATTATGAACTCTTAATCCCAGGCAGTTAACGTTCACAACGTGTCGGTGACAGAGACAGCGCCTATTTATATATCTAACGCCTATCTATATATATAAAAGCGAAAGGTCACTGACTGACTGACTCACTCATTCATCACAAAATCTCAGAAACCGCTGAACGTATTGAGATGAAATTTGGCAGGGTAGTAGTTTATAGTTAGAAGGGATCCGCTAAGAACGGATTTTTTTATATTCCACCCCTAAGGGGGTCTAATAGGGGTTCAAAGTTTGTATGAAAGTCCGTCAATTGTAAACCAGGTGTTATGAAAATTGGTGTTTAGAATTATGAAAAAAAATAATGAAAAACCTGTATCAAAGTTTTTTAAAAAATCATCCCTAAATGGGTAAAATAGGGGTTGAAAAGTTATAAAAAAAGTTTGTCTCTTTGTACACGCTTATCTCCGGATCGGCTGAACGGATTTTAATGGAACTTTTACTGAGAGATTCGGAAGGTTTTGAAGCAACATATAGGCTACTTTTTATCCCGCAATTCCCGCGGGATCAGGATACACGCGGGAAAAACACCTTCGCGCCAAGTCGCGGGCTGAGATTTTTTTATTTATGGGACTATCACTGGGAGATAAAGGAGGTTATGGAGCAACATATATTTTTATCCCAGAATTCCCGCGGGATCGACGTTCACGCGGGAAAAGCTCCTATTCGCGAATGAACTCGCGAGCTCAAATGGGGCTTTTACTGGGAGGTAGTGGAAGATGTAGAATGTTATATATAAGCCACTATTTATCCTAGAATTCTCGCGGGATCGGGATTCACACAGGAAAAACTTTGACTGAGTTCCACGCGGGCGGAGCCGCGGGCGGAAAGCTAGTATAACTATAAGCGATAACTCTGATTTGATAGAGAACTGCGCTGTGGTCTTCTGCAAAACTCCGTATATAGCTCCGCAGCACACTTATACTTAGTTTGTAAACAAACAAAATAGCTCCGTATGTAGGCCATAACATCTTGCATACATCTCTCAATTTTGCTCTGCATACAAAACTTCGTTAGCGTCTTGCGAGAAGATCGATTTAGTGCAACAACTTTCTTCGTATGATGCAAATACAATGCGAAGATTGCGAAGTGACATCCTGAGTTTATAAACAAAGTTGTTAGTACGCGGTGAGGTGTCGTGAGGTGAGGCGCAGATGCCGAAGATATCCGTTCGCGTTCGATATCGAATTAGTTTTAATGGCAACCCAAACAAATGCCAGCTTTCCGCGCCTGTGATTAAGAGTCATTGTAGATTGACTGCGAAAATTTAAAATGTCATAAGTAAATTTTGCTTCCAAGCTAAATTGAACTGTGGGCACACGTAATTTTATCTTCCGGGAGTGGCAATTCTATATTCTCGGTGACTCAATAAAGAAGCAACTGCAGTGATAGTGACCATAGTACATAAATAATGGATTAGAATGTTTTGCTTTGTGGATATGACCGCATCCCGCGTATAATACAATCATCTGGCATCCAGTCACGCCAACGCAATGTTTGCCTGGCTCTGTTGTGGTACGGTTTGTTGTGATCGAGTGACTCAGTCAGTACGTTAGTCTACCTTTAACGTCGGGGCGCTATGCTCGTCTCTTTCTCTCGCGGTTTTTAATCGAGTGTTAATCATGAGATAAACATATATGTATATTAAAACCTTTTTTGTTTTTGACTAACCATTTTGATAAGGACAACAGAACTAAGTGAACGTTTAGTTTTAAATATAACGTTAATTAAGTGGTAACTATGCCGGCTGAAATACAAGGACTAACCAGGGTGGTTATACGACAAATAACACCTGATGGTGAGTGTTTATATCTTTATAATCAAGTAATAAATAATATTAGGTACTAATTAAATAAGAAGGTAATGAAACAGAGCAGAAATGAAGAAGGAAAGTATTTAATATAAAAAAATTGTTTCCTCGTTTAAAATTGTGTTGATCCTACCAAGACCTCTAATTTGATTATTAGTTTAATTTAATCGATTTATTGATTAACGGGAAACATAATTATATATGTAATTGGTCACTGTTTAGTAACTGACCACTTAACATTTCTCCTTTTTAAAGAAGAAAAATGGATTAATGACAGCTAGATGACGACCTTTGATGTTTTAAATATCTAGATGGGACATCGAATCCGCGCAAACATGTAAAAAAATTGTGGCTAACTGTTAGCCACAATTTTTATATCATTACGCACACATAGACAATAGACGAACGGGTAAAACATCGTCTGCACGCACACATGCTTCATAATGTTGCCTTGTTTTTTTTGTTTTCATTGTAGGGCGACGCTCAATCTAGACATTTAAAACATCAAAGATGACGACGTACACTTTTGTACACTTCTCAAAGATAAAGTAACTAGCATACCTACCTATAAAGCAATGAAAATTCAAGTAGCCAAACTGGCCAATTACTCCGCAGTTTATCCTACGTCATTTTTATTACTATCGACTTTAAATTAATTAACTATATATTTCTACTAGTCGCGATACTATCACTACATTAGAAATACTGATTAACAAAGGTTTAGGAAAATGTATCAAAACCGCTGATATTAAGGAGTAACAAGTATACGCACTAAAATGAAAGATTAATATTGAATGTAAAAATGTATTAACGAACCGTAACGGTAGCAGATAAAAACTAAAAAGTTTTTCTCCTCCTACGTCATTTCAACTTGTAGGTATACGATGGAAAATTTTGCATAACAACAAGCGGAATTAACGTAGGTCTGGGGGTATGAGGGTACCCATTTGAATACGGCACCACATAACTTTAGCCTTGCAATTTGCCCAAGAAATAGGATTTGAGGAGAAGCTAGTAGAATCATGCCTAGTTGCAACAGAATTATCTAATAACTTTTTAAAATGATCTAATAACTTTTTAAAAATGATAACGTTGTAAGGTGACTTAAAGCTCAATTTACGTGAAATGTGGATAATATATACCTACTTGCAAATTTATTGGACGTTGATGATGGCTTTGCAGAGTTTGGGTTTATGCGGTAACGGGCATACAGCACAACCCTTCCGCTGCCGCCCATTAGTAAAATGGTTAGTCCAATTAGCAGCGAGTGGTTTTAAGATCATTAGTTGATCAGTTTATTGGTAATAATGAAAAATTTTTAGAATATCTTTAAACATAAGTATTATAAAACAATCATTTTAGTGACCATGTTGTGACCCATCTGATGGTAATTAGCTATGAATTCCAAACTGAACATTATTAGTTATAACCACGGAACAACTAGTTACAACTTAACTTAGCCGTACCTATTCTGTAACAGACTAGAACCATGGAATAGAAAACTTATTTAATTATTCCGTGGCTCTAACTTGTCTTAAAAGACTGTTACCAAAGAGCATGCTATATTTGATCCAAATAAACTATATTATTCAATAACTAACTTCAAAGCAATTCAAAATATAGTAAAGTATAATATCACCTGGTGTTCTTCTAGTTTACTTCATACTTACGCAGTAAGCTCACAATCCTGAAGCAACGATAAAGCACTAAAAGTAAGCCTATACCTGGAAACGTTAAAGCATATTAAGTAGTGCGTCTGGCACGAGGTCCATATGAAGCTTTAATTCTACAGTCTCCTCCAAATATGTTGAACCTGACGTTTCTTAAGGCTCTGTCCTGTCTCCCACGCTGTTAATACTGCACATCAACGATATTATGCATAGACTTGTAAAAGATGGTTTTTGTTGCAACGCTACAATATCTCCTTAAATCTTCCTTTAAATAATAATTCCAAATATTTAAATTGGTATGACAATTCATCAGTTAGATTGTTTACATTATTAAGAAATGTAACGTCACGCAAATCAATCTAATTAAATCGTCGTAAAGATAAAATCTTTGCCCGTTCTCTTATCTTAAATCTTTCTACGATAAGGTATGATAATAATCTTATTCATATCTTATTTTTTTATCTTATCATACTTCTAATCTTATCGTGGTTTCACATTTTTCACTCTGTTTTTCATCAATTTCATTGTACATGTGTAAATCTGTTTATCGTCAGCCGGGCGCATCCAAAACAAATGTTACCTAACCGACTACATAAAAAGGAGGTTTTCAAATTAATTTATTCAACTCTAGGTACTATTTACATATATGTAGTGCTGCCTGAAGATTTTCAGAAGGCTACCGGATAATTAATTATACCTGCAAAAAGGAACTTTTGAGACATAATTAATTATACTTCTTATTTATGTAAGTTATTCTTAGCTATAACCATCTTACCCTATGATTAATATAATTATACGCTTACATAATATTTTATACTTAGGCATAGAAATATTAATGTATCTTATCTCTTTTTGTTGTGAATAATATTTTAAATAAAATAAAAATTATTAAATTTCTATGAACACACTTCTATCGATGACACTTACGTCCAGAACAAAGACTGGCAAATGACGCTTTTAGGGTTAAAATTTTAGATACTAAGGCAATGGCCTTTTCTGTTATACGAGTATGTGAATTAATTTGTGAACGGTTCAAAAGTGAATAAAATATATATCAACATAATATGAATCGACAAAAAACCTTGCAATTGTTAACATGAATAGGTAACACGAATTTAATGTGCATACTTACTCGTAGTTCGGTCTGAACCTTGACATCATCCTAATACGTACAATGGAAACTTGTGTAAACGTATCGTAAGATTCGAACGCACAGAGAAAAGAGAAAAAAAATAGGTGTTTTTACATACTAGGTAAGTTCAACATATTCCTGTTAAATTGTTGAGAAATCAATGTTTGCCAATGCATTATGTATGTGCGATATTTCACTGAGAATTTTTATACACAATTGATTTTCTTTCTCCTAGAACAACTATAGTGGGTTTAAGACAATGGTTGTGATCTACAAAACACTTAATTATTCACTTAAGAAATCCTAAGAGAAAATATAAGAAAATATGGAATTTAAAATGATGTTTCTTCAAATATCTACCTATGAAATGAATAACATCGAATTTTCCGATTTTAAAGAACATTGGTATTTCATTGTCCTCTCCACCTATTGAAAACAGATAAGAAAATGGCGCCATACATCTTCTTTTGAACTTTTTGTGTCTGGATTCAGTTTCATCAAGATCAGTGTCAAGTTGATGGTTTACCTGTCTGCCCTTGCTTTCCTTTACAAAATCAAACGTTAAACCATTTTTAACTCGTAGGTAATTCATTGATACACTTGTGAACATCATTTTTTGCATCTACGGAAGAGAAACAGGTTTCATTATAAGTATATACTTACTTTAAAACATTTCAAAAACTATTAGACATCGTAAAATAGCAATAATTTATACTTAATCGTCAAAACTCATGCATTACTCAAGACTAATTTAGACAAAACAATTGAATATCGTTCATTGTCAACGATTAAAAAGGTACGAAGAAGTCTGCTGCATTAATAGTTCTGACTTGAATAGACATCGTTCAAGATCAGTCGATCCCAAGCCGATCGGTCTATTGTTTATCGGGAGTTCAATGCGTCCACACAAAGGTTAATGCCGATGAGTAACTCGCTATTATTTTTAACCTAACGATAGTTGCGTGCCATATACGAGCTATGCTTAATTGAAATGCGAATGAGCTGTGTTTTATCTGGAAGCAGATAGGTGCTTTAAATGGATATGAAAGGATGCATTAGCATGTCCTAGCTTGTTTTATGCTAAGATCAATTAAAGCACAATCTTATAGGTAGTACTAGATTGCTGCAAAGTACGCTGGCATTTAAGACAATAACAAACCACTTTACATGTGTTGAAAGTAATTTGTATCTACTTCGAATTTCGAATATTGAAAAATAATTTCATAATATAAAGTTCACTTAAGAGCATTGATTATTTTTGTAAAAATTCGTGGAATGGAGTAGGTATTCAAATTGAACTTCATAATTCGTTCAACTATACCTACCTAAACCATGGTGAGATCAAAAAGCAACAGATCTTGGAAGCAATTCGCTTCTGAAATGCTGAAAATAGGTTTACCTAAGGTCTAATTTACATGAAAAGGTCCTAATTTCTTAGCTTACCCAGATAAATTGTAAAACCAGGGTTTGTAAAATAATGAACACACAAAGCATCTATTCTCTATTGCAATTGCAAAATATTTTCCGTAAGTATTGATTCACTGGCAGATCTAGAACCCGCTCTGAAATACATAATAGAGTTGTTGGAAATAATCTTGCTAGTTTTATCAAGCATCTGCATGACTAATTTTTCCGATCGAGCAAAACTGGACGATGACTGAGAACAAATGATAGCTTTATACTTATGCGTATGTGCGTATTTATGAATCAGAACCTTTATTACCTAAACCGTAAACCCTAAACATTAAACCTTTCATTACATTTTAATATTATCTTTATTTCATTCAATCCGGTTTTTATCGAACTACTTCTACGCAAGCCTACGCAATAAAACGGACTACATAGGTACTTAGATCGATAATAAATTGTTTGTTATGTTTCATTATTTTCAGACATACTTGAATCTCTTATTTTACCAATTTAGGGGCGAAGTAAGACAAAGTCCGTTCTAAGTTGACGTCTCTTACTCTTAACCAATTAGTTTTTAAGATTTCGTGTTTAATCAATTAGTAAGTCCCCTTTCGCTTTTGTACCCACCGCTCTCCATTTATTGTTGATGTTTTGTTCTATAGATATATTAATTGATAGCATGTCCTAGATATCCAGATATTGAGGCCATTTCGCAACACATAATCAACATAACACATTGCCTAAACAAGCGATAAGCGAGACCAATGGTCAGTTACAGTTTTGCGCATAAAATTCATGCTGTTCTAGTTTCAGACTATAATTTATTTATCAAATTGAATTTCCGTTTTACAGAACTATTTGAACTTACAACTCACAATATCACTGTGTGAAATTAACGCCCATCGTTACTTCTCGCTTAATTAAATAGGTAATATTAATTAGTTTGTATACAAACCATGTCTAATTGCAGAATAAATGTTAATAGCCGAGCGGAAACACGTGATGTCACCCATTTACAATGGTGTTTGGTCCCATTCTGTTGGAGGTTGGAGGTCATGTTATTCAAATTCAAAATAATTTATTCATAAAATTACAAACGATAATAAGAGTCAACAAATTGACTCTATGGTCTATCGCCGTTTCGCAGAGTTGCTTTAAAGTGCTCAGGAAGAAATGGTGAAAGAAACTCGTCAGCACACCTTTTAAAACAAAAGTAAAACACAAAAAGTACATACAATATTATACTTTTAATACAGAAATACACACTAACACCTTAGCGGAACTGGTTGGAGCGTTACTCTTGCATGGTGATAGAGTTTTAGGTACTTATATCCTAGCCTCACTTAAGGTCTAAAATCGATAGTGATTTTCTATGTGTGTCACAGTGTACCCAAATTTCCTTTTTAGCCGATTTTATTGGACTTTGAAAAAATCAATGAAAAACTTAAATGTGCTTAAATCAGATAATAATAGGGTTCTTTTTTTACCGTTTTACCATTTACGTCATCGCATCCTCTTAATATAGATAAATAAAAATTACCCGTACAAAATAGATAATAGTTAAAAAGACGCTTGAAAAACCAAACCAAAAAATAGTCAAAAAGAGGTGTTCCAAAAATGTATGGAGGCTGGTACTAAAGTACAGAAACAAAACTTGGATGTAGAGAAAGAGAAAATTCGACTGTATTTTTAATGTGTATTATTTATTACTAACCTCATAACTTTGCACTGGGTTTTCCGATTTTTATAATTATTTTTTATTCCAAAGCTGATGCTTGTCGTTTGGTCCCTTTGGTCCCATGTAAAGAGGGACATCTGACGGGTAGTTTTTGAGTAATCTCTAATTTTCAATTATGAAGTTAGTAACATTTGTGTAAATACTAGTTATTAAATTGACTGCCCAGTTATGATAGTAATAATAATAACAGAATCATGACAGCTCCATTAATAAGGCTGGCCATTAAGCTTTAGTAGAGTAGTAAAGTTTACTTGAGGTCTCCTTACCACTTTCAATTACCTATCGACACTTTCAATCGATCATAGAGTCAAGATTAGAACACCATAAAGCCATAAACACAAAGTATTCTAATGCGCATAGTAAGTTCGCTCTAGAAATAGTTTACGATTGTGGTTCAACCCAGAGCAGCCCCACTGGTGCATACATTAATGACCTGCTGAAACCGATCAATTGTGATTCTTAATTATTTCAGGTGTTACTTTCCGAAACACCATTATTACTTAATCTACCAATACCACCAAATATTAATTAATCTACCGACTTTGCAACAATCCGCGAGAAAAACCGTATATTTATTGTCAAGTTAAATTACTCTACAATGATTAATCGCAATTTTAATGCCGGATGTCTAGTTTTGGGCCGAAACGCGTTATTGTTAATTGGTGTACTGATGGCCTAGTGCATAATATATTGTGTCTTATTGCATGTTCCTTTGTGAGAGGAAGGTACTATGTGCATGAAATGGTCATACAAGTTTGCTCGTGGATTCTTGCAAAGTAGATTTTTCTTTAATTTTTAGTTGTGATTCGAACGAAGCACGAACTAAAGTCATTGAAGATTTGGCTATTACCATTGTGATAATACTTTATTCTTATTATTGTGGTTAGTTAATAAATAATTACTGGTTTATTTATTTATTATTCATTAAGTGAATAGAATCTGTTGATCATCAGAATCAATTATCGGTTTTTATTTCTAGGTTTTGTTTAGATTACGAGCATATTACTTAAGTAATTTTATAGAAACATGATCATTTATTTTTATTTGTAAGTTAAGTAGATGACATCAGATTATAGCTACTTACTTATAAAACATATTATGGTTTTTTAGAGAAAACAATTATCTCTTATAAGTACTTACTGCCTTAAATAAACAATGGATAAAAGATTAAAAACCACATATAAAACTCAAGCTCAAAAGAACCATTATAAGTCGATCAATTTTAAGACCCGTGAATATTATAATACAGTTACATATAAAACATCGACAGTTACATAAAACGATTTAAAATCGATTGATAAACAGTCTCTCATTAGGTCAGAGTTTATAAAAACAATTTACCTACAAAACATCCACAGCAACCTTCCATCGACTCTATAACTCTGCTATAACCATTTTGGGTGAAAGTATTAATAGCTTTTCGTAACAAACTCAAGGTTTCAGTACATTGAAATCTTACATAAGTGTTTGGTTTATCGGGTTTTATTTGAGTTTGTTTCGTCAATCGCATTGCAGAAAGCATTCCATATTTTTATATGGATGTGTAACGCCAGTATGAGTGAAAGACTCTTTTTTTCTCCTTCAATCCAGGTCAATCCTGCTTGTGCACAACTTGTTGAGCAAATGGCTAGCCAGATTAAAGTCCCAAAAGGCTCTACTGCTCCTCCTTCCTTTCATTCGTGTGCAACGAATTACAGGACACCATTTCTGGAATAGGGAAAGTGGTAAGGAGATATCCTATTTCCCCAACCCCATGGCAGTGCAAACCCAATGTCTGTGCATCAGGCAGTCGGGCCTGCCAGCAATCATCTTCAGGATGCTGTTGCTACTCCTACGCAGGCGCTGCAGGAGAGGCCGCTTTTTTTCGCATGATGGCTTGAAATCCATCAGTCTGTGTCTACACAAACATTTTTGTTTCGGATTACCGAATTCAACAACCATTTTACAAATTAGACCATGACGGTCATATTAGTGACGAACCGATTGACTCTGATATTGCAGATACGTTTACTTTGATGCTAATTAACGGTAAACGTTTCAAAAAACCAACGCTGATAAATCTGCCACAGATATTAAGTAATATTTATCTTGCGTTTAGGAGATAGTTGGCGGTTTTGACCATTTAATACCTACATACTCAGCCTACATAATCAGACCAATAAACCCTACATAATTATATCTATGAGTACACGGAATAGTCAATAAGATATTCCGTGTACGAGTATGTACCTACTTACTCTGACGTGTGCCCATGCTACCCGCGAAATATATTGTTAAATATACATATATGTAATATACCGTACACGTACTATAATAAATGTACGGTGTTAATTATTTTCTTTATTTACTCTCAGATCTTCCCATCTTCGAGCCGCGAAACGCAAATAGTGCAAGGATTGTAAGATTTGTGGGCGAATGTATATTTTTAGCAACGGGTAAATTACAAGTACCTACTAAACACAGTCTTAAACAAAACATAACATCTTTACCAGTTTCAGCACACATTAACTAGTGTATTTTATTAACCTAGATGCATAAACTAGACACACCAATTAACAGGACTAACTATCACTAACATTCTCTGTCCTCACACTCATTACTAAACTAACCAACTAATGTTCTAACACTATGAACTGACTAAACACCCTAGTCCCAATTTTATTCTTGTTCTAGGTCAGTCACAGTTGTCATAGGCGGTAGCGGATGAGTGATGTGCATGCTCGTTTGCTAATTTAATTCCATAAAAAACCATGGGGTCGAGTCAAAGAATCTTTTCAAACTTACTTCTGACTTAGAGTCCTACCTAACTATTAAATCTATAATAGAGGTACAAATATACTGCGCCGCATTTCAAACCGGACTGCTGCCCAATTCAATGCCTAACCTAACAAATAAACTAATAGAGAATATAACACCTCGGACTGGTATAACTTGTCTCCGAAACTTGAAAGAGCTTTAGATTTTTTCTTCTTTCGGTTACCCATCCATCCGTCGTTCAATCACGAGTGCAATCCAAACGCTAGGAGTTCTTTGAAGATATACCTACCGAGCAAACAGGTCTATGAAAGTACCTATGTATATTTTTAGAACGATACAATGAAGCAATAAGTTACGTCTGAATACCGGCCACGTGCAATCGTACAATACCCCTTAATTTGGCGTCTTCCCAAACGTGTGCTACGCTATCACCATAGAAAGTCTGCTATCTTCAAACAACAATATTGCTTTTTGACGTTAATTGGCCATTCAGGTAGGTGAAAAGATATTTATGCAAATCCGTGTAGTATATGTGCAAATCCGTGTAATGTATTAGCAGCGTGTATTGCACTTTGCCTCTATTATGTGTAAAGCAGCAATTGCCCTCACTTTGCTTTGGGAAACATTAAGAAAACCGTGTATGGTAGGTACACATACTTAGAAAATAACTTCCTTCATTTAGTTGTTTACTTCATCAAAATCGCGAATATACCTAACACCATTTTTTTCACCATCAGAAACAACAAAAAATACTTAATTTATGACTTAAACACAAATAAATCAAACAAGAAATTATATTCTTCACAGAGGGAAATCCCGAGCATTATGCAGACTCTCACATCATGGAAAAATGGAATAAATTATAATTATGTTTGTACGTCACAAAGATGTCCACTGACCACCCGAGAGTGAGCGGTCGTTGTGGTAAATACATCACCCAAAGATGTATTTACCGCAAGGCCATCAGCAACACGTTGCAAACGAAGAAATTGTGGTGTGCGATTAACACATTAACCTATCAAAGTTAATTTTAGACCTTATTTACAAACGTAAGTGTTTTAATTATCGTGGGTGATACGAGACGAAGGAAAAGGGAATAGACCCCGCCCAGAGAGTATCTTCTTATGAGTAGGTACTATCTCGCGCTGTTCCTTCATCCTACTAATATTATAAATGCGAAAGTTTGTAAGGATGTATGTGTGTGTGTGTGTGTGTGTTTGTTGCTCTTTCACGCAAAAACTACTGAACGGATTTTCATGAAACTTTGCAGTAATATAGCTTAGACATCGGAACAAGGTTCTCACTTGTATTTACTAAATGGACTATTAAATAAATAACAACTATTCCCATTCCTTTCAACGCCGTCCCCTGACATACCGTACCTACTAGTCCCTATTTGTGTCTTTTTCTGTGTCGGCTACAATTACCACAGGTGGCATCCAAAATAGTGGTCTGCATGCTTATTTGCTACCTTAATAATATAAAAATAAATAAAAGAGAGGCGGTTACAGAACAGCCTTTTAGTCTCTTACTTCTACAACATCTTTAAGTTTATTGTTGTTTGATAAATGTTTATTAATGGTACTATAAAGTACAGAAACAGCATAATGGTTGTATGAATAACTAAGTGAAGACAGACAATTTAGAATAGGTGAAGGAGACCTACACTATTAATCACTATTCATAGTAATAATTACAGAAAAGAAACAGCAAACGTTTATGAAGCATACAGATTACATCCTTTTATTGTGTATCTTGGGAAAATAAGGAAAAGTAAAATATGTATGTCGAACTAGTGAACGCCCTCACTTTGCTTCGGAAAACTTAAATATTTGCCATATTTCAATCCCTTCAGGGTTGGCTTTTGAAAAATAGGTATCCCCCATGTCCATATTTGCCCTTGCGTCATCAGCTATCTTCTTAAGAAAATTCATCAAAATCAATCAAGCTGTTTAGATTTTTAATACAAACTTTCATCCCCTAAGTATTTGAACTCTACAGGGTTTTGTAAAGAAGTAGCCCATGTGTGACACTCGGTCATCAACTACCTATTATTTTGAATTCCATCCAATTCGGGCTGATGTTTTGCCGTGACAACGTCACGGACAGACAGACAGACTTTCGCATATAATATAAGTATAGCCCGAATCCCTCACATAATGAGTGAAGGCTAAGCCCATCAGTGGGTCAGTAAGGTGATGCGAAGATCATGATGATGATGAAAATAAATGTGTCGAAATGTTTAATGAGCGTTGTGAGATATAGGGTGATTTACCATTGCATATGTTTTTCATCTTTTGCTAATCCAAATAAGACAAACTTTTTGTCTCATCAAGCCCTACAATGAAATGAAATGAAATGAGTAGAAAAAATGGGATTAACTAACATTAATTTCTCTCAAATAATAGGTATATTCTACGCAAAACAGACTACAAACGAGTTTCATCATAATTATGTCATTAATTGTTTTATCGTACACAATAATAAAATGATCACATGCACGCCCACAAAATTCCTAGAGTTGTAGGTATTACATGGAATTTAAGAATTCATAATCTCAGATTAATTTTTCATTTTCCATTTTTCGATTTTCAAGGCGGACTTTTTAAATAATTTAAATACCATGGCATGGCATGGGCGAACGCAGCTTATGGCCATATCTAGGGGCTTATTGTATGTAAGTAGATATCTATTTAATTGACCTTCACTACTTTGATTATGTTCTCAATCGTTCTCATTGTAAACTTATCGATTTTTAAGTCGGTTTTTAACTAACTTCAAAAAAGAAGGAGGTTCTCAATTCGACCGTATTTTTATATGGCTTCCCTCATAAGTCTGCACTGGGTACACCGATTTTGAAAAATATTTTATGAAAGCTAGGTACTGCGTAACATCAGGTCTGATTTTGAATTTTCTGTACTTGTTGATTTTAAAGTCGGTTATTTTTCGTATTATTTTGTATCTTTAAGATATTATTAGGTATATGTATGGATTTAGAAATAGAATTAAATAGATCAATAGAATTTAGGTAGGTATTTCATGGTGTGCGCTATCAGGCTCGCCGCGTGCGGGCCTGCGGGGGCGGCGGAAGGCTGGGCCAATGCTAGATCAAGGCCTGGCCGCACAAAGGACGACACGATAGTTTCTGAACAGCGGTTTTACCTAACTGCGAACATTATTGTGCTTCGTTATAAGGCTTTAAAATATTATTGATTTCAAAGCTATTAGCAGCGCTCTGCATGGAACATTAATAAGATGTTTTAGAAATATTTATGTACAATAATATACCTAGATATACCTACCTAGTTGCAGCTTAAGTGCGTGAACAAAAAAGTCTTTCTAAGAGCAATCTCTTTCAGACAACCTGGTTTTGAAGAAATTTTACAAAAGTTTGCTCTGACGGAAAAGCTCTATGTAGAGTGCATAAAATAAGTACATTTTATGTAATCCTCAAATAGTGATGACGATGGAAGAATGGAAGAAATTGAACAAAATGCCAATTTTTCGTAGGTACAATATCAAAGATTTGGAAAACATTTTTAACCGACTTCAAACAAGGAGGTTCTCAACTCGACCGTATAGGTATACCTATGCTTTTTTTATGTTTGTTCAGCGATTTTTTCGTCGTTTAAGGGCAGATTTTGATAATTCTTTTTTTTTAAGTAGATATGCACAATGGGGTACGCTGATAAAGACACCAAGGTCTGATGATGGCATCTTAGAGAAATAGAGGGGAAATTTCGAAAATTGTAGGGACGACTAGTGTGTTTGTAATGTTTTCATAAGTACATAATTAATGCGCTACAATTTCATGAAAGTCTAGAGTCAATCTGATGAAGCCGAAAGACAGTCGAGGGAACTCCTCGACGATTTACTGCAGTTATCTGGTGTTTGAGCTTGATTAATTTGTAGTGACGAGAACTTTACACCTACATGTGCTGAATTGAGCGCCATCTGACGAGTAGTTTTTGAGTTATCTCTGCTTATCGAGGTTGAAGTCGGTTTTTTTTGTAACAAGCAATAATTATTCGTTAGTCCCTAGATGTTGTCGTTGGAGAGAAGTTTGAGCCATGTCGGAAGCCTCGACATTAATAGAATATGAATTTCCGACACCAACTAACTAACCCTTTATTCGACTGAAGCAACTTGGTAAATGACTATGATAGCCTTGGTTCACCAAGGAGTAAAGAGTATTGATTGTATCAATATTGTGAAGAGATTTGATAAGCCTTCATGCTCTGTGCTTAATAGTTTGACTTTAATCAACAAAACAAAATCCACATGTAAAATTAAATCAGTTACTAAGTGTTCTACGAAACAATCTAATCGATGTACGAAACGGCCCGGGTGCGTCGTGTTGCACTTGACCGGTTTTTCTATTGGAGTGGGGCGGAACCGGATAGCGCCGGGCGCAATGCCCTCGGGGCACTTCTGGGTCAGGTGCAATCGATTTATATTCATATGTACTCAATATTCGAGTAGTAAAAGGTATTTCGCGCAAGCCTTACTACATAAGAATGGAACTTCTCTAGGCACTCTGGCCAGTATTATACTAAAGGAGCTAAGTATAGCTAAAATTAACACATAATGCGATAAATTATGTAGATCTATATTAATTATTTATAATTATCTTTTTTTGACCATTTAAAAATGTGTTGTTCTTTTTTTAATAATTTGTAACGATATCGTTTTCAAGATAAAAAAAATCATGCTCATGACTGTAATAGACGTTTAGTAAAAAAGTAACACGACAAACATTTTCTTGTAGCACCATCTAGCGGTGAGAGGACATACTAAAATGTGACTGGAAGCAACCGCATTACAAGACATTGCTTCTATTCACTCACAGATGTCGTATCATAAATACGTAGTTGAATAATATAGACCATACATAGTTGATACGCTAAATAATATACAGACCACGCGTGGTCTGTATATTAGTGGCCACGTCGTAAAGTGAGGGTTTTGCAGTGGCCTAGCAAGGGGGTGGGGGCGGTTCGCCCCGAGTAACACCAACTTGAGCGTGACTCCCAGTCGAGAAAAAAGATACGGGACATACGAGTGAACAAAACCCTATTAAACAAATTACAAATAGGTAGGTACTATGTAAAATGGGCCCGTGGGGTTACCGCCCACCCTGAGTGACACTCAGGCTACCTACGCCACTGGGTTGTTGTTATTATAAAATTATTAATTAGGTACGCTAAACTATGCATTTGATACAAATTAGAGTACTTTCGTAATAGCAATAAATAATAATTATTATAAACATCAGCACGCACTTTATTGGAACGAAAATTCTTAACCTGAGTTGCGTTAAGTTTTTATTTAGAAGAGCTTTACCTACTTACCTTTACTTACATAACAATTTTAGATGAAAAAAAAATCTTAATTCATTCTTTTTAGAGACAGATTCGTAACAAGTAAACAAACAAGAATTCGAATTATCTATCTATATCTTAATCAGGATATTAAAGTGAAAGGTCACTCACTCATCATGAAATATCAAACCAAAATAGCTTGACGTATAAAAAAGTTGATTAATAATAATTAGTAGACAACCGCTATAAGAACCGATTTCGTCGTATTCCAACCCAAATGTAGTTGTCCCACCGCCGCCAGCAAGACCGCGAGTGAATCCCGGCTATTTACTCGCTCAAGACACGCTACAATACAATAGTTATGTTATGACATTCCGTGTAAAGTAAAGAGACGAGAGCGAGTACACGCTGACTGTTCACAACGCCGCCGCGCCGGCGAGTACGCACTCGCGTTTGTATCTCTTTTGTTTATATGGAATGTCTCTTTCTTGGGCGAGAAAATAAACAGTAGCTACTCACTGCTCACCGGCGAGCGGACATCTGCCTAAGGGGGTAAAAGGGGTTGGGATTTTTTTTGAAAGTCAGTAAAAAGTACTTCATCGCGGGCTAAGCCGCGGGCAATAGCAAGTGTTATTATAAAGAAGTGAGATAAGTTGAAAATAAATAGAAATGCAGAATGCTAACGTCAGTCGTTTACTTTTTATAACTTTTTGGCTTTGCTCCAAAATTATGCATATCTAGCATAGGTTCATTCACACCATCGGGTATTCATCAACGTCGGGTTTCCCCCATAACAAGTTTCAATTTCCTTATCGCTCATCAATTTACTTTTATAATTATTATTCATCTTTCTGACAGTCGTCCAACCCAACCTGACCTATTGATACCGTTACTCGAGAGTCGAGGTGTAAAATTAATCCCAGATGTCTTCCTAATGACTGCAGATATATGTAGCTTAATATACACAGTTGGAGTATTTTTAACTTGTTGATTGTCATCGGTACTTTTTTTAACTTCCCGTTTAGATTTTTTTTGTTCTTTTTTCGAACCTTAGACCTTTTGGCGTCCGAGGAAGCTATTATAATTTACGACTATCCCGCGATATGTGTCTATTAGCGTCTTTGTCTGTTAAGTACCTTATTGAATTCTGCACTTTATTTTTATTTTACGTATAAATGATACAAAAACTATCTGTCAAGAGGTCGCTTACCAAACGTGGTCGCAAAACCGGCATAATAACCCTACCCAACCCGCAGTCGCTTCGCTTCGGTAAGCTTACCGCTATGCGTATCTGCCTAGTAATTTTCCACTAATTTAGTCCATGCATTATGTTTCTACGTTCCTACTTCATTTTATCGTTTTTGGGGACAATTTTAATGGTCATATTTAAAAATAATTGGAAATATATAATAAATATTATTTTTTTTAAATCAGATGCACAAACACTGTCAAAATCATAAAGTCAAAATATTCATTCCTCTCTCATCAAAATATCAAACTCTTAGATATAATTACACCTTTATCAAACTTTTATATTTTTTATGCCATGGGAACAAAACCTTTATCCCTTTATTTGACGGGCGGAAAGGTGTGCTAAACAACATAAACTTTATACTGTAAAGTTTAAAAGTTCCTTGAGCGGCCCTTGTTCAGAGAAGTGTGACGACCACTGTACTGTACTGTACGACGAAGACGTAAGGTAATGTCAAGTAACATTTAAATTTTCCAGTGGTTTCCACTTTCCGCATGATGCTTTAATAAAAAAATATTACTATATCGATAACATTCTCACATTCGTTCGTGCGTCCCTTATTTTTAAAAAAAAGGTAAGTACACAGTTATTTCTAAAAGTACGCATATCCTGGTAATCAGAAAACACGATATTTAATTCATTATTGCTCATTAACTTAAAAGACGTGATAAACCCATACCTAATGTAATTTTCCAAGACTTCAACGAATAAGAGACGCAATTATTTATAGTTACTGTTAAAAATTACCATCAGTACATTAAAAAGCAATGTATCAATCCTTTATATCGCAAACTAAAAGATCCAAAAAATATTTAACGTAGAAATCGTCCACGCACGCTATTGAGTCAAGAATATTAGATGACCCCTGAAAAACCGGCAAGTGCGAGTTGGACTCGCGCACGAAGGGTTCCGTACCATTATGTATAAAACGCCAAAAAAATCTGGCCTTTTGTATGAGAACCTCACTTAAATATTGACTGAGTTTTTGTAACCACATATTAGCCACAAGCTACGCCATCTCTTGGACCGACTGGTAACTAAAAGCATGGACTACATATTAGCCACAAGCAATGCCATCTCGTGGACCGACTGGTAACTAAAAGCATGGACTACATATTAGCCACAAGTAACGCCATCTCTTCGACCGTAAGGTAACTAATATCGCTGAGGCGTCGAAAATATTATTTATTAACTTAAATGTTTATTTTATTCTGTTTTTTAGTATTTGTTGTTGTAGCGGCAACAGAAATACATCATCTGTGAAAATTTCAGCTGTGTAACTATTACGGTTCATGAGATACAGCCTGGTGACAGACGGACGGACGGACGGACGCACGAACGGACGGACGGACAGCGAAGTCTCAGTAATAGGGTCCCGTTTTACCCTTTGGGTACCGAACCCTAAAAATGACGTACGTTACACTCCACCATTTTTTTGTCTTATAAAAACTATAAGTATCTACGTGTATTTGAGTACCTAACAATAACCAGACATTGCGTCAAAGAGAATATAAATATTTGATCCCGTGAAGACATAAAAACATTTCGTGCACTGATATGAGAAAATAGTACTGTTGAAAAACCATTGTCGTTTATTTCATTCCATTACAAAGCGGAATTAACTCACTTTAGGCAGGTGTCCCACCGCCGGCGAGTCGGCGAGTGAATCCCGGCTTTTTTTTACTCGCTCAGTACACGTAATAAAAAATATGACATGCGTGTAAACAAATGAAACGCATTATGACCGTTTACACCGCGAGTACTCGCTCGCATAATACGAGTATAATCTCTGGATCATGGATCATGGATTGTCATATTTATCTAATTCCCTTTCTTGAGCGAAAAAATACTACAAAAAATATAACTACTTTAATCAATATACCATTGACTAATTGTTAGGTACGCACACTAAGCCTAAATAATATATAATTATATACCTAATGTTAGGTCCGAATCGTCCGAATTTTTAACCTGTATGTTACTTCAAGTCAAATTTTTCAAGCTGTATTAGTACTAGTCTAATATAAGTATACTATCGACTCTTACTCTGCCACACTAGGAATTTTGCATATTATTTTAGTTCTAATTGCAATGCAATGTAATGACAAGCATGGCCGATCACTAGCACATTAAACACATTTTATTATTTTGCATTTATAAACACCCTTAGCAATCGTGTGTTTAGTTTGCCAATTTGAAATTATTTGAATTTTGATCTTACCTCTATGATTAGCTGCTCGATTTCCCTCAAAAAGTTAACACGTGTCTTCTTCTTACAAGATTCGTCAAGATTTTAAGATTTTTATTCGTAAATAAATACTTTTAATTAGTACCTATGCGAAATCTCCATTAAAACCTTTCCAGCTGACCTCTTTAAGTACCCACTGGGAGTTTTTGCTAAAACAATGCACATGAAATATGACCTTCATATTTTATAAAAATATACACCTCAACATAACGTCTTCATATTTTTAGTAGGTATTTAAAACGAGATAATTATAATCTTTAATGTGTTCATGAAAAGGTAAAGGATTTAACAACGTTTGGGTTCCCTATGTCGGTACGGAATAAAGGTTGTTAAGTTGAGAGTCCATACGTGTATATTACGTGACTAGAGGTTGCCCTAGGCTTCGCCCTCGTCGAGACATTTAACTGATTTTTATACAAACTCTGATCCCTTAGTTTATCCTTTTAGCGGTGGAATATGACAAAATTCGTTCTTAGCGGGCGATTACTAACTAGAAACAAACTGCCTGCGTTTCATCATTAGGTACGTTACGTACACGTACAATCAGTACGTCAAGCAGTTTTCGATATTTCGCGATGAGTTCCTGAGTGACCTCTTGCTTTTATATATAATTATAGATTATAGATTTATTTTCTAAATAAAAGTGATTTCCGCATAATATAAATGTTTACTATTGTTGAGTATTTATGTCTTCGTTGAATTCCATTTATCGCAACTAATAATATATTACGAGTAGTGTATGAAGAATAAAAACCATAATATTTGTGGGCAATAAAACATGCATTTATAGACGGTTCACTTATATTTATTTATTACTTATCATATATCTGGCATATAGACCTTAAGTATGGTTCAACAAGATGTTTATGTTTCTTGTAGTTCTCTTAAAATAGCTTTTTTCATTTATTTTACATTTGCTTCCAACATGGATTTAATTTACGAGTTTTATCGTGAATCGGGGAAGAGGAGGTGTACCTACCTACTCCCCTACACTTCCCAAATAACATATTATGTAAGTATGTATATGCCAAATTTCAGCTTCTTGCTTTCTGTAGTTTCGGCTATGCGTTGTTTAATATAATATGTAGAACATACAGAAACTTTCATTCCCTATTTCAAGCCTTTAGGGGTTGATTTAGAAAATAAGTAGTCGATGTGTGCCCCTGTGTCTTCAACTATTTTTATTCCGAATTTCAGCCAAACCTGGCCAGTGCTTTAAGAGCTTCACAAACAGACAGACAGATATTCGCATTTGGATGGCGGAATCGGTTATTTTTACCTGTACAATTTTAATACTTGTGTATATCTAATTAGTATATAACTCAAAGGTGACTGACTGATATAGTGATCTATCAAAGCACAGCCCAAACTACTGGACCGATCGGGCTGAAATTTGACATGCAGATAGCCACTATGATATAGACATCCGCTAAGAAAGGATTTTTCAAAATTCATCCCCTAAGGGAGTGAAAAAGGGGGGTAATGTTTAAACAAATTCCACGCGGGCGAAGCTGCGGGCGGAAACTAGTTATTTATAATATCATTAAAATAACTACACACTTATCTAGGTATTTACAGGTAAGTCAGAAATTAATAACTTACCACTGAAAACATTACCTTTGTTTTGAAAACTTTGCTTGCAACAAAACATTTATTTTCATTCATAACTCATTTTTTATTACAAAAAGTCAATTAAAACATATTATGACTCTATTTCCGCAAACATCTGGTAAAATAATTACACATGAGTAAAAACAACGCATATTAATTGAGTATCTAACATGGTAAGTATCTAATCCCAAACGATGTAATGCATACGGCCATTCACCCCGCGCCGCGGCCGCGTTTAAAGTTCTGAAAGCAAATCAAAATACATAAAAAAGTAAAAAAACTATAAAGACACTCGTCTCACTTGTGCTTTAGTAATGGAACACTATTAGATAGATGTCTTAGGGCTCATTTACATGATACCAGTTTCTTGCCTGTTGCATACGATAAAATTGAAGCAATAAACTACTTGCATCATCTAAACAATTCATAACATTCTTGACCTTCTTGATAACTTGCGTGTCAAGTTTTGCCTTGATGTAAACAGCACAAACTTTTATTTCTTGTGCGAATCTTGTATTCAATCGAATTGTCTCTGCATTTGTAAGCTCATATAAGTTCAACGCATGAATGTTTTGTTTTGATCGTACCTAGTCTTCAGAGGCGAGAAATATTGAGACAACAAAACTTGCTTGCAATAATCGCATAATAATCATAATAATCGCATCTGCGTGTAAATAGTTCCATAAAATTGATGAATGGCAAATTGCACGTTCTTAATAATTGCATTCAATTTATTGCTCTTGCATGTGCAAGAAAATGGTTTCATGTAAATGAGCCCTTAGATAAAGTGAAAAAGCCTGAAGCGTGAATTCGTAGTCGATTCAGACATATCAGTGAAGTCTCAGTTCCGACACAGTTCCGGCAAATCTTTCATACATTCTCGGCATTGTCAGTGCAGTGTCAGTGCTGACAATGCCGAGAATGTATGAAAAATTTGCCGGTACTGTGACGGAACGGTGACTTCACTGATATGTGTGAATCGTCCGTAACGCATCAGTAATATCTTTATCGAAAATTTATTTTTGTAATGCTTTATATTTATATAAAATTACCGACAAACGGCATGATAAACCACCTTCATATATCACGATCACGGTAAACAAATCATCGATGTGGTGGCAGTAAAAAAAGACACCTAAAAACATGTCAGGGTCGATTTTACACATTTAATTACCAGGCGGGTAATTATTAGCACTAATATAATGAATAAGTGATCAATGACCACGCGTGACATAAGTTTATACTGAGAGTCTACCAACTTCTGCAATGTACACCTTGAGCAGGGATTTTTGACTTGATGTCCTAATCCTAACCTTCGGTGAGAGCAAATGTGTTCTGTGCCCCTGAGACTACAGGATTTCTAGTTAATGTAATCACATACCCTGTAAATAGATAAACAACAAGTTTCAGCAATTTATTAATATCCAAATCCATCATCGCAACCCATAACTATGCCTTCTCATCCCCTAGTTCGGGTCTTTTCTGAATGAGAAGGTTAAGGCCATAGTCCATCACGGTGGCAAAGTGCGGATTGTCGGACTCGGACTTCACAACCTTTGAGTTTGCGAACTCTCCGGGGATGCAGGTTTCTTCATGAAACCATGAAGTGATGTTTAATATATCCGTGTGATGATGCCCTGGCATTCGAACCCATTCCCGCAGAGTTGGAGGCCGAATTCTTAACCGCCAGCAAGGCTATCACCACTTATACTCATAATCCATAGGTACTGAGTACGAAACGCATTTGACGACAAGTCTAGTCAGACTCGTCGGCCTGTGTACAGATAGCTTTACGATGCGAGTGAAGATGTTCTTGTAATCCATGCCGAGTATGAGACGCATTTGACGATGAGTCAAGTCGTCGGTCTGTGTACAGATAGCTTTACGATGCGCGTGAAGATGTTCTCTGTATGTTCCTCAGTCGGGTGGTCCGGAGCCCGAGCCGGTATTTTACGCCGGCTGATATTATAAGCGGGCGCACTCGTCGATGAGCCGATCAGTTCGCGTAAGCATTCACCGTAACAGTATCGCGCGGTACTTCCAATTTGTGTTATGTTAAATTCGTTTCGTTCTTAATAGAAATCTGAAAGTTGTGAATATGGGTAAAGGTGAGTTCAGTTTGATTCAGGCACAATTTCAATTGAATCTTTTTCTTGAATAAATTGGGAAGTTGTTCAATAAGATTGCATTTTTATTCATCAGTGCAATTCGGTGACTGTGAACAATTATACCTATTGCATAGCAAGACTATTTTTATTATTTCGTCTTTTCGGTTATTTTAATCGTGATAGAGCATTATTATATTCTGTTTCTAATTATGTTCTATATGTTTGTAAGTTTGTGGACCAACTCCAATTTCAATCGTAATTTAAATGTAAGCACAATAGCGCTGCTAAATTGCCCAGGAAATGATACCTATTTCGAGTAGTTACAAAAATTGGATTTTACTAACAATTACATGAACGTTCAGATGTGGTCATTAAAATTAAGGGCAATACTTTTTATAGTGTGATATCTGGCAATTTGGCGGAGCAGTGCCACAAGTCATAACCTATACTCTCTGTGGGTGGTATGCAAAGAATTTGTTTGGAAGTATTATGGTACCTACATTGTTGCAATATGTTTGTAATACTTTAAAACGTTTCGATGCAACTTCTCAAACTTTCGTCAAGTATCTAATAACTTCAAGAAATATTCCTTAAATCATAATAAAATAAATAAATTGAAAAAAATTAGCAAAGATTAGCCGGCAAAAAAATAGCTCCCGTTTTCTGGAAGTTCCACTAAAGTATTGCAAAATTTTTTTATGGTCAGCAGAACATTATTATTAGATATTATTTACATAATTTGTAGGCAGGTAAAAGATAGCGTTACAGTACTTACTTACAGTAAAACTTAGAATTTCATAAGGTTTTGTTCCACGGAGTTTTCAACAAAAAAATATAGGTAGCTAAACTGTATTTTTTGCGGCAATGCGGAAACTTAAAGATAGGAGGTAAGAGGAAGAGGAGGTAGCCTGTACCTATACCCATTTCAAGAACAAATTAAAATTGACTGCCTAATGTAATGTCAGTTAAAGATCCGTCCCTAAACAAACAAAATAGATAGGTAGGTTAACTATTTGAAATTAAGGATATCGTCGTACTCGTAGTATTAGGTAATAAACAGTATCTATTTGTCAGCTATGTAAGTACGTAACTTTGAAAAATATACATATCTATTCAAATAAAAATGATTTAGACAATATGTCATATGAGTACCTACACTAGCGGCACGCTATGATGGCCGGTTTGACACATTACAACAGTGATGTTCTCTGCGTACGTTCGGTCATATCGACGAAATCCACAACAAAGGGCTTGAACAGAGTCCAAATTAACGAGCAAGGGTCAACAGTAATGCAGTATCAATATTTGAAATCCAAAGCCAGGTCAAAACTATATCACAATCGCATTGCACTGACAGTTTATACTTTTCGAAGCAACGTCAATTCGAAACTGCTTTGTTTTGCATTGAGCATTGACGCGAGTTTGCCGGAGGTAGTAGTTGTGCTAGCCAGCGATCCTATGTGACGATCGTATTAGATTCCATTTTTAAAAATTTTCAATTTAGAAAACCAAATGCCGAGTTGTGGTATATATCATATAAAAATAAAAATTTTACCTTTTGTATGAAACAGCTGATATTTTTTTGCGATTTCAGAGTTTTGTCCACATAGTGAAAATTGTTCATATTCACAAGTACATTCACCCCTTAAATGGTGCAAACTGATTTTTCTACACTTGTATACATTTTAGAAATCAATTTAATAAATAAATTTTGAGTCCTAAACCTAAAACTACATTCGATAAAATTTATGAATCTCTGCACATCACTATCGTCAATAAAGTAATACAATTATTTCCTTCAAAGTCGTTATCAATTAATACGGAACTTCATGAGCGGACAAACGTCAAACCGGCCATCATAGCGTGCCGCTAGTTTAGGTACCTACATACTTATATTATAACTGAAAACCACAGTTTAACAAATATTAAATGCGCTATAAACAATATAGTCAATACATGGAATCTAATATTACTTATTAGGTTTGTTTAATCGCAGATCCAACAATGACTATGAGATTTTTTTGTTTGTCTCAAACTCAAATCATTTATATCAATACACTTATTAACGTCAAATATTTTGCATTCATCACAAATTCGCTAAGGTGCCAATAAATAGGTATAGAATGTTTAAATTTGGTAAGTTTTTTTAGGGAAAAAGAAAGAAACGATGATGAAAGAAACTCTTAAACCATCTTTTAAATACAATACTGATTATTTATAACAAGATTTTTACATAATTACTAACTTCTGTCTCCCGAAAACCTGGAAATCTGTTTTAATAATTTTGCAATAAGTGACCAGTAGCGTAGTACTAAAAGAAAATAAAAGATCTTGGTCATAATTTCTTATTTACCACTCACTCATTCACCTAAATTAAAAACTAAATCAACACGCGTTCGTGTACAAATAACTTAAAACAAGCAGGTTTTCGGAATCCGGGACAGAGAAGTGTAATTAGTGGACACTGGACAAGTTGCGAAATTCCCGAAAAATCCCGGATTTCCCGGCCACCTGGCAACCCTGGATTGAAGTCACATAGTCTACTTCGTCATAGTGACTTGTAAATATTAACTGCAAGTAATATGTTCAAATATCCTGTTTAATTCGTCTCGTCATGAGTTGAATAAAATGCAACAACACGAGTGATGTAATGAATTGATTATTATCCGTGAATCAACCGTAAGGATATTAACTATCTTTAGTCGAGTAGAACCAGGACAACATAAAGCAAACGAGGATAAATATTGATTATTATTAAAAAAAGTCCGCGAAGGAAAATATGGTTCTATAATTGTATCAAAATATTCTGCAGAAAGTTGAGCGCAGTGCGTAATAAGAATTCGAAACCGCGTAAACGCCAACCCAACGTAACGAAGCACTTCGCGAAGTGTCTTACCTTACCCCAGTAGAAAAACTAACAGTTACGTGGTCGAAGTTATTCGGGCGTACAGTGAATCCATGCCCAGTTCCTAGTCATGCATTAAATAACACAAGTATCGACCTACCTTTCGGTAAGACTGAAATAAGTAAACTTAAATTTTATTAAACCTTTAGATGTCTTATTAACGAACGCGGCGTAAAGTGACTCCAGATTTTTTTGTCTGTCATGTTATTCTCTAAAGTCAAAGGTTAGAAAAAGACAAAAACATTTTAACTCGGAGTATCTTTACACCACGTTTATTATTAAGACAGTCGATGTTTTGTAATGGAATTGTCAAATTTACCATAAAGTATGGAATAGTAAAAAACCGCTTCGCTTCGGTAAGCTAATTACAAAGTAGATAGGAATGTTTATACGGATATTTGTTAACCGATTAAAATAAATTAAGCAGGCTTACTACAAAAAATCAACCAATGGATGCTATCTAACGAGCTGGAATAATACTTCGTCTTGTATTTTATCGCAAAATTTTTCAAGGAGAGCGTAAAGTACCGCGCACACACATGCGCTGAACCCATAAACACAAAACATAAATTACAAAAATCATTGATTTTCTTTTGCATTAGTAACCCTGAATAATAAGTAGATATTATTCTCAAATATTTATCATATCAAACTATCAAGTATCAACTTAGTAATAAATCGTTGAGGATGGTCACTGGTCAGGTTGGTTCAATAAACGTCTGTGGAAAAATTGTGCATGAAAGGCACATAAGTAAGTGCAGTCCAAGTTCAAGCCAATTTTTCATCCCACCTATTCGAAAAAGACGACTTGGTTCATGGAATTTTCATATTACTTTCCCTCCCCGGGGGAAGGAAGACGGGGAGGAAAAGTAAATTCAGTTCGGATTGTTAGAAAATGGTTTTGTTTTGAAAAACGAGTTCTTTAGTTAGTTTAATTGGTTTAGTCGGGTTAGTCGGGTTAGTCGGGTTAGTCGGGTTAGTCGGGTTAGTCGGGTTAGTCGGGTTAGGGGAGAAATGGGTAATGGGAGTCAGCGGGTAATCGTGGTCACTACGGTAACTCGCAAACTAAAATACCTTGCGTCTCAAACGCTTCGAAGCCAAAGTCACTGCATGCCCCTAACACCCCGCGCGCACCCCCGCTCAGTTCACCTCAAGCGCTTAGAAAATATGGTTGCGACACTTTTTTCCACCATTTCCGTATAATCTTTCGGGTGCAAATAATAATTGGCAATTGCATTTATGCAATATTTTTCGGTTATTTTTGTATTTAATTCCATAATTTGGTTGTTTGAGACTAGGTTAGCGAAATATTTAAAGTGATAAATATTTAAATATCTGTCGAATAATCTTTTTTTTGTAAGTGGTCATATTAGGGTAATGAGAGTCAGGATGACTCTCATCCCAGGGTAACGAGAAAAGGTGCAGTTAAGCAGCATACAACAATATTAACGTTAACACCATTGAAAGAATTACTTATACAGAAATAAAATAAGAGAAAAGGGACTTCTGAGTCAGATTCGACTCTCACTGACATTTGTGGCGATGAAGAGAATGATGACCTGGAAAATACTGCTGATATAGGTACTAATACTTGACTTATTTGTTGCGCATTTGGCGTCAACGGTCTTTTGGGTTATGGGCGCACGCAGATTGCATCGAATGGAATTCTGCGGAAGGTTATGTGTGTGACAACAGCTAATATTATGCTGACTCCCATTACCCAGTCAACATGACTACAAATACCCGCGCGTGCGGGCAATGGTGGTCAAAGTTACTTTTTTTTTAAACTTTTATTATTAATTAACTACGTTCCCAAAACTAATGAAATTCGTCAGACTGATGGTCGATTAGGTATATTACTTAAAAAATATATAATTATAAACATTACTCGAAAAATTTGCGTTTCAGTACCAATATTGCTTAAGTGACTCCCAATACCCATTTCTCCCCTAGTCGGGTTAGTCGGGTTAGTCGGGTTAGTCGGGTTAGTCGGGTTAGTCGGGTTAGTCGGGTAAGTCGGGTTAGTCGGGTTAGTCGGGTTAGTCGGGTTAGTCGGGTTAGTCGGGTTAGTCGGGTTAGTCGGGTTAGTCGGGTTAGTCGGGTTAGTCGGGTTAGTCGGGTTAGTCGGGTTAGTCGGGTTAGTCGGGTTAGTCGGGTTAGTCGGGTTAGTCGGGTTAGTCGGGTTAGTCGGGTTAGTCAGTTTAGTTAGTTTAGTGACTGTGACAGTATTATTCCTGAATTTGAGGCGCCTTTTATTTTCTCATAGGGGGGGATGAAAAGTAGAGTGTATCACTCGGGAGCAAATATTTTTGGCTCGGGCGACATACTTTGAATCCCTCGCTACGTTCAGGATTCTACTAAAGAATCCCTCGCTACGCTCGGGATTATACTCTAGAATCCCTCACTTCGCTCTGGATTTAAAAAAGCGCCCTCGCCGAAAAAATATTACTTTGCGCCCTTGTAATACAATCTACTATTTCATCACACCTATTCGAAAAAGACGACTTGGTTCGGACATAAGGGGTTCCAAAGTTGCTGTTTTCTATTCAGCGGGCGGGAATGAATTTTCATACAACTTTTCCTGCCGGCTAGATCTTTTCCGTCCTATTTTGAATTTAGAACATTTTAGTATTTTGCGCTAAAGAAATCGAACGCAAATATTGTTTGAATAAAGAATGTCTGGTACGACGCGAGGGCCCCGCCAGCTGAATAATAAAAAAAGAAATCAAATTAAGATTTCGTTTTCAAATTAAAATTAAGTTTTCGTGCATTTTTACGTATTATTTTCTATTATTTTCTATTATATATATATTATTTTCTCATAGTGGGTGATGAAAAGTAGAGTGTATCACTCGGGTGCAAGTATATTTTTGGCTCGGGCGACGTACTTTGAATCCCTCGCTACGTTCGGGATTCTACTAAAGAATCCCTCGCTACGCTCGGGATTCTACTCTAGAATCCCTCACTTCGCTCTGGATTCAAAAAACGCCCTCGCCGAAAAAATATTACTTTGCACCCTTGTCATACAATCTACTATTGTTATTCCTGACGTAGGTATACAATAATTTATTTCCCGCTGTCTGCGGAACATAATGACTAATGATGATTGTGATGATTACGTGCGAACATTCGTGACTTTTGACTTCTTAGTACTTGCTCATGAGGATACGAGTACTATAATTATGAAGAATTGTACTTTGGGATCTTGACACTTCTAATTTACATACCTACTACTAGCAAATTATTCAGACACTGCATATTTTTACTGCCTACCTATTTACCGTTGCTTTGCAAGCATAAATGAGAGTTATTAAGTAGTTGGGGATTTTCGGATATCGACAGGATTATAACATACTTACCTACATAAAATAGGTGTATTATTGGGATGGCCTAGACTAGAATACTGACCCCGATGACTTAGAAGCAGGCCCACCCACTCGGTAGTAGGACTCACTTTAAAATTATTATCAATTTTATTAACCGACTTCAAAAAAGAAGGAGGTTCTCAATTCGACCGTATATATGCTTTTTTTTATGTACGTTCAGCGATTATTTCGTCGTTTATGGGCCGATTTTGATAATTCTTTTTTTGTTGTAAAGTAGATATGCGCAGTGGGGTCCCCTGAAAAGGAAACCAGGATCTGATGATGGCATCTCAGAGAAATCGAGGGGAACTTTCGAAAATTGTATGGACAACTAGTGTGTTTGTTCATGTTATCATAAGTACATTAAAGCGCTACCATTTCATGAAGATCTGGAGTCGATCTGATGAAGCTGAAAGACAGTCGAGGGAACTCCTCAACGATTTACTGCAGTTATCTAGTGTTTGGGCTTCATTAATTTGTAGTGACGAGAACTTTACACTTACATGTTGAATTGAGCGCCATCTGGCGAGTAGTTTTTGAGTTATCTCTACTTATCAAGATTGAAGTCGGTTTTTTTTTTGTAAAAAGCAATTATTATTATACCTAATTGATACTGGAAATTTTCCGTGAAGCCGAAATGGATGGATAGGTAGGTATAGGTATTCTGGGTTGAGTCAGCCGCGAAACGAGTTATCTTGTTCCGTCTGGGAGCTTGAGATTGAGCTTTGGAGTCGTTCCTTTCATCTTCCTTGTTTCTTGGATGATAACGCGTCGGTGATGCCTTTGTAATTACTGATATCATAAATTCATAACCGAATTAAAACTACAAAAGTCAAATCCAACCAAACAAACCAAACAGTCAATCTTCTGAGGATTAAATTGGACAATATCACAAAAATTTACACAAATTTACTAAATTTTCCAACTTTCGTCCAATATTCCACGCCAATAACTTATACTTAATTATAACCATTGCAGAATATTACTACTGGATTAACCTTAACATTACTTTGTTTCAGTATCAGACCAGCTGCTGTCAGATATTGACAAGTTGCCCGCGGTGCAGCTTGGGGACTTCTTACTGCAGATAGAAATCGAGGAGCCCTCGGATTCCGTGCGAGACATCGCGCGACGAGAGCTGAGGGAAACGCCCGATGTTGTCAAATCCGGTGTGGAGGAGCTCAGAAGGATACTGAAAGGTAACGGATCCCTGTAAAAAATATTGCAAAACAATTTTTAAGGTAAACCTTTACATGTCTAGTGTCCAGTAATTTTTAGGCCAGTCAAGTTTTCTTATTCATACCATTTTCGGTTCAATTTGAATTTTTTTTACATTTCACAAGTAAATGCGTCATGGTGCTTAAATGGCGATGGAAGGAGTTGCTAAATGATAACAACATACAAAAATACCGTTTACCGCGTGTAATGTAACTTGCATACTTATATTTCAACTCGGTATTTCATAAAAGAAGCACTATTTTCCGGATAAAAATATTGAAACCTACTACTGCGCTGCGATTCTTCTATACTACTAATTGTAGATTTGATTAGGGGAAAAAATATAAAGACGAGTCTCATTTCATTGTTTATGTTGGTGCCTTAACGAGCAAAAAATCCATAAAAAATCTTAAAGTTTTGAATACTGAAGACTATCTTGTCCGAGCCCACCTTGTAATCAATACGAGTATACTAATGACAAAGAGTCAGGCAGTTGTCCGACTATCGGCGAGTAGCTATGGGCGATTTTCTCGCTCAAGAAAGGGACCCTTCAGGTCCACAAAGTTGAATTCACATAAATATGACATTCCAAGTAAACAAAAGAGAAGCATATACAAGCGAATACTCGCCGACGTTCACGAAATGTCATATTTTTTGGGGTTGCACGACTTTGGTCAAGTATTCGTCAAATCGGCAATTCGTCAAATCTGAAATTGATGAAGTCGGTAGTCTGTCAAATCGTCTGTGTGTTCAGTTATGAAATTTGCCAAATACGCTATTGGTCAAGTCTATTTACAGTCGATGAAGACATGTATTTTGATTTCACATAATATGTTACTTGTAGGAACTAATGTAGTGAATTAGTCATAGTGAAATATAACAGAAATAAAATGAGGTAATAAAAACATCACAAGGTATTTTAATTGTTACAGTTGATTATACCTACTAAAATTACATGACCAATAGCGTATTTGTCAAATTTCATAACTGAACAAACAGACGATTTGACGAACTACCGACTTGACCAATTTCAGATTTGACGAATTGCCGATTTGACGAATACCAGACTTGACTAAAGTTGTGCAACCCATTTTTTGTAAGATTTGAGCGACAAAACAGCCGAGCTATACTTGCCGACACTCGCCTGCGGTGGGCCGCCAGCCTAAGTACAGTGAGGGGTTTACACGGGTCGATTTTCGCCGTGCGGCTAGTCGCTTCACAAATCGTCTCACCAAGCCGCATCGCTAGCCCATTTACACTGGTGAATAAAATCGCACGCGACTCGGTCATTCCCTTCGAAAATGTTGAGAAGAATAGGTGTTCGTGCCGGAATTGAAATAGTCATTGATTCAATTATTCAAAAATTGCTCGAAGAACAAAGAGAGATGAAGATTCATGCGGCGGGCGATCGCCTGCAACTGATCGATTACATGGTCGATTTTAGTCACCAGCCGCATGCGGCCGGTCGCCGCGCGGCCAAAGTCGGATGCTACCCAAAGTTGGGGCTTGCGGCTTTAGTCACTTGCGACCGCAGGAGTATATTGTTCTATGCTTGCGACCTAGTCGAATTGCCATTTAGACGGTCGATTCACGCCGCGCGGCAAAAATCGTGCGGCTTTAGTCACCCGTGTAAACCCCGCATAAGGCAGCTGAATTCAAGCTGATATGCTCAAGTCCTTTTTATTATGCAAAAAACTTCATAATTACATAATATTGTCTTTTCATTATGTACCTAGCCAACTTAGGTACATAATTATTACATTTTACCATACTTATGTACGGCCTTATGTATGGTATGTCCTTTGTCCGTCAAGCATTCGTTATTGGCGACTCGATAGTCGCTGTTTTTGATTTACGGTTTGTAAATATTGTCGAAGTGCTATCCACCTAACGCAAATAATGACCTCCTCAGCAGCCGCACATATATTACATCTCAAACATTCGATTTTTTATACGTACTTACTTATAAATATTTATTTAATTGTTATAACTTTGTACCCACTTTGACCTGAGCCTTCGAACTTAAACTTTGTGAGCACATAAATACCTACAGGTTGTCATTTTTATTTATATCTGCAATTTGTAGTCATTACTGACTCAGATTAGTAGGTAAGTACAGTACCTAACTACTCAACTCAATTCTGACCATATTCTGACTTAACTCCGATTTAACTTAATGACAAGCATTGAAATAAGGCTTGTCATGATCTTTAGGGATTAATTTCCAACATTTATGTTAAAGAACTAATTTTCGTCCTATTATATTATGTTAAAGTCCAAGTCCATCCAATTAGGTCGAAATTTGACCGTAAGCGTCACGAAACAAGGCTTGTATTCCCTAATACCTTGAGCATGAGTTGAGTTTTTGTAATGACGTCCTTGACTGCCCTAAATGACACTCCCTCACCGAGATCATTCGCCTTCCAAGTGTCAAACTTGACCATGAACCATGACATAAAAAAAGCTTGAAATAAGATTAATTTTGTAGGTATAAATTCGTAATGCAGTGTAAGTGTTTTTGAACTCATTTTACAAGTCTTCGGTAGTATAGTGGTCAGTATCCCCGCCTGTCACGCGGGAGACCGGGGTTCGATTCCCCGCCGCAGAGGTCTTTTTTCCAATTGTTTATTTAATAATGTAATATAAATTCGCATTGTTTTATATTTTTACTTTTAATGTTTATTTAGATTTAGAAATTAACAATTCTATTACATTACAGCCTTTCTAGTCTGTCAATGATTGAATATTTTCAACATTGCCGTTTAAAAATGCTCAATTTTGACATTGCGTGCGATTCTCTCAGTGAAAGAGCACCTTGATGTATATGTAGCAACTTAAACGTAAAACCGTCTCTCCCTGTGGTTATCAATGTCGTCAATTCTTGTCAATGGTCTTCGGGCGGATAAAACTCCTGTTATTCTAGTTTTGCCGCTAATCTCTATGTCCAATCCGCACTAAAGCAGCGTGGTGTATGCTATAAATCTTCTCAGTTTCAATGAAGCCCATGCTCTGTAGTGGGCCAGTGATAAGTGGATTTAAACGAATATCATCATCATCATCATCTCAACCCATCACGGCCCACTATTGAGCACGGGTCTCTTCTCACAATGAGAAGTTTATGGCCATATTCCACCACGATGGCCAAGTGCGGATTGGCGGACTTCACACACCAATAATACAATATGTAGTAAGGGCCATTTTGTATTTCCAGAGGACAACTCTCTTCACGCCCCTCTGCACAGTGACGCGTGGCTCATCAGGTTCCTCCGACCCTGCAAGTTCTACCCAGAGAGCGCATATGAACTGGTAAGTGATTTTGACCTATAACAAAAATGTGATACGAAAAGAACATTCATTATATCTTTATAGTATGTAACTGATTTCTGTCTATACAATAAATATAGGTATATACCTACCAAAAATACTACTGTCGGAGGGCCTTCATTACCATCATAACCAAAACATTGTTGTAAGATTTTCGTTTTTGTGTTTTCGTATGCCCCAATCTTGTAAAAGGTTTAACCGATACCTATGGCAGAAGTTTCCTACCTACTGTATTGTGGTAAGCTCATAGATTTATTAGGTATATTACTATAAGTGTAGGTATGCTAAATCTATGGGTAGGTAAGCTTCACTGATAATTTCACACCGTAAAGAGGTCCCTAGACGGTCAAAATTGCTTGACAAGCATTTACGTGCTTGACAAGCATGCTTGACGAGGCCATGACATCAAAAAACATTCTTGTCAAGCATTCGCATCATTTTGTCGGACATCATTGTCGGACAGAGTGACCCAGTGAATTTTTATATTTTGTATGTTCTCGATTAAAATTTGTTCGTAACAAATTAATTTTTTTCTTCAATTCCTCAATGCTGATATTACTCTTATATATTTTTAAAATATCCACCATATTCGTAAGAGCCATATTCTTTTTATTTTTGTCTTTATAGTCCCGAGTCTTAATGTCCCACAATATCGTCGCATCTTTGTATAATGATATCAACAACAAAATAAAACCACGATCACTATAGTCGGCACAATCATAAGATTCCGATATGACGGCTGTCATCACAGTGACAATAGTGAAGTACAACAAAAATCGATGCATTAAATAAACCGATTTATAAAATTAACCGATTATAAGTAATAAGACTTTCTAATCGTTTCGTTAATTAAGTTCGGAACGATAATTTATAAACCGATCTCTGATTGTTTTCTTAACATCAGTTAAAAACAGATGTAGCGTTGAGATTAACACCTAAAGGGATAATAAGGCAATTTGACTAGTAAGTTAAGGTGAGGAAATTATATTAGTTATTAAAATGGAAATTTCATTAATCTAGTGAAAACGAAGAAACTATTAAACGGTTAATAATTATCCGATTTGAGTGGAAAAGGCTTAAAAACGTATGTATCGGGAATTTATAATATCTACGAAAAATCGCAATGCTTTAGACATATTAAGGAATCTATAACTATTTGTATTTTGGGTGTGACATGGTAGCACATACTTTCGATTATAGTAATGTATCGATTATGGTCGATTCATAAATTGTTTCAAGAGGTCACATAACTATTAATCCAGCCTCCTTATAAAACATTGTAGTGACGTCTTAAATATTTGTTCAATTTTACACAATTTATGATGTAAACTGATTAAAATAAAATAAAATTATTTATACAATTTATAAATAACACAAATAAAAAATAAGCAGGGATGATTTACATATTTCGCCAGAATTTCTAGTATTTACCTATGTAAGTACGTATAAGTAAGTAAGTACCTATCTAAATACTCGTAGCAAGTAAACAATATTACTCCAATTCGTTTAACCCGCTAGTTACTTGCGTTTAATATTACGGACTAATGCCTAATTAAAATATTTAACAAACTGTGGGCAATTTTATAACATCATGCTACGAGCAATAGAAGCGATGTACCAATAAAATATGTTGCAAAAATGGGAAGAAGTGTTTATTATCTGTAAACATAAAAACAATTTTCCAAAGCGAAGAAGAGGTGGATTCACAAGTACATTATGTACCTACTTATAAAGCTGCATTGATAATAAATATAAACTGTATACTGTATATGCACAGTAAATAGTGCATTGCATAATTTAACCAAAGTGACCTATCATTCACTACGAAATATCTTCACTTCATAGTATCATTACCAGCGATTCAAATTAAAAAAATATATTTCCGTAATAAGTAAGTTGAAGACGTCCATACAAGGTTAGTTTGTGTTCATACATGACAGACGTCATATCGGAATCTTATGATTGTGCCGACTATAATAGGGAATATGCATGATTTTTTTTTTATTGTTTTTATAGCTCATTTATGTTAATATAACACCGTAAAAAAATATACGAGTCATGGGAAAGTCCAAATTTATTTTAAATTAATTAATGAAAATTGCAATGACATAAGGCCGATTCAAACGCCGCCCTTTTGGCGCGTTCTATGGTGACGTCATCGTTCGTCAGGTTGGAGTTGTTTACTAACAAGTGGTTATGAGCGAGGTTGAGAAAGAGTATTTTATAGTATTAAATTTACGTTTTCTAGTTTAATTTCATAAACGGAAGTATGGATGGAAACCGAAGACCTTATTTTAAGTAGGTTTAATTGTACCTATGTGCAAGAATACGAGATGGAACGCACCGGACAAAGTATTTTTTCATGTTCCACGGGACGCTTATATAAGAAAAAAGTGGTGTAAAATTGTGAAAAGAGATATTATATCTACAAAAAGCACTGCATGCTGTTGCGAAGATCATTTTAACGTAAGAAGAAAATAATTATTTCTACCAAATATTAATAGTTTTGGTTTAATTTGGCTTACAAAAGTACAAACCCTGAAAAGTTGATTAGTAAGATAGTAAGATTCTCGTTCAGATCTGGGATAAAAGCAGATTTGATTATAAAGTATTCCCAAACACGGATTTATTTATTAACAACCATTTATTCCTAAAATGTGATATGAAGGATATAGTATAATTTGTATGTAGAAGGTTAATGGCTAAATCTTTACAGGTTATGTTAAAGACTTTTATGAATTACATAGAAAAACTGTACGAGAACCATGTACGAAGTACGAACTTATCATGAAAGCATCAATTTGCGGAAGATTATCCGACTGCGCCTTTTGAAATCCACTTTCAGACATTGTTAGTCATTCAACACACCACTAACAAACAAAAATCACGCAAGAAGTATACGATAAACTCTGAAAGCAATCAAATTAACTGAAATATAAATGAAAACAGCTAGTTCTAGTACCTATGTTTTTGACATGTCCATCGCGAAGGATGACGTCACGCCGATGTCTAACCAATAGCGTTGCGTTTCGACATTTTAAATTTGCCTCGTAAAATTTGCAAGTTTTATAAATTTATTTTAGTGATTTTAAAAAGATTAAATAGAAAATAATGTGACAGATATCATTATTTTAGCGATAACGACTGTACAAAAAATATTTACTTAAATTTGAATGACATGCATATTCCCTATTGCGCCGCTGCCGCTGCCGCCATCATCACCGCTGGCGCCGGCACTGTTCGTGTCGCGTGGTGTCGCCATGACGTTCCGCATAGTGTATTTTCTATGTTCCGTAGTACACTGAATGTGTTGCTTGACAAGCATGTTCTAAATGATCAAGCATGCTTGACAAGCATTGCAAAAATATAATTTTTCATCAAGCTTCATCAAGCATCGAGTTTGCTTGTCAAGCACATCAAGCTTCGTTCTAGACGGTCAAAATTTCTTGACAAGCACGTTAATTTAACGTGCTTGTCAAGCAATTTTAATAGTCTAGGGACCCCTTAACTCTGACAAGGATATTATATTAATTATTTGTATTTATTTATAGGCTACCTAACAGCAAGGCAACGACAATACTATGTTAAATTAAACAAATAGATTATCTCCAAACTACTAATGAGACCTTTATTTATTTACTTTATTTACGTTGATTTAAACGAACCTGACCTTCTCAAGGCAAAAATAAGATTTTACAAGTCAGAGAGAAGAATTAATATTCCTTGCAGCACTCGACAAGTATGTCTTGCCTGTTCGATGTATTCTCAAAAGCCGACAAACATGTCGACGAGACAATTAATGGGAATTAACGGTCATGAGCGAAAACAACGGTCAATTGGCGGTAGGATTACCAGGTGCTTGGGAAATCCGGGACTGTCCCGAAAGCGTTTTGCCCATATCGTAAAGTATAAATGTGTACCGTAATGGAACATACCCATACTACGTTACCCATTTTTTAAATCTTCCCCCTCCCTCCACTGCGTGATCAGTGACCACCCTTAATATTTGCCCTAATGACACTATTCTAGTGAAAGTCCCATAAAAATTGGTCGAGCAATTTAAGCGATTAGCTGGACAAACAAAAAGACGGACAGACAAATTTAAAAATCGTTTGTTTGTATTTTAGTATCGTGTAAATAACTATCTAAGTGAACTGGAAAAAACATTGTTATTTTTATATCAGAAACAGACACATCAATTTTATTTTCCGCGTCAGTTAGGTAGGAGTAGAATTACCCCAGAAACATAAACCTGTATCAGAGGAAGAGAATTATCTATAGGTACCGTTAATTAAAACATAAAAGATTTACGATAACACGTCCAATTTTATTTACAGATAAAACGGTACTACAATTTCAAGGTGAAGCACCATCAGTTGTACGACGGATTACTGCCCAGTAGAGAGCAGAACGTCTTCAACCAGAACATTCTGACGGTGCTGCCGAACCGAGACCAGTTGGGGCGACGGGTGCTCATCCTTGAACTAGGCAGTGAGTATCTTTTGGTTTAGAGTTCCATGCCTAAAATATGACTAACGAACCCCCTTTAATATACCTAATTTTTCTGACTGTCACAGGGCTCTATCTCTTGAATTAAATTAGATGTAGGTACCTGTACCCCTGAATTTTTGACAGATAGCGTGGTACAGTGCGCTCAGCTTATCTCTGAAATGGCAAAAATTGGAACTAACGCCGCCATGTTAAAAAGTATAATCATAAGTACGTTGTGGTCAAATGCGTCCGACAGCGCTTCTCTTCATTTCAATTGATTTGATGAAATTGATGATTTATCTATCTGTCATATAACTATCCAACGACAAAGTTGCGACAACGCGACAAAATGACGCACACGTAAATAACGTTTCTGCCATTTTTTATTGCTACTTTGTCGCAATCACTACGATTTGTATTCGCTGTAGTTGCGTACAGAAGTCACATTATTATTCGCTAGTGATGTTGCTGCGACAGGTCATTAACTGACGGGAAAATGTCGCGATGCTGTGCAATTTCATACAAATTTTCATCCAACGTTATGCGACTCAATCAAACGTCTGAATAGTCGTAAAATATGGTAATTTTGCCAGACTAGGTATATTAAAATATAGGTACCGTGTTTTGACATATAGGTGACCAGGGAGAGTGATCGTTTACTGTCTAAAACCGGATTGGTAAGCGAGAGAACGTGTTTATGGCATTTTGAATTGGAAATTACGCCACTGTCTGTTAAAGAATTAAGAGTTTTATTACCACTGTGATAAAAACTTTTATAGTAATGTTTATGGTCACTTTGAAGATTTAAAAATAACATTAATTAGTTACAATACACGTGCGCTACAAGCAGCAATGATTTCATAATACCTACCGTTATTCTCCACATTACAATTTATCTTCTTTTATCTCTTATATATAAAAGCGAAAATTCACTGACTCACTCATCACGAAATCTCAGAAACCGCTGAACGTATTGAGATGAAATTTGGCAGAAAGGTAGTATGTAGTTAGAAGGTATCCGCTGAGAACGGATTTTTTGATATTCTACCCCTAAGGGGATCTAACAGGGGTTCAAAGTTTGTATGAAAGTCCGTCAATTGTAAACCAGGTATTATGAAAATTGGGATTTAGAATTATCATAAAAAATAATGAAAAACCAGTATTAAAGTTTTTTAAAAATCAACCCTTAAATATGTAGGTAAAATAGGGGTTGAAAGGTCATTTACTTTAATTGTCTCTTTGTACACGCTAATCTCAGGATCGGCTCAACGGATGTTGATTGGACTTTCACTGAGAGATAGAGGAGATTTTGAAGCAATATATAGGCTTTTAACTTTTTATCCCGGAATTCCTGCGGGATTAGGATTCACGCGGGAAAAACTCCTATGCGCCAAATCGCGGGCTTATATTTTTATGGGACTTGCACTGGGAGATAGAGGAGATTGTGGACCAACATACCTTTAGGCTACTTTTAATCCCGCAATTCCCGCGGAATCAGGATTCGCTCGGGGTAAACAACGTCGCGCGGAGGCGCGGGCTTAGATTTTTAAGCTATTGTATAGCTTTTATCGCGGGCCTGGGACCGAATGCAGAAATTTCGTAACGAAAATTTATTACACCCTGCACACAGACATAGTTACTATGTTTATGCACCCACACATCGATAAATACCAGAACTTTTAACTGAGTTAACTAACTTTTACTTTATAACGGCTAAACCGATTTGGCTAATTTTAGTCTTGAAATATTCGTGGAAGTTCAGGGAAGGTTGCAGCGATGAGAAAATATGAAAAATTGCGAGGTAAATACTAAAAAAATGAAAATTTTAATTTCCCATACAAATCTTACCTGTCAAACATTTGATTTTCGCCCCGTCGGTTCGGTGTTTTAAGAATAATTACATGTAGATCTGGATTAAATAAGGCGTTGGAATCGACAACATGTATTCATAATAGTCGAATTATCGCGTATTTAGATTTAAAACATACAAAATAATAACATGACATAAAATAATGACACTATATTAATGACTTGAGGGTGATAGAGACAGTGCCATACAGGCAAGGCAAACTGTAGGGCACTGTCTCTGTCACCCACACGTCATTCACGCGCCAAAAGATCGTTGTAGGACTTAAATGTCAAATGTCAATTTTCTTTTTAAAAAGAATTATTTTGTCAACTGAAATAGTTCTTATGCTTTTGTTCAGAATATTTAAATCTTCTTTGCACAAATTAATGCATTATCCGTTTCTAATAAACTTTGATGTAACTTTTGATAACTAGGCAACTAAATGAAAACTGGTACACCACTTTCTTATCCCACTGTAAAACAGTGAATATCTGTACTCGTATAATTTGTGTACAAAGTGTTTTAAATATGAATAAACAAAGTGCATTTATTAATGAAGAAAGTCACGAAAAAATTGTGAAAGAAAATGGGTTATTACTCTATATACATTCATTTTATTATTATTATCACAAATGCAGTATTATTTTTTGTTTTGTTAATTTATATATAATGCTATGCAATAGCTTTACCGCGGCAGTCTCCGAGTGCCACACGTCTTTTTTATTTATGTGACTATAACAGGGAGATAGAGGAGGTTTTGGAGCAACATATACTTATTTTTATCCCGGAATTCCCGAGCGATCGGGATTCACGCGGGAAAAGCTCCTATTCGGGAATGAACTCGCGGGCTCCGATTTTTATGGGGCTTTCACTGGGAGGTAGAGGAAGTTGTGGGATGTTAGATATAGAACAATTTTTTATCCTAGAATTCTCGCGGGATCGGGATTCACGCAGGACAAACTTTGTGACACTGGACACATTGAGTTCCACGCGAGCGGAGCCGCCGACACAGCTAGTAATGTATAAAATTATATTGTGTCTGGCACACTGGCACTACATCGATTGGTAAAAAACGAAAAAGAAGCTACACTGTGCATAGTGTTGCCAGGCATCCGGATAAAGCCGGACAGTGTTAGGCTTTTTGAGAGCGTGTCCGGTCAAAATAAATGGTGTCCGGCCTGTCTGGCTTTTGTTAGGCTTTTCACATCAGAATCATAGCCACTTGGGAAGTTGCGTTCGGATACCAATATTTTACTTGAAAAGTCGAATTATAGCGTGAAGTTTCTTTACACTGATGACTTAATACTGGTTTGCACCTCCCCACCCCCTCACCAGCTATGTTAAAGCTGACACTGAATAACCGCTCTTGAACCTTAAATAAAGTTCATTTATTTTTAAACCACGGCACACTACCACCACCACAACCAGTCCTTTGTCCCATATTCTGACAACTTTTCCTGTTGATCCTTTGCGCATTCCGATTGCCTTTTGCTTTATTATGACTTTTTAATTTAAAGGAAACCAGTTAAGTTGCCTTATATCAATAAGTTGTTTTTCTCGGATTTAAAGTCGCTGACCTCTGGTTATAATTTTATTACTATCATTTTACAGTTATACGTGTGGGCTTTACTATTTCATTAAAAGCAGAACTACAAATACAAAATAGTAATTATTACAGTATAAAAATATTGTGAATGACGTAATCATTTTATCTTTTACAAGTTGTTCGGCGAGCGAACAACATATTTGGTACCTTTATTAAAATCTTAAAAATTCTGCTCGACAAAAACTCGTTGGTGCAAATATTGGTATCTTTTGGCAATATCGGGATTCAATCTTAAAAACCGGACCGTCCTACACAGAGAAGAACGTTTGGTAAACTTATTTAAACGATCAAACACTAATCATTATTTAATTCTACTAATGTTTAAATCTCATCTTCATCATCGCATAGGTACTATAACCGTTTTAAGTCTCATGTGCTATAGGTGTCCTGTATAGGTAGGTATAGGTGTCCTGTCACTACTGAGAGAACTTGGTGGTTCCAAAATGTGAGGGGTAGGTACAGGCCCTAGCCCTATGGCCTGTACTACCGGACTATTCCAGCACGCTGGCCAAACGCGAATTGGCGACCTTTGAGAACGTTAGTAATATGACAAGCTCCTAGATGTGGAAATTTCCTCACGATGTTTTCCGTAATTAACGCGCGTTACCATTAAATTGTTATACGTATATCATTTTGAAAATTTGTGGTGGGACCTAGAACCGCTTATTCGTAGTCCAGGAAGGAAGGAAGGTCAATCCACTTGCTTGTCACCGCTGTATCTCTGAATTTACTTGTGCACAATTATTAGGTAATTTGAAGCCTGGGAGACTTCACTAAAAGCCTTAAGTGTTTTGGGATTTAACTAAAGCATTTGATTGTTTACAGCACGAAACCCTATTAAGTAATTAAGCTTAATCACTATGAAATCAAGAATACTTCACATAACTTAATTGCTTCAATTTTATTTAAATTCAAGTAAAAAAAAGAATCATCAAAATTGTGTTAGGTACCCAGCATGAAAAAGTATGCATTTTATTACTTTTTTGTAGAGGTACTTATTGTTAAAATAAAAAACACATTTCAAAAGTTTTTCTAAAGATTAACTGGCCCTGGCTACCAAGATTTCACAATTTTAACGCCTTATAGCCCTCAACTGAACATAAAATTGTTCAGTGTAAAAACATTAAGCGTGTGTCAAATATTTTTTGCAGCATTATTTTAAGCACAATGATCATAATACAAGTCATAGGTCACATATCTTTTGTAGACAAGAGTCATTGTTAAATTATATTTAATTATTTACATATTTCTATTGTAGTTTTTACGGGTTATTCCGGTATGATCCACACTACAAGATCCATGATAGGTATTTTGTCCGGTTAGATCCATTGTAATTTGACCATTCCGGATCGATCCATTTCCTGTTTATAATGGGTAAGTACAGTCAAACAAAAAACAGTTGATGAAATAAAAATATGTACTTTTTATTCGTATAAGAATCATCACATACTTATGTTATGTTACGCTACCTAAGTCATTTGAAATCATCTTTTCATAGTTATGTTAAATTATATTTAGTCCTTGGATTTGGATAAATCTAAATAATAAAAACAACAATTTGTAAGAGACTAAAGATTACTTAATGAAATTATGAAAATAAAATTTAAAACACAATTTTAAAATTGTCATAGTATTCACAATAGGGAATATGCATGTCATTCAAATTTAAGTAAATATTTTTTGTACAGTCGTTATCGCTAAAATAATGATATCTGTCACATTATTTTCTATTTAATCTTTTTAAAATCACTAAAATAAATTTATAAAAAGTGCAAATTTTACGAGGCAAATTTAAAATGTCGAAACGCAACGCCATTGGTTAGACATCGGTATGACGTCATCCTTCGCGATGGGCATGTCAAAAACATACTAGAACTAGCTGTTTTCATTTATATTTCAGTTAATTTGATTGCTTTCAGAGTTTATCGTATACTTCTTGCGTGATTTTTGTTTGTTAGTGATGTGTTGAATGACTAACAATGTCTGAAAGTGGATCTCAAAAGGCGCAATCGGATAATCTTCCGATAATTGATTGTTTGCGCCTACAGTTACATTCACTGACGTCAAATTGCTTTGAAAACTTGTGCAGGCGCTCGCAATAATGTCGGTAGTTTGTGTGGTGAAAATTATATTTTACCCGCGACTTACGTACATTCGGACTCGAACATTCTATTAACGGAGCGCACAGTGAATAAGCTTTCTCACGTATTAAATTAAATTAGATGATAATTGTATTTGCAAAGTCCAAAATTAAACCCATTGTTCATCATCACATCATCTTTTATTGAGCACCAAGCTCCAGTGTACTACTGTACATAGATGCTTTCATGATGAGTTCGTACTTCGACTCGAATAATGATTTTACATCAGCTGAAATCAGGGGAGTCAAAGCTGCAAGGTGAGGAAGTGATAGATATTTAATTTAGGTACATGGTTCTCGTACAGTTTTTCTAAGTAAATCATAAAAGTCTTTAGCATAACCTGTAAAGATTTAGACGTTTAGGTACCTTCTACATACAAATTATATTATATCCTTCATATCACATTTTAGGAATAAATGGTTGTTAATAAATAAATCCGTGTTTGGGAATAATCAAATCTGTTTTTATCGCAGATCTGAACGAGAATCTTACAACAACTTTTTAGGGTTTGTACTTTTGTTAGCCAAATTAAACCAAAACTATTAATATTTGGTAGAAATAATTATTTTCTTCTTACGTTAAAATGATCTTCGCAACAGTATGCAGTGCTTTTTGTAGATATAATATCTCTTTTCACAATTTTACACCAATTTTTCTTATATAAGCATCCCATGGAACATGAAAAAATACTTTGTCCGGCGCGTTCCATCTCGTATTCTTGCACATAGGTACAATACAGTACTTAAAATAAGGTCTTCGGTTTCCATCCATACTTCCGCTTATGAAATTAAACTAGAAAACGTAAATTTAATACTATAAAATACTCTTTCTCAACCTCGCTCATAACCACTTGTTAGTAAACAACCCCAACCTGAAGAACGATGACGTCACCATAGAACGCGCCAAAAGGGCGGCGTTTGAATCGGCTTTATGTCACTGCAATTTTCATTAATTAATTTAAAATAAATTTGGACTTTCCCATGACTCGTATATTTTTTTACGGTTTTATATTAACATAAATGAGCTATAAAAACAATAAAAAAAAATCATGCATATTCCCTATTACATTGAGTTATATTTGCTCCTTGGATTTGGAAAAATCTTAATTAAGTATGAAAGAAACAATTAAATTTGTAAATAAGTGACTGAAGATAATTATTCAAATAACAAAAAAAAACTAAAATTACAATGTCAAATTATCACAGTAAAACATACTGATTTATGCTTGGTCCTTAGATTTATAAATAATAAAAAAAATATTTAGATATTTAACCACAGATAAATCATATTATTATAAAAATAAACCTTAAAATATAGTTGGGCCATTTTAATAGGTCACATTTGACAGTTCGTCAAAATTTTCCAAAGTAACCTTGTAAGGGAGGCACCCCATAGTATCTAATACATTCCATACTAGATATTGTTAAACTTTTTACACTTATTATTGCTTTTTACAAAAAAAATAACCGACTTCAACCTTGATAAGTAGAGATAACTCAAAAACTACTCGCCAGATGGCGCTCAATTCAACATGTATGTGTAAAGTTCTCGTCACTACAAATTAATCAAGCCCAAACACTAGATAACTGCAGTAAATCGTTGAGGAGTTCCCACGACTGTCTTTCGGCTTCATCAGATCGACTCCAGACCTTCTTGAAATGGTAGCGCTTTAATGTATTTATGATAACATGAACAAACACACTAGTCTTCCATACAATTTTCGAAAGTTGTCCTCGATTTCTCCAAGATGCCATCATCAGATCCTGATGATCCTTTCAAAAGGACCCCACTGCGCATATCTACTTTACAACAAAAAAATAATTATCAAAATCGGCCCATAAACGACGAAAAAATCGCTGAACAAACATAAAAAAAGCATATATACGGTCGAATTGAGAACCTCCTTCTTTTTTGAAGTCGGTTAAAAAGTAAGGAACTGACGTCATTACAAAGTTACGTCAGTGAACTCTTTTTCTTTTTAAATATCAGGGATGGTACCGAAAGAAACAGATGAGTAGATAAGTTGAATTCGAGAAGTTGAAGTAATCGTCAAAAAGTATTTCACGATTACAAAATAAAATGTATTTTAATACAAACAAAATTAATTTTATTACATTTTAGGCCAAAAAATATGTAATCATTCATTTATATAATAACGTCTGGCTCAAAAGTCAGTATCTAGAAACGTGAAATGTTACAAAAAAGACATAATTTCATTTCGCGCCATTATTTGACGCATTATTTTTGTAATTTTTTTAGTCGTTGTGTGAACTGTGCCGACTGTGCGCATATTATTAATACTTTTAATAACAATCGCATTCAATTTACAGATGTTTGAAGTCCTTATCGATTTATTCAATTTAATCGATGTTTTTCAGCAGGTTATCCTCACTATGAAGCAAAGACAAACAGTTGTCAAATGTGGCCTATTAAAATGGCCCTACTTTAGAACATCAAATTATGACAACAATAACAATAATACTGTTTGGCCCTTAAATCAATGAATAATAAAACCTGTATGCATATTTCTTGCTGACTGTACTAAAATGTGATAACAGATAGTCAATGGACCAGACCGGAATAGAAAATAATTTAAAATATTATGATCCACGTAGGTATTACTCGTTAGGTATCAAACCGGAATAAAAAATAATTAAAAGTATATCGATCCACTCTCGGGATCTATTTTCAAGTATCAAACCGGAATAACCCGTTTTTACACCATAAAAACACGAGAAAGAAATACGAAACAATACAAGACCTTTCCGCTTTAAAACGATTTCTTTCAGGAAACCCAGCAAAGTAGTTATAGACAGCACGAAAAGTGTAATTGAAGAGGCGTAAACACAATATACACACAAGAATATAAAATATACTTACATAAATACTTTGTGACTTATTAATACCTGTTGCCCTCGACTTGGTCCGCGTGGAGGTACCTACTTTTTACTTATTTTCAAACGAACTCAACCTCAACCTTTATTAAGATTACTATTAATACATACAGGTGACACGCATGTCGTTATATTTTAAAATGAACACTTCTATTAATCTTGCACTTCTCAAATTCGGAGGGACATAAATGATTATAATTATTAGGTCATTAAGAACAGCAAGGCTAAAGTCATAAACATGCTACAAATTATGCAAAAAATGGGTATTACCTACACCATCTGAACATTAACAAATAAAATTAGTAATATACTGCCACAATCAACGTCTCTTTTTTGTCTCAAAAACAAATTAGTGTTACTTAATTACTTTATGACAGTGATATCCAATAGATTTGATTGTTGGACTCCCAAACAGGATAGTTTCGAATGCACGCACATCTAATTTTAAAAATAATATCTATAAAAAATGAATTATCACTGACCTCGGGCCTCAGCCCGCCACTATTGCTGCATGGGCGCTCTCGTGCAAAAACGTTTTGCAAATCGCCGTTTCAATACCAACCTCACACAGATTTACTTTTATGCCGCCCTCATGCGAGCTGCCCGCGTGCGGTGCACGCCTTGCACGCTCAGTAATGGTAAACATTGTTAGGGAACCTACACACGAGAGAAGTTTTCATTACGTTTTATGAGGTCTGCCAATCTATATTTGGCCAGCGTACCCTATTGAGAAGATCAAAGCTTAGTCCTGGGACGGTTAGGGTTTGCAATAATGATCATGATTAACCACTCCTATCTTTTGACAAGTAAATATCTTTTTATTATAAAAAAATGCGCGCTAGCAAAGTTATCAAAACTCCCACTAGAGGATATGGCCACAACCATAATTTTGCACGTTATCCATCAACATTTAACACAATGATCTAATTACATCTTCCAGAACACTGGAAACACAACAAATGCAGTTTGGACGAGGTGTTCAAGGGCTGCGTGCTCTTCCTGGAAGCGGCGATACTGGAGCCGGAGACGCAGATATGTGGCGCCGTGGTCATCCTGGACATGGACGGGCTCTCCATGCCGCAGGTGTGGCAGTTCACCCCCGCTTTCGCCAAGCGGATCATAGACTGGCTGCAGGTATGGTCAACATCGTCATACAACCGCTTTAATGTTCTTAGAAAAAACCCTTAAACACTTATTTGCACTAGGATACTCTGTGTCACAGGGGACATAGACAACATAAAAATAATATGAAAATCACTAATACCCAAGATCCGAGAATAAACATTTATCTATCACAAATATCTGCCCCGGCCGGGAATCGAACCCCCGAAACCCTCGCTTTGCAGGTATGGCCACTACCAACCAGTGCCGGATTTAAGCATAGGCAACATAGGCAGTTGCCTATGGGCCGCCACCACAAGGGGGCCGCCACCACACCACAAAAACATTAAATTAAATCGATAGAGGCTCAGTAGAGCGAGAGAGAAAAAATACTGAGTTTTGTTTTTAGACGAAAATCTTTTTTTATATTTAAATAAATTTTGTTACCCAACTTATACAGTTGCTCTATTTTTTACCTTAACAGGGGCGCACTCAGGTGTGTCGGCGCCCGCGTGCGAACCCGATTTGCACCCCCCCCCCCCCCCCTGGTTGAATACGAATCTCATTTATACAGATTCATGATTATGTCGCTCCGCCGGGGCCCATTTGCCCTGAATTTGCCGCCCCCCCAAACTTTCAACAGTTAACCACAAACTATTTGAGGGCCTCCACCACACGCTCTGCCTATGGGCCGCCGAGGTAAATCTAAAGCTAAATCCGGCGCTGCTACCAACTATAGTCCGTTCGCGTTTAATAACAATCGATAAGGAATTCGATTTAACGGCAATCCATACAAATACACCAGCTTTCCTCCCCTGTTATTACAGTTCATTGTTCTTTAGTGTCGAGAATTTAAAACGCCCTCAGTAAATTTTGATGATAAGAAGAGATCCGTGCTCAGGAAACTTTATCTAGAAACCATGATGTTCTCTCTTGCAGGACAGCATACCACTCCGGGTGAAAGGATTCTACATCGTGAACCAGCCGTACATATTCAACATGGTGTTCCAGTTGTTTAAACCCTTCCTCAAAGACAAGCTGCGGTCCAGAATAGTGTTTATGGGCAACGACAGAGAACTGCTCCACAAACATATCAGCCCCAAGTGCCTGCCGGACTGCTACGGAGGAACCCTATCCCTGCCCAGGGTCAGTGGCAATCAGTGGCTGGAGCTATTGTTGCTGTGCAATGAAGAGTTCAAAGGTAACTTTACAAGTATTTGGTTCTTAGCGTGTGGTTTGCTGTAGTACCGTAATCAGTATTGGGTTTGATCATTTAATGCAATTTTAGGTAACGACTGCTACATGTCATTGTTTTATAAATATTTCGTGTAATTTAGTGTGAAACTGCAAATATTTTCGAGTAACTAATAAAAAAATTATAGCGTCTATTTTATACTAGGATAAACCAGGCATACGTGCCCCAGTCGGTAACGTGCCCCACACGCAAAACTCACAGATGCATTTTGAATTTGGCGCTAATTTGACCCGAACAGGGGCCTTATTATGAACTCTTAATTCCAGAAAGTTCACGTTCACAACGTGTGGGTGACAGAGATAGCGCCTTATTACCTGTAAGGCGCTGTCTCCGTCACCCACACGTTGTGAACGTAATTTGTCTGGAATTAAGAGTTCATAATAAGGGGGCTGGTTAGTGTCACAAGTATGGCGGCGATTAAAACAACACAGTGCTGGTTAAGTGGTTATCATTCGTTTTAAGTGAGAAAATTGAATAAAAAGTAATTATGATAGTCTGAATTTGTTTTGTATATTTTAAAACAATAAGTCAGAGTATTCTTTTCATATAATTTTCCGTTTACTAACTATTCACAATAACTTTTTACGATAAAAAACGATTTCAACATCGACAAGTAGACACAACTTAAAAATTCCTCATCAGATGTCGCGCAAAAGATGGGACCAGAGACGAAGCCGCTTTACTTTAGTTTGCCGTGAGGAAGCTGGCTTTGTGTTAAAAAAACATATCTAATTCCATTCACCCAGAAAAAATTTACGAGCACAGAGATTAGCCCACATAAAAAATACAATCTCCTCTTTTTTTTTGAAGTTGGTTAATAAAGTTTTATCTTGTTCCAGTGATCAACTCCTACGGCTTCAAGAAGGTGTAAACGTCTGGGGACCACTTCAAGACATGATGTGATATAATTAGCCTTTAATAGTTTGATAAGAATACGTATATTTAGGTGCACAGAGACGTCAAGTTATGAACAGCGGGTAATTAATTCGTATGGTTGTCTAATACTGTAGTTAAATATTTTCAAAAAAGTATATAGGTACCTAAAGAAGTATAGGTGTTGAAAGGCTACGCTCTGGATTTTACATACGAAGTATCAAAAAATAAAAATTGGTACCTTGATAAAAAATGCTATTTTAAGAAGTGATACTTATAAAATATTTAGATCTTTTTGAATATTACTTACTTTTTTGGACATCGACTAACAAAAAATCACGTTTTTTTAATTTTTGTGAAAAATGTAACGATTCTAAGTATGTTATATTTTCTTGCCTGTCGTAGTACCTTTAAGTGACGTCTCTGGGTACGATTTCTAGATTAAGGGTACAGTGTATTATATGTATGTGGAATGGAATGAACCTTAATATTATGTTATTTTAAGTATTGTATTACCAAGCATACAATCCTTTACATTATTAAGAATCGCACGGAGATTTTCTCTCACATATCGGATTTCAAGATTTTTTATGAACACAGAATACGTAGAATGTGTTCCTATTGTCAACATGCAGTCAAATCTGTAGTTAACTATTATTATATAATAAATTTTAAGGTTGAAGTAGAAGTAAAAATAGTTATTCACTGAATTATTAACGTTGATAGGAAATGTTTCTGTTTTAATAGCAAGCAATGAATCTCAAGATATCGGATGTACCTACTTTATACTTTATAATTAGGTAGGTACGCACTAAGGAATACGAATTTGTATTGTCAATAGTGTATATTTTCGTAAACAATCGCATTTCAACTGATTAAATAGATTTTAAATGTAATTGGATAAATCCTTCGAATTATTAATCCAATTTTTATACAAATATAATAAGAATTCTAAGTATATATTTATAGGAGAAAAAAATAATAAAATGTATATTTTTAATTCTGCCGAAGTTTCATTTACAAAATATTATAAACTCAAATTTAATAAACGGATATAACCGCCCCAGTCCTTACATTACATTACAACTTTATAATAAATCGTCTAAAAATTCGATACATCGAAAACCTGTATAAACATCAGTCCTTAATTACAGAAAGTCGTTAGTCCATTTAGGTACATTCTATTAATTACATAGGTATTTTTGTGCTTAAAACTTTTCACCATTAGAGAAAAATATGCACCATTCCCCTACGAGTTGTTCTTTGATATGTAGCCACATGAGTTCGCCTCTGAAACAAGAAACAAATATGTTTACAACGTAATTAAAACAAAATTATATTTTTAGGATATAGTGTGCATACACTTGGGTGACCGCTAGTGGCAAAATCTCTTGAGCGCATACGTGCTTCGGAGGGCATGTAAAACCGTCGGTCCCGGTTGTTATCGATAGATAGCGATCGTGAAGCCATGTCGGAAGACCTTCGGGCGGCTTGAAAACTTCCGATACAGTGTTGGCCACTAATCCTTCCACCAATTCGCACTGGAGCATCGTGGTGGAGTAGGTATACTGTAGGCCTCCTCAATAATGAGGAGAGACCCATGCTCAGTAGTAGGCCATTAATGGGTTGTAGCCAATAATTGATTCATTTCATTGGATTCATTACGTTTACAAAATGTAATGTCGGGATAGAAGTAGGCAAAAATTTATTGCGCATAAAATATCAATGACAAGGACGAAATATATCGTACCTACTTCTATTTACAACAGACGACTCAAGGCAATTGAATGCTTTAATGTTGTTGATGTTTGTCGAATAATATTTGTTTAATATAAAATTTGATGGACAAACAGAGGTCAGAAATCCTTTGAACGTGATCGTAATTAGCTTGCATGTAGTGTTGTTACCTAACTAGTTAGTTTGCATACCGGTCGGTTGAATTAATCTTAATTAAGGACAATCTAAAGACCGTTTAGAATAAGATAGTACTTCCTATAGACTATTAAATTATTCTTTTTAATACATCACGTTAGAAAGAAGTACTCTCAAAAAAGAAGAGAGGAAATAGAGAAGATACTGAACTTCAAGCACCCAGCTGAAATACGACAAGCCATTTGGCTCAAGGAAGAGGATGGTAGCTAGCCAGCTGGGCTTCAGCCTACCACCAAATAAGTGCCGGATTCTGTCACCTATTACGACACTCTAGTCCAGGGATAGCGTGGCAGCGGCAGCGGCACGCGTGACATTGATGGTACGTGTCACAATATAATATACATTTTGGGCACCTCGACGATCACAAAATTCATCACGCACTAAGAAAAAACGTAAAATTGGTATTTATGACGAGCGAATGCGCACGCTCTGATTACGAAATAAGAAATTACTTGGTGGCTCGTATATTACTTCACTACACATTTCTTTTGAAAAAATGGCACGTTGATACCTAAAGGTTCGCTAGCCCTGTCCTATTCTATCGGGATTACGACCAGTATTCAAAGCCGCCACAATACGGCAATAACTTCAAACAAAATAATTACACTTACGTTTAAAACTGTCTTCGTAATGGTAGAGCATCTTCCAAAGTACAGGGCCTGGGACCTCAGGTTCGGGGAGTAAGCCTCCATGCCGCTTCCTTAAACACCCAGGGTCGACATGGTTCAGCAAAGACTGTCGGTTCGTGCCGTGGAAAAAGATCCTTGACCGCAGCTTCTCCCGTAAGAAGGGCTTGAAGATCGCGAACAGCATGTTGAATATATACGGCTGATTAACCACGTGAACCGCTTTTAAACGAATTGGAATACAATCCTGGAAAAAGAATATTAAAGACTTATGTAACGAACTTAAATTATCAAATTATTTATCCCAAGACTAAGCCTGATTGTCCTGTTAAGGATCGCCCCACAGAATAAGGGATGAAGTCATCGTGGCCGATTCCTTCCTTTGGTTTCCGCACCACCTAGTTTAATCCCGACGTTACTGCTATATCGTATGTAGATGTGGTTTTACATATTTCCCATTCTACTTCCCATTTTTCCACTATGTCGGAGAGCTGGTAAACACCGGTTCCCCAAAATCATTTTTGTCTATCTCCACGAAGATGATGCCTCTAAAACTGATATCAATGGCTGAATAGGTGGCTATGCCAACTAGTCAGTTGGCTTTTTAGGTCCTGTTCTATCATTTCTAAACTTCTCAGAAGACATTTGTCGTACCACTAATTTACTGAGGAAGCTAGAACTAATAAAACGCTGCGCTAATGTGAATTAGTCAAAGAGCTCGAGCTAATGGCACTCCGGAGTAAGTTGTAAGGTTGCTTAAGAGTCGGGCCCAGGTCGGGCCACATTGATCGACGGCGATCGACGGTTTGTGCATACAAAAAGAGCGTAAAGTATGGAACGCCGTACGCATTCTTTCGCATCGACGCGCCGAACGCGCTCCGGTGGCGAACTGACAGTGACACGAAATGCGATCGGCCGTCGAAGGCCGATGACGGCGATCAGCAGCCGCCCGCGCCGATTTACGGCTGACGACGGCGATCGACGGCCGACGGCAACGATGAGCGGCGTAACAGGTGTACCACAGTGTAAAAATACAGTATGATTTTTGCGTTTTAATGGTGACCTTTAAATTTATTTTTATTCTTGTGTTTTTGTTGTATAAAAACGATGGCAATAATTTTCTTGTTCTTTTTGCAAACAAATGAATTTGAATTTGAATTTTTAGGGTTCCGTACCCAAAGGGTAAAACGGGACCCTAATACTGAGACTTCGCTGTCCGTCCGTCCGTCCGTCCGTTTGTCACCAGGCTGTATCTCATGAACCGTAATAGTTACCCAGTTGAAATTTTCACAGATGATGTATTTCTGTTGCCGCTACAACGACAAATTCTAAAAAACAGAATTAAATTAATATTTAAGTGGGCGCCAATACTAAATATTTTAGTTCGACGCCTCGGCGATAGTTTAGTTACCTTTCGGTCCAAGAGATGGCGTTATGCGTAATATGTGGCTGCAAAAAAACAATAAAATATTTAAGTGAGGCTTTCATACAACAGACCAGAATATTTTTTTGGCGTTTTTATACATAATGGTACGAAACCCTTCGTGCGCGAGTCCGACTCGCACTTGGCCGGTTTTTTAATCTGTTAAGGCTTGGCTTCCAGAATTAGGCGTCTTTTTGAAGCGATATTCAAAGACAAGCACTTGCTTGACGAGTTTCAAATTAATATAAATGTTTTTTTTTTTGCTTTATGTTCTCAAAACTCATTTACCATTTTCACGATTGAATGATTTGAACCCATCACTGGAAAGTTACAGTTTGGTAGTTATAATAAAATTAAAATGATGTAAAATGGTGTGGTCATCAGGACATACTGTATTTAATATACTGTGGTAATGTGGTGAGGTTCCGTACGGAAGCGAACGCCTCCGTGGAGCTCCGTACGGAACCGAACGCCTCCGTAAACGGGCGATCGGCATAATGCGTAATAGTGTGTTCCTTTTCAATCGGCAAAATGCGAAAGGCCGTCGATCAATGTGGCCCGACCCTTATGCACTTAACAATCCTTTTACAAGGATGTTTATAACAGCCGACAAACTTGACGAGCCACCTGATGGTAAGCGGTCATCATCCATCGCCCATCGTTGAACACGACAGGCATCACCGATGCGTGGTTGGCTGGTTGGCGTAAAAAGAAAGAAAATCTTTCAAGCTCCCGGGTGTAATAAAACAAGTCGTTTGACTTTGAATTCGTTATGCTGACTTAAGAGGAGGTAGCCAGCCGCGTTTAAACCCTTACCACCAATTTAAACAATCCTACCTAAACATAAATATTCCGAACAATCGACTAAGTAACTATTAAGTTTAACGACGCTCCCGATAACTGTGGTAAAAAGCTTGAACTAAGCGTGCAGAAATGACGCGTGTTTTGCGTTATTTACCTGAATCCAATCAACGACCATTTTAGCGAACATCGGCGTGAACTGCATGACTTGTGAAAAGGACAACCCCTTCATGTCCAGTATGACGATGACCCCGTGGACTTGCGTGGCCGGCTCGGCCATGGCGGACTCCAGGCCCAGCTGCATGCCTCTGAACACTTCCTTCAACGACACTTCGCGGTGATTCCAGAGTTCTGCAGGATATCACTTGAGTTTTAATATGTTTGAAAATTTTTGATGACATGATAGTTATATTGCAAAGGGTTACGTTAAAATCAGAATATTTTTACATGAATAATCCACTAATTGTACTTAAGTAATACTTAAGTATCTATCATAAGTATGATGAAGCGAAGCGATATCGAGTCAAAGTCAAAATCATTTATTCAAATGTAGGTTTTTTTGTTAATAGGTACCTTTTTTTCGGAGGAGAAAGCGAAACATAATTACTCCTCGGCACAAATCAACATCAATCAATGATTATAAAACACAAAGATAAATCACCAGTACCTACTAATATTCTTTTGCTTATACCAAAGTATTTCCATGAATAATATCATTAGTCATATTTTAACGAATTAGTTTAAGGTTATCTTCAAACAAAGATAGTACCAACACCAACAACGCACGCAAAGATTTGAACGGGAGGCCGGAGACTTGCTTTTGTGCGTTCTAGGTGCGTTGAGGTACTAAATCTTTGTTTAAAAATAATCGATTATTTTTTATGGTAATAGCTGACTAACAAGAAGACGAGCCACCCGATGCCAAAAAGTCACAAGACATTAAAAAACTATAACCAGAACCGATACCTACTTTACCGACAAAAAAAGGGAAATGAACTAAATAGCTTATTTTAAAAGAAGAGGATATAATTAAGGAATTAAATAACTAATTTTATTAGGTACTGTTGCCTCGCGTAATTTGTGCATTAATTTTGGCTTGGCTTGGCTCATTACTGAGGAGACCTAGTGTGGTGGAAGGGTAAGTGGCCAACTCAGTATCGACAGTTTTCAAGCCGCTCGAAGGCCTCCGACATGCATGGCCTAACGACTGCTATCGATCGATAACAACCAAGTGCGATGGCTTTCCGTGCCTCCGCAGCACAGAAGCGCTCAAGAAATTTAGCCACTAGCGGTCTGGGTGACCACAACTCCAACTACCGACCGCGCCCGCAGTTGCTTAACTTTGTCGATCACTTAGGATCGACGCGAACCGCCGGGTTATGAGCGCTTCACACGTGCTTATTTGTACATACTGAAGAAATATAACACATTACCTCCTGATTCAATGGCCATGGTGCGCCGGCCGTGTTGATCCCGCGGAGAGAGTATGGATATGACGGAGTGGTCGAACGCCAGCCGAACGACGCTCGGCATCAGGTCCTTGCAGTAGTCCTCGTGCTGCAGCCGGAACTTGTAGTAAGCTTGGATCTGGAAAATATAGCCGAAAATTAGCATTACGGTAACGGTAGGGCGCCCACACAAAACTGCGATGCGATGCAATCGAAGAAACTTACGATGCGAATTAGTACCTTCATTTTGAAATTCCTATTGCTGAATTTGAAATTCTTCTGCTGAACTGAGCACCAATTATTCATGATGCAGGCTTCGTACTGAGGAAGCAGCCAATGTATACGTCAAACGTCGTCTGTCATCGTGTAAAGTGTTTATGAATTTGAATCGTAAGCGTATTTAAGTGTCTCGGCAAACCCTATCGTAGTTATAAATGACGCTACACACTCATAGCCCCACACTAGGATTCCCTGTGTCGTAGGTGCCATGGACAACACACAAGACAAGTACACACACCCAGACCGAGAACGGAAATTTAAACTCATCATTCAAATTTCCGCCTCGCTGGGAATCGAACCCAAGACCCTCGGAACAGCGATCTAGCGTGTTAACCATTACGCCATCCGGGTCGTCATTTGTGGTCAGTTGAATGAGAAATGCATTAAATAATTCAGTAGAACGTTTCCTTTCATCGTTATAGACATGTTTGTATTGTTTGTGGCCTAACGTAATGACCATTAGTCATCAGCTGGCCCACTCACTAATTGTTAAATGAGGATCACCAACGTACCCGTTTAAAAGCACTTTCAGCATAAAACTTGGAAGGCCGCAAAAATTTCATCAAGAACTCATCATCGTCTAGTGGTACTCGTAGATTTTTCTCCTCTGAAATGGGATGAAATATAATCTCTTAGAATAAAATCATTACAGTGTCAATTTAGGATTGTACCTAGGTATACTTAATAGATAATTGTACCTACTAAGTGCAATTCTCTTTTTAGAAGCGCGATCCGGCCAACAGCCAACAGCTCCAATAACAGTGACCAGAATTCAGCCGAAGCGACTGTCGGCCGGACCGCACTTCTAAAAAGAAGCACCATGCCACAGCGTCACAGCCGCCGCCGCCGGTGGCTGCAGTCAGTCTGCGGAGACCCTTATTTTCATTTCTACATGATGGACAAATAACGCTTGTAACTTGTAGCGGGCATGGGATTCCTGGTCCATTAGAAGTTACTTAATAATAATAACTATACTTAAATGTTAATTTAGATAAGATAAATAAATAACGCTACACACTCATAACCCGACATTAGATTCCGTGTCGTCGGTGCCATGGACAACACACTAGACATGGACACATCCAGACTGAGAACGAAAATTTAAACTTTTGATGAATATTTCCGCCTCTCTGGGAATCGAACCCAGGACCCTTAGAACAGCAATCAGGCGATTTCAATAAGTTGACTCGATCATAGCAGCGAAATACTTACAATTAGAAATTTCAAAAACTTAAATAGATAACATATATATGTACACTTAGAAATTAATTTAATTACAGATTATATAGGTAGCTACTTAGAGACATTAACTTTTAAAATTTATAAATAAATGGATACCTAAATAATTAAATATTTTTAATGTACTTAAATCATAAAAATACTGGTCAAGTGCGAGTCGGACCCGCACTTAGGTTCTGTACCACTGATTAACTCTAATAAAACTGTAACTTATCGCTGTCTCTATTTTCACTGGGAGATAGAGGAAGTTATGGAGCATCATATAGGCTACTTTTTATCCCGGAGTTCCCACAGGATAATCTCCTGTGCGCAAACGGAGTCGCGGGCACAACTAGTTTCTAATAAAAGTTTGCGCTGTATTTGTAACCTGTTATCCTCATAACATTTTCCCCATTTTGGGAAACATGAACTATAACTTATGTCGTGTTTACTGACAAGCTGTGCCCGCGACTTCGCATGGGAGTTTTCCCCGCGTAAGTCACGAATCTGCGAGCATTTCCTCAATAAAACTAAACCCATATGTTACTCCAAAGTCTCCTCGATCTTCCACTGAAAGTCCCATTGACATCGGTTAGGTCGTTCTTGAGATAATAAATTAAAATTTGTGTGTTTATGTTTGTCGCACAAACAAGCAGACAAAAATTTTAAAATCGTTTGTATCGAGGAAAATACTTTTTGCACTAAAAAAACTGTTATTTTGTCTGTTATCACCAACAGATACTTTAATTTTATTTATACATGTATAGATCTAACATAATTAAGTAACCGGTTTCAATGGAGGTTCTTAATTTGTTTTTTTTTAATATTCTTATATTGGTGACCTAAGATCATGTTAGTTATAAAAACTGTTGTAAAAAATATATTGGTCAAATATTTCATTTATGATCCACATTAAGTGGACCTGTTTCTAATACCGGTTTTGATGGCGATCACCAAAAACACACTTCTATTATTTACATAACATAATGTTATAAGATCCACTCATTTGAATATTTTTATTCACTAACACCCAACAAATATATTATGCCGTTGTTATGTATGACGTAAAAGTACCTGTCTATTTTTTTTTCATATTTTAGTCATTATAATTCTAAATACTTCATTGTTATAATACCTACTAAAGATATTTTTTCTGTATATTTTTTGCCTAGTTACCACTTCTAACGCACTTACTTTAAAAAAAACAAGATATTGAAACAAAATGTCATTATTACGGTAGGTAGGTAAACTATCGCTAATATAATGACAGAAGTCTGTAATAAAACATCTCCTAGAGTAGAGTCCACCTACACGTCAGCCAATAATTACCTACTACTTAAGTACCTAGTGACTATTCACGAAACTAACTGCTTCCGATTGAGCTAGGCAATTAGACTGTTTGAGATGGTATAGGTATTATTTCATCATTGTAGAGGACATCGCATTTAATTGGTACGATGTTACTCGTTCAGTGTGCCATGTTCACATTTCCTTGATTGCTAAACGTTATTGACGACGTAAAGCCATTAAGTGCCTCATGAATTCTTATAAGAATGAAACACGTGTTTCGGAATTTATATAATTTTAAATGAAGTAGAATTAATCGTTTCATAATTTTATCACCAATATTTAATCATCTGTTTAGATAAGATATGTTTTAATGTTATCAAATCTATTATGATTTAAAACTTCGTTAGTAACCAAAATTAATAAGCGGCCTTTGTCCTGTTGCTTTTGGATGAAAAACATCTTATAGCAACTTAACATGTCAGTTATGGCATATTGTTAACTTTTGACTTCCATGGTTTGTGTAGTTTTTTGAAACATTTGTAGGTACCTACTATCGTGTTTATCATCGCTTAATACTTAGTGGATACAAGTGAACCCTTTTCATATTTTCTAATAACTACCTTGTAATAGCTGTCTGAGTTTCGCAAGTCCCTCCTTCACGTTTTCAGGTGTCTCTCTTAGTTCCTTTTCAGCTTTTTCTAAGCATTTTGGATCGGTGATCTGATTTCTCTCAACCTTTATTTTATGCTCTCCCCACACTACATAAGGCACTCCTTCTGAATCAATGTGCATATCCATTTCTGCTATCTTTATTAAAAAAAAATACACGTAAGATACTGGGCGGGAGTTTAAGAGCGTTATCTAGCTATTTACCCAATCTACGTCTTGTAATTTAATGTAAATTACAACATAAACATTCTTGCTTAAGCCGGGTTCGACGCCAAAAGTGCAAGTATTATTACGATCCCTTCACTTTTACTCTTTTTTATGTATCTCAGCACAGATTTTATTCATTGTAACAGAATGTCACAACACAAAATAAATAAAAACCACTGATTTAAAATGTAGACATAATAAAACGAATTGATAGTTTTTCGATGATCCAACTTAGGGTCACGTTTGTATTCAAGCTTTCTAACTTAATGTGGAGCGCGTGAAAGCTGTCTGAGTACGGATCACTTTAGGACGGATGGTGAAGCGAGCGCTTCTCGCAAAGAGTCGGACCGACTGACCGCCGGCAGGTTTCTGATGTACCACAATGTACTACCACTAATGACGCTATGAGCCGCTCACTCGAGGTCTACGACGGGAAATGTAATCCATTTTAAACGGTTTTTAATTCGTTTTTCAAATTTCGTTACTAACCATTAAATCTTAGCTTTTGTTATGCTGCGTCTAAGATGAAACGATCCTATCATTGATTTGAATAAATAAGGAGAATAGACGAAAGTAATTTTGAGCGATTTATCTATAAAATTGACATAAATATTTTTATTAGCTAAATTAATGAAATTCATAATGCAAGACGGATTCGGTATTTATATAAATACACAAATATTTTGTCTAAATTATAAATAAGCATTGTAGACTGTTCACATAACGCTTTTTCTGTGTAATAACCATTACCATTTTTTTGGTAATTTAATGATCCCGCGCTCATAGAACATTACTGTACTGACGTTATCAGTATCCAAAAAAAATGCGACGCGGCGACGTATCATTACGAGATACTTAAGTATATTTTTTTAATATTTGCAAAATATTGTTAAGTTCCAAAAAATCTGTATTCTAACGGTATGGTGATGTAACATGATTTCTTTACCAAGCTCTAGTAATTTCTTCGGAACTCAAACTAAAATGGTTAAATGTTAATACGAATAACACTTACTTAAAATAAGGTGAGTATGCCGCAAAATTGGTATAGGTACAGGTGCCATATAAGTGGGTGCCACAAACTTATCTGACCCGGTAAGAGGGGCGCTACTGTCTTGGTCTTTATCTGACAATAGTATAACATTTGCATTAGTTCTAATTTTGGCCACCGGGCCAGATAAGTTTGTGGCACTGTACGAAAGTTCGCCTATTTTTAATAAAAATGCATAGTACTTTTTGCAATAACTCTAGCGCATATAAGTAATCCGTATGTAGGATAATCTTATAAGATTATCTTAAAACTCATTAACAGAAGTAGAGCAGAGTTCACAATTTTGTAAATATGATAAGATAATTGTCTTAAGCAACGCTCACGATTTACAGTGAAGCAATCACTGTACAAGTCACTTGGACGAGTTACGTTATGTTGCTCTTCTTTTTGTAAAGGCGTTGAGTAATTTGGTCTCGAGATTTTTCTATACGCTACTACAGGTACTACTTTCTATATGTGGTTTATGGAAAATTAAAAAAATACCTTCTGTAGATTAGTTCAATGTAGTTTGCGCCGAGGCTTTATACCTATATAACTATCATTTAGGAAGATTATGTGACATATGGTATGTGGTTGGTTCTAAATTTGAAGTACCTAATTAAAATTAGGTTTTATAATTAGATCACGAACTGTTAAAGAGGAAAAGTACCTGAATTTTTTAGTCGATAATTCCGTATATAAAAATCTGTTCGGTACTAAATTGTCGGTAGCCATATTAAAAAGATAAAAAACTAACATAGACATTCTTGCGGGACTTGTTATATGGGTGCATAAAAATCCTTTACCTAACTATGGTTTTCTAAATAAATGCAGCCAGTCATACTAGTCACAAGGCGAGTAGGGGAAAAGAAAACAAATGATTTTAAAAATTTACTTTATCCACACAAAACATCTATATTGTCTAAACGGTAATTTAAATAGTTACGTATAAAACATTTTGAGCAATATTTTAACTTACAATATAAATAACAATGTCTTTTTTTACGTTTTAATTGTCATAGAACATTGAATTGATCCCTCGGTCATGAACTTTTTTGAATAAAATAGATACTTTTATTTGGAATGCATTAACCATTTGCACAACTATTTTACAATATTGAGCGACAATCAATTAACATAATATTAAATTCAAAATTCATCAGTTTCATCACCTACACGAATTTAACACATTAAGCTACCAGAACACACAACTCTACACAAGCACTCGAATTGTGTCGTTATTAATTAATAATATAATAAAATTGTAGTTTATAGTTATTTAAAGTTACTTCAATGGTCCCTGCATGGTAACTTTGGCATATTATGGTCCGTATTTATCAACTAAACTTAAATTATGTCATTATTGTCATACTGGGTCTACCAAAACAAGACGTTCCAGATCCAATCACAGGAGAGTTGAAAAAAATGTCAGTAAAAAAACCTAAAACAATTTAAAGACTGGACGCCTGTCCTTTCTAATGATTTTTTATCAAGGTAGCGATATTTATGTATGAAGAAAAAAAACCGAAAAAAATATCAAGTTATTTTCACAAAATTCAGAACTATTTTATCGAAAGAAAAATATATTTTCGCAGTTACAGTAAGTAGCACCTGGCCTTGACGTTATTTAACGTAAGGATGTCTTGTCTTGGAAAGTTCGTTAGGCTTGCTGAACATGCTTAAAATTTCGTCTCAGCGAATTATTCGTATTCAAGTAAAAATAGCTCACTGTATGCCACAACTTTACGTAACCTACCCTTACTCTAAAGGTGAATACGTCATAATCATAACACATTCACAGCCTCGATATTCACATTTTTTATTTTCTACTCTGCAAACAGGCTCAAAAAAATATTGCAACGCTAACTAGCTGAAATAATAATGAAAACTTAAATAAAAGTATTAACATAATATGTTGGGAACATTCTAGAACATCATTCAATGAAAAAAATTTAAATTTGTATCCAAATATCGCACGAACTCAGGATTTGATCACAACAGAACAGTGGCCTCAAATACTATAATAAGTCGTTGTTTATTTAATAAAGTTATATTGTATTTGTATTTGTAATGTTATTTTGTACAGTAACTTTGATACTTTGATGTTTTAAATATCTAGATGAAACATCAAATCCTCGAAAACGTGTCAAAAAATTGTGGCTAACTGTTAGCCACAATTTTTATATCATTACGCACAGATTACGCACACATAGACAATAAATGAACGTGAAAAACATCGCCTGCACGCACGCACACATGCTTGATAATGTTGCCGTGCTTTTTTTTGTTTTCATTGTAGGGCGACGCTCAATCTAGATATTTAAAACATCATTGCTTTGATATTACAGAATTAATTTTGTTACTGTATGTATAAGTAATAGTACAAGTATAAAAAAATAACATAACTTGTACATGATTAGGACATCACTACTGGATCATTGACCTTAACCTAAGTACTTAAATGGATCATAAAATAGTCTTAATAAAATTGATCATGCATCGCGAACATAATATAAAAATATAATAGAATATGGCTCATGTCATAACATTAAATAAAACTAATGAAACTAACGACCTTATCTAAGTGGACCCGAAAATCTAAGATCAAAAATTTTACTATCACTCTTCTATTAATAAATCGATTTGATACAACACCACGTATCCATTATGCAAGTATTGTATCACAGATAATCTCCACTCTACATGATTCGTGTACTGATCGCAAAAAAAGTTGTTTTAAATCCGTGATAGATGTTAAACTTATCGTATGAGTAGGTACTCATGATCAAGATCGATTCGTGATCCAAGTGGCTCATAATTTGCAGTTATAATAAACCTATGTGGCATGTAGTCATTATAGTAAAGATTTCTCGTGATTTATTTTAGGTAACGTTAGACGTAATATAAATAATTATACTTAGTACTAACCTAACATTACCTTGTACAATCAGCATCAACGATAGTTAATCAAAACAAAAACGTTAGTTCAGGCTGAATTTTAGCAATTTGTATTTGAATTACATACTGTAATAATACCTAGTACCATGTAATTTGATCATCTACCTGTGATGTTGACTGTACTAAAATACTTGTTAATGGAGACAAAGCATTAAACCTAAGACTACATCAACGCCTGATACTCTCTCCTTCCAAAATTATCCTGAACTTGATTTGGTTTTTACATAAATAATGATTTTTCGATTATCAAATTACTGTTATTTTTTATATGAGAATTTCGTTTAAAATTTGAATATTGTTTAATAATCTTCAGCATTACCAGCTTATTCACTGAAAGATATTTCCAATATTTGCCACCGCTCGACCGAGCGCTGCCTTCTCAGTTCAGTCAGTTTTGGCGGGAGGGCGGCCACAGATAAAGAAAGTTCACAGATTACGCTTCCTTCTTGGCGAATCCGTAGGTGTTCCAGTTGTGGATGTGCGGCAGGATGTCGTTGATGACGGGGTACCAGTCGGCGCCGGAGTAGTCGATGGCGGGCAGCTCGCCGCCGTAGTCTGCTGGCAGGTGCGACGGGTCCATGTGTTTGTGGAGAGACGACATCTTCGAGCCGTGGAAGAAAATCTGTAAAGCACAATATTATGTTTCGTAAATATTAGGTACTATGTATTATAGTTTTATTAAAAAGTTTGATTGGTTTAGTATTATTAAGTAAAACAAACTTAACTTAGCATTGGAAAAAATAAATAAATAAATAATCAATGTCAGTTCAGCGACTGAAATCAATAGTCATTTAATTAAATACCTACTTAATCTTTGTCGCATGATATAAACATCATAAAAGCATAGAGTGCTTGGACCAGCCGCAGCCGAATTTTGTTGTCAGTCTAGAAAGAGAAAAATACTAACCCTGGTTTTCAGCTTCTCCCTGATGAAAGGCTTGAACATATTCCAGACGACATTGAACACCATGGGCTGCTTGACGAAGTGGACTTCCTTGAGCCGCAGCGGCATGGCGTCTTGGATGAAGGTGAGCAGCCGCTTGGAGAACGCCGGTGTCAGTCCCATCGTCTGAAGAGATATTAAAACAAAAATTAAAATGAAAAATTCACTGAAATCAAAAAAGGAGGACGTTTTCAATGCGATTATAAGTATTTTTTATGTGTGTAATCTCATAACTTTTTGTTGGTTCAGATTTTTATAATTAGTTTTTATTTTGAAATCTACGTACTTTTGAGTGATCTCTACATTCTCTACATTTTGATGTCGAATTCGTTCGGGTTTGTTAAAAGGTAGATCTGATAGTTGTTAATAATAACGCTACATGGACATACTCGTAGTCCCCTAGTATCATTTCTTATGTCGAGGGTGCCATGGGCAGCAGAAAGAAATTAAACTCGTAATTTAATTTTCTCTCTTAAACGTGAAAGAAAAACCCAAGGCACGCGTTTTAAAAGATTTCAAAAATAACTATAACTATAACTTCTGTATCTAATAATTTGGCCACCTAAATCAATATATTTGTTCATTGTTAGGTACATACGTGACAATAAGTACCTATCGACGATAGCGGGTAAAATATCAGACCCAATTGCGGCAGACCACAATCATTGTCAATATCAAACACTGGCTCTACAATTACATTATTAAATTAAAATCTTGTAGATAATAACAATTGTTCGACGTTCCTTTCTGTTTTTTGTAAGTACTACTATGTTAACCCTCAAACGGGTAGGGATCCTGTACTTTTTTTATTCCCATTCACCCTCTCCCCTCATTGGCCGGTTATTTGACAGTTAAAAATGTATTTTTAATCTCTACCGTTGTAACTGAGTTTGAGTTATATAAATACATATTTTAATAGCTGGTCACTAAATCATTATTATTATTTATCTTCATAAATAAATAAACGATAAATATGTAAATAATTTATTTATTTATTAAATTAATTAATAATTTATTTATTTATTAAACTTAAAGATATTTCGGTAGATAGGCAGGTAGAAATAATATATTTTTATAAATAGTGTGTCATTTTACTTCTTATCTGCGTTTGTTTACCAACTTAAAAATACGCTAAATAAATAAAGGCAATAAGTTATCATTAGAAAAATCTTGGAAAAACCGATTTTTCATTGCAGTGACATATCATTATTCACTAACTGTTATTAAAAATAACCCCCTTACAAAAAGGAACAATTTGGTAGACATTTTTGGAAGTAATTAAGAAGTTAAGATAATTTAAATTACTTTTATCACTTCGTCTCAATATTCCAGATGCATGGGTCAAAATTGGCCCGAGTTCAAACCTAACCCGAGGTAGAGACTCAGTGTTGCATCTTAACTGCTTAGCAGTTTCAAGAGTGTTCGCTAGATGGCGCTGTACTTTTTGCTGAAACACGCTATCGATTGTACGGCGTAGTTTATATAAGTACAGTGCAAAACAAATTTCTGTGTTAAGCAACGCGTCGGATGACGCTAGTGGTAAAATTTCTAGTTTTTGCAATAGTAGATGCGAGTCAAATCCGTCTACTTCATAATCGTAATGTAAATCAGTATCATTATCATTCATTGTTCATTGGGCGAACGAAAGAAAAGAACTGGGAATTTTTGAAATTGAATAGTTTAGCTAGTTACTAAAAAAGGAAAAAAATACCAATCAGTAATAGTAGATTGTATGACAAGTTGACAAGGGTGCAAAGTAATATTTTTTCGGCGAGGGCGTTTTTTGAATCCAGAGCGAAGTGAGGGATTCTAGAGTAGAATCCCGAACGTAGCGAGGGATTCAAAGTACGTCGCCCGAGCCAAAAATATACTTGCACCCGAGTGATACACTCTACTTTTCATCACCCACTATGAGAAAATAATATATATATATATATATATATATATATATAATAGAAAATAATACGTAAAAATGCACGAAAACTTAATTTTAATTTGAAAACGAAATCTTAATTTGATTTCTTTTTTTATTATTCAGCTGGCGGGGCCCTCGCGTCGTACCAGACATTCTTTATTCAAACAATATTCGCGTTCGATTTCTTTAGCGCAAAATACTAAAATGTTCTAAATTCAAAATAGGACGGAAAAGATCTAGCCGGCAGGAAAAGTTGTATGAAAATTCATTCCCGCCCGCTGAATAGAAAACAGCAACTTTGGAACCCCGTAAGTCCGAACCAAGTCGTCTTTTTCGAATAGGTGTGATGAAAAAATAATTTGTAATACCCAATATCCAATAATATCATAATAAATCAAGATTTTTAAACAAAATAAGAAGTATAGTGCTTCGATGGATAGGGTTTACCAAGAAGGATACGTCAATCTACGTGTAGAGACTAGTTATTTACCCAGTCTGTGTCCATCTGTTTGTCATTGTCCTTACTGAGCTAGGAAAATCCACTTCCTTTTACACGACCGACAACGGACGGATGTTTGACCTAAATGTTTATTTTTCATATTCTTGACTCCCAGTATCTTATCATTGTTTAAAATGCTCCATGTTAAAGGATTTCTGAAAAGTTAGTAAGTTAATCTGTTTTTATGCCCGAAAACAAATTTAGCTAATTTTAGGTAAATACCGACCGTTTTTATTTTGCTTTTAAAATGTTCATACTTTTTAAAACAATTTTACTAGCAACCAAACGATGTCATAAGCCCCCAAAATTCTGAAAACACATCCCACCAACAGCGACAATGAAATTTTTACCTCCCAACGCAAGGATGAGGCGTGTAAAATAATATATTTCATAAGTGTTAAATTTTAACAACATAATTAGGTTTTGGTCTGGAAGGTTCCTACATAATGAAAACATAAATAAATAGATTTTTAGTTATTTATTTTTCTTATTGTTTTGAGAAGGATTCAATAAAAATGTGCTTTGTCTCAGACAACAATATTATTTATCTAACAGAAACAATCGAATAAAATAATGCGATAATTTAAAACCTACAACATTAAAACGAATGTAAGCTTATCGCCCTAGTTCCTTCCAACCTTGTCTAGACTAGGCTCGATATCAGAAGTAAGCAACGGAATTCAAGAGATGTAGCCTATAAACAATTAACCGAATGATGCATCTCCGGAATCAGCAATCGCTAGTACAACCTCGAACGTGATGCCCCTTGATCCGAAACCCTGAGATGTGCGTTTTCCTGCACCTCAATGCACAAAATCAATTGATCTCCTCCAAACTGTCTGTCTGTCTCCAAACTGTCACTCACGATCTGATGGGATTATAAATTAGCAAAACATTTGGGATGTTGGCAATTTTGGGGAAAGTATCAATTGAAATTCAGTAAATGGACAGTGAAAACTTTATTTAGAAGATATCGATAAATCGAAATAAAAATTAGAACTTTCATTACATTAGATCTGTAAAATTTCGCAACACAATATTTTTAATACAGTCGGTTTCGAAACGGTATTTAATGAAAATTCACGCTCTTATAAGGAATAGTCGAAGTCGGAAACGAGACAAATTATACAATTATATCGATATACAGCAATGCGACTACCGATACGTGATCGGTAAATAAATCCGTGTAATTTCGCGACTTCTATTCCGATCCTGATCGTCTCCGATGTTTTACTGCTAACGCGTTTGAACTTAAAGGTCATTTGAGTGCTTCGATCGATTCTATTTGTATAGGAAATAAACTTCCGTATGCGCATGCGCAGCGTAAGGGTTACTAAGCCGGACTGCGTTTTGAAAGTCCTTGCTTCGATTCCCAGTGAGATTGAAGTTTCTTGAATTTTTTTATGGAATTATCTATAAATTTACCACTTTATTTTTAATTTTTTTTAGAAAACTGAAGATGAATAGCTGTATGAACTGTTCAACTTGGAAACAACTTTATCAGAATGAACGCGAATTAATTCTTTCGTACCACTTATCAGCCAACACTTATAGAACATAGTACATCTGGTAAATCATCACAATTAAAGGCTCATTTGAATTATGCAATCAGACGTACCGATACCCTGATAGCTGTTATCTAAATAATTTTAATAATCGTTGCTAAACCGTAGATAATGCAAGGTTATCCAATATCAGAGATCCTGGTAGGATCGCTGATACCTACCGACCGAATTTGTTACAAAACACGTGGGGTATATAGACAACACGATATTTATTTATGCATTATAGTATTATTAATGCGAAAGTAACTCTGTCTCTCTCTGTCTCTGTGTAAATCTGCTGACCCAATTTAGATGAAATTTGATATGGAGAGTCACAACTCTCAATATGTAATTATACTATCTAGCCTTATTATACATAAGTACCTTATTATTAGATTGCGATGCGATCGAATCTGGCAGACTGGTTGATCATGACCTTGACTCGGACATAGGATACCTACTTCATTCCCGGTAAAACGTCTCCTTGGCATTAATCTAACAATATTGTGGTTTTTCAACTGCGGTGTGAAAAAAAAATTGTGTACCTAAAATAATATCTAATGCTACTCGCACTAACAACCCCAAACTGTACTTTAGTACATATGTAGTATCTCAATGCCCAAACTACGATTCCGTGTTGCGGGTACGTACCATGGATGGCATGGACACACAAAGACATATACAACCAAACCGAGAACAATTCATCACTCAAAATAATGTCTCGCTGGGAATCAAACCCAATGCCCTTCGAACTGCAGTCGCAGTCAGACATAACCATTGTACGATATGGGTCAAACGTCATGTTGTGTAACATCGTACTAAACCGATTACGATAAGGAGAATAAAGGAATGAGCGATCTTTGTCCTCGACTCTATATTTTATTCGAACCTAAACACTTTGTTAAGGACGGTGATTCATACTAACCAAAGTACAGTGGCATGCCTTTATTAACAAAAGATGTTTTCATACTTCACGAGTAGGCAGTTGCCGTGTACCTACTGTTTACAAAATAAACGTAGGTACTTTGAGCACGCGAGTTGGTTGTTAGGTATATCAATATTGGAAGAAAGAAAGTAGATTTTTTAAAAAAGAATAACTTTAGATAGTACCTACTTTTGAATAAAAAGTATTAATTACATGGCGAAGGATACTACAAAGTATGAATATAATTATGTATTTTTTGTGCTTTTTGTAGGTTAATAGGTTGTGTAGGTAAGTGCAGTGCACATTATTATTTGTCAATCAAAAAAAAAATAAAGTAGGTACCTACTGGTATCCTAAAATAAAGAGCGATTGGATTATTGCTGGGGAACCAATTTGTAAATTTATTACGAAACATAAACGGCTGTCTGACTCAAAAAATAAGTCTATTACATTTTTCAGCCAACTATCTATCTCCATTCTCCATACGAAAAATACTACATCTAACCTTTGCTCCGTTTTAACTTGAAATTGAAACTGTGTCAAACAAACATGTTTTCGCATTGTTAATAATATAGTGTAGATAATAAACACATTAATAAGTATCACATTGGATCGTTTACGTACTTTTCACACTTGTCATTTTCGTGAACAAAAGGTGAAAATCGAACGCGTAATGAGTTGTGTTGATACAAAGAACAATTAGGTAGCGTGCCAAGCCCCGTTCAAGGCGCAATGCACTTTAAAACAATTGAATAAGGGTCAAAGTGTTTGTTTCTTTGTAATCAACCTAGATTTCAAAATATGTAGGTACTGAAATATATTTTTGAAACACAATTGCGCGTAGTTCCGTATTGCACAAGGATTTTCTTTAATGCTTCAAATTTTTCAATGTTTAATATTGTTCATTATTAACTCATATACTGTATATGAGTATATGATATACAAGGTGGATACCACCATATAACAATAAATGATATCACGAGCCCTGTTTCATGCAAGGAACTTTAGTAATTAGTTAATAGAAATTTAGTAAAAAACGCCTAACATCTTATTTACAAAAATGTTTTTTCAAACAAACTAAATAGCACAAAAATAGAGGAAAAAATAGAACAGCCTATCTAAACATCGGTCACTCACTTTTGACAAGAGCGGCAACAATCTTTTGCTATTAAAATAATAATAGATACAGCGTGATGAAATTTAAATATTGAAAAAAAAAATTGCTGTGGCTAAACTAAAGGATCATTATTAAGTACATAAAATTAAATTTATTGTTGAGTGGTGGTAGCCACGTGGTATATTATGTACCTATGTATTTTGTAGTTTGTAGAATAAAACTTCCAAACCTCACTGAGATAATGAAGTTTTAATGATGGCGAAAATATGTACACTAAAATCCGTAATGGATTCAGTATAATTTGTAGTTAAGAACAATAGTAAAAAAAGAAATTAATTTGCATAGTGTAAAAATCTACATCACTAACTGATTAAAATTCGTGTTTATGATTCTTGTTATACATTGCTACTACTGAATCAAATTAACAGTCACAATATCCTGTCTATGAAGCTAATTATAAATCAATCCCTTCGTATATAGGTACTTACTTTGGTTGCCAATACACAAAGACTAGAAAAATAAACAAAAGATTAAAACAACAAGCGACTTTATCGCACGAGAATCGATCGTTTACCGTCATGAATGTAAATACGATAAATATATAGGTGACGACTAGGAGAATGGAAATAAAAATAAGAGATAATGCGCACGTAAAACAAATGAAAAAAAACGTGCAACAAGGCGCCAAGAACAAAAAAAGGTAATCAAACATTTAAACAGTGTGTGACATAGACAAAGAACATGGAAAAAGGTAGGTAAGGGTAAGTGACAAGTCTGCCTTATTTATCTTATGACAATTAAGGTAACATAAGGTAACGTTTTGTGATTTAAAGCCAATTAAAAATACCTAAACATTAGTATAACAGACTTACTTGGACAATATTTTTTGTAGAGGCGAACATCTATTCTTATTCCTCAAGCAACACATGTTCGTCCAAATTAGAACAACATTCTTACTTACAATACTCACTGGAGAAATTATTATTACCAGTCCTTGGCATACCTACTTGAAAAGTAACTGAACAACTACCGTTCTTAATCACACCCTCTGTTAAATTAAGATTAAGATTTGAGTGTTGTTCTGGATCGGTCACAATTATCAAAGGCAGCATCAGAAGAGTATTACTGCGTGCTCGTGTGCTATCTTGAATTCATAACAAAACGCCTATAACTTTCCAAGTAAGCACTTATTTTAAAATTTGTAGAGAATACAAAACTTACAGAGTTCTCATCATAATACTCAAAAGATGCATGATTTCCGCCAATCTAGAATTGGCCAGCGTGCTCAGCGTGGTAGAGTAATGCTCATCACAATGTAAAAAGTGTGTGTATGTATATTCAAAGTGTGCAGGTATGTACATTTGCTTGCTTATATGGAATCAATAAGAAACAGGTGGCTTGTGTGTGGCTTATCGAATCAATTAACAAATTAATCATGCGTCTCAGTAAGTTTATTAACCCTTCGTTAAATACCACGAACGTTTCTGCAAACTTCAAAACAGCATTGTATTGGTTATTGGCCACTGGAAATAAGCCTACGTGAGCCTAAGTGAGTGATGTCACTCCAACTGACCAGGGAGCATTCGAAGTAACCCTTAGCTTATTATATTATGCTTAGTTATCAAGTCTCTTCATTGGATTTTTTGGGCATTTTGTTACACGTGGTCAAAACAAGTGTTTAGATAAGTTACTTATGGAGTCAATTGGTGCTTTATGTAACCTGTCCGGGAATCGAACATGTAGCTCTTTATTCAGCGGGTTCAAATAACTGGGCTACGGGGTCATCAGTAATGCAATCTCGAGCCCCAACAATGTTGCCGCCAAGTCGACCCAATTATACTTTTTTACACGGAAATTATTTTCTTTGGTGCTACGAGTAAGTAGGTATATTGAGAAATAGCCGAAAGTGGTCATTTTGACCCAGAATTTGTTAATGGATTATTTGAGACATTGTGCACGTATTTTGTAATAACGTTTTACTTTACTAATAAAGCGCTGAAGTGTGACGCGAGCGCCTAAAACAAGGTACACTTAGGTATTTGTTTTTTCGTCATTTGCTTTGCCGTGTGTATTCAAACGTAGGTCAAGAGAGCGTCAAATGTTACGTGAACTGACCCTAATTATACAAATACATGACACCTGATAAAATAAATGATACTGAATGGAATTAGAGTCTCAATCAATTAGGTTTAGAATTGAAACAATAGCAGCAATATTTGTAAAAGTAATTTTGATGACTCCGTGACCTAAAAGTTTGCAGCCTACGACCAAGGGTGTCGGGTTCATGTTTATTCTTAGATCGCTGGTCTTTGTACCTATTGTTTTGTTTGGGCTGTCCATGCCACCAGCAACACAAGGTATCCTACTGTATAAGTTTTTAAGAGTAGGTATTAAATAACAGATTTTGCCTGCCTGAGAGAACAACAACGTAAATATCAAAAGACTTTTAAGCTTGTAACCATATTTTATCGAATGCACAATATTAAGGATTATACCTACTTATTAGTAATGCGGGAATAATACTTTGTGGTGAAGACTCATACCTTCGGATTGTTTTGCGGTTTGGTATCGTATAGAGATTGTTCGCATAAGTTTTTTTTTACAATTTAATAATACGTTATCGACATAGAAGGTAATACAACTGTAATATGTATACTGTCGGTAGTTTAGTAAATGGTAATTTTAGTTGCAAATATACCTACGTACCTACTACCTTTTAACCGTGAGAGTCTGTAAAAACTTCAGAATTGGTCAAGAGAAATGAAAATTAAACTGAGACAATCAAAGATTGCACCTGGATAAAAAAGCAATGAACACTATATCACTAATCATTAGATTATTGATATTATGTCACAATTGTGTTCGAGTGATTAAAAATGAAGTCGAAAGAATTAGAATGTACGTAGTTCACCGGGTCATCTTGTTAATTGAACAATTATTTAAAATTTACATATCCTCACAATTAGGTAATTAAACATTAAAACTTTCAAACACTTTTGACTTAAGTATAGCATTTTGTACTAGTAACACAGTGAATTTTTGCAAGATTTTAGTAATACGGTAGGACGTCAATATATAGACTGAAGGATGTTTGGCAAAGAGAGAATATCAGAAAGTTGCGTGTCCAGATCACGTCGGGGTCACCAATTAGGGATAACTGACTCTCCCGTCATGTGTGGCGTCATACCTGGAGAGTAGCTTAACTCAGACTGTTCACAAAAACTTGTACCTATGCGAGCGGTGTAGAAAACTTCGAGAGCGTGATTCAGGCTATTCGTGATGCCACCGAGTGCCTCGTATGACATATCGTTATAGAATCAATAGACACTGACCTGTGACCATCCCATGTTGTGGAAGTCCATCAAGACGACAGTCCCGCGGACCTGGGACTCGGGTTCCAACATGGCGGCCTCGTGGATCAAGTAGAACAGCCTGAACAACTGGTCTGCATTCACCTTCTTCGGGTCCCATGTGCCTTTAAACAAACAAATAAATACTTAAATAAGTAACACTGCTTACACTGCACACTTACAGCTCCACACTAGGATAGCATGTGTTGTGGGCGCCATGGACAACATCACAACACACAAGATATGCCAGACCAAGGACGGTTTGAACTCATTATTTAAAACGCCTCGCTGGGAATTGAACCCACGATCCTTTGAACGGCGATCCGGCATGTTAAAAATTGCACCAACCCTATATCGATTCTAATTCGTACAAAGTTTCAGTCCTTGATATTTTATACCAACCCTATGTGTTAATTATACAATATGCATATAAAACATTTGTAATTTTTTAGGCGATATCGAATTCAATGCCACGCTTCGAATAGTAAGCAACAAGAAGTAAATTAGTTGTATCAGTAATTGTAGTGAAACTACAAATATCTAGAGCCAATATTCTGATGATGGTAGAGGAAGTCGCTTGCTTCCTATAACTTCCTTGTCCCTACGTAATATTCCCTGAGCGCCACTGGTCATGTTTGATGCACGTCTCCGTTACATAATAATGACAACTATCTCATACATTTTTCAATCATATACACTTATAGTGGGCATAGCATATTGCCATCCTATTGAAACCATGCACACAAACTTTTTTTCAGTAAATATTCGAAAACGAAGCGGCGTTTGATAGAAAGAGTAGGTACGGCGGCGTCGCCAATGGTCATGATAAAATTGAATAACCGTCGCTCAGGCAAGAATATGAGTATAAATATGAAAATTTACAGGATTTATTTGCGGTAGGTACTTCTTGCATAATTTATTGATTTGTCAAGCTTGCCGTTAATGGAGTTTACCGATGTACTATCAGACATGCTAATTAATTGATTACTCGTGACTACGCTGCCAATAGTACCTGCCCACCTTTCCATAAGTTAATTGTTTTTAATTAAATAATTCTTGTCTAATAAGCATTAACTAATATCTGCTGAATATGATAAAAAGAAAAAAATAACATTGTCATTAAAGTTTTATAACGTTACTTCAATAGAAACTTATATCTATTTACTGGACCTAATTGCTGGATCAAATTATTAATCGAGTAAGTAGGCATAAGTAATTATTAATTTACCTGGTAACCAACCAGCAGTTTAGTGTTAACTAAATCGTTTATGCCTAGAAAATGTTTATTAATTGCTTGCCATTGTCATTTGTTTTATGTATTTCATTACACGAAATAAAATGTTATTGGTCCTAATAAAGTAAGTATCGGTACTAATAGTCTGAAGACGAAATCATAAATTAGCTCAACTGTGCATAAATCTACCAATAGGGTACTTTCCGTAATGAAAAATAAACTATGAAATTTGACAAAAATAAAAATTTATGTACCTACGTATTCTGATTTTGAGTCATAAAAGCACATAATTATTTTAATAAGAATATTAAAATTCGAAATTTTTAATCGGTATGTCACGTGACCTAAAACACGAGAGGCATTGGTGTGACGTCATAATGGCAAACCTATTCCTCCAAGAACCAAACTGTCAGTTCAGTTTCGTGCATAACAACTTGAATGAATGCCGGTCTTACATACAGTGCCACAAACTTATTTGACCCGGTAAGGGTGGCGCTACTGTCTTGGTATTTTTCTGACGACAGTATACCTAACATTTGCATTAGTTCCAATTTTGGCCACCGGGTCAGCGGCGCATCTTTGACTAATACCAAGGACAATCTCACTAGCAAAGGGCTTTATCGCGACCGGTTCTTCGTAACTTACTTATTCATTATCACAGATAAATATAATAAGTACACATATACATATTGGAAAAGATATAGTACGAGATAGTAACAGTCCAATTCACAAAACGATAAAGATAGATAGAATAATAGTTAAGGCATACCTACGATGAGATAATTATATTATAATGTATGAATGTGTAGATATAATTGATAACGGTCCTTTGGAGCGGTCATTCAAAGTGAATGTTAGCGCACATTTTTAGGGTTCCGTACCCAAAGGGTAAAACGGGACCCTATTGCTGAGACTTCGCTGTCCGTCCGTCCGTCCGTCCGTCTGTCACCAGGCTGTATCTCATGAACCGTAATAGTTACACAGTTGAAATTTTCACAGATGATGTATTTCTGTTGCCGCTACAACAACAAATACTAAAACACTGAATAAAATAAATATTTAAGTCGAAATATGGCTTCCACGCTTCAGCGATACCTTTCGCTCCAAGAGATGGCGTTGCTTGTGGCTAATATGTAGCTACGACGCCTTCAATGCTTTTAGTTACCTGTCGGTCCAAGTAATGGCGTTGCTTGTGGCTAATATGTGGTTACAAAAACTGAAGTAAATATTTAAGTGAGGCTTTCATACAACCGGCCAGATTTTTTTGTCGTTTTATACATAATGGTACGGAACCCTTCGTGCGCGAGTCCAACTCGCACTTGGCCGGTTTTTAAGAACCGGGGAGTATCAAACTTGCGCAATGCCCTTAAATAGGATGAATTTAATGCAATCTATCTGGACGGCGGCGACGTCTATTAATAAGGTTTATCAGGAATGTACGCAGCTCCTGATTCAAAAGTCCTGAATTCCTAATCCCGGGGGGGGGGGGTCACAAAGGGTAGGTACGATCTCGTTAAAAACGTAGATACTTTTACCGAGGTCCAAAGGGGAACAGCTGCATACGCCTAAGAATTTTATGTTACACTAATAATCCCGAAATTTGAAACTACAATACCAAAATATCTAACTCTACTTCGATACTTTATACTAGGTATTTACCTACTACAAACTCATAATACTTTTCTAGTGCTTGACATCATAACGTCATAACCATTTTTCGCTAGTTCATCATCATAACATCAGACTGAAATAACCTCAGACATTTTTTCATTGTGGATACGTGAAATAAGAGTCTTATAGGTAGAGACCGGATACGGATGCCCAATTCTGCTAATTTCTAAATGCTTAAAATGCATGAATTGTGGCAAAAAATTTGTCGGCCCCTGAATTGATATTGAATTCGTTGTGCGTATCATCACCACAATACATTAAGCTATGAAACTCTGAGACATAGATGAGCCCTTACGCTACTCGTATACGCCGCATAAGTTGCGCGTTATTTGTTGTACGAATGGTAAACTACGGACATGCAGTACAAGGGTACCTACCTCCTACATTGACGACGAGTACCCTTCTTCCCTTGTGGTCGCGGCCTTTTAGCACGTTGACCACTTTGTGCTCCATGAAAGCCACTTTTTCATGTTCTGGAAGCAGACCGTCCAGCAGCGACGCATTGTCACGCTTGAACTCTGCTATACGGCGCATCTGATAACAACAAACAATAATATATCTTAAAGTACTTCATTTTTACAGTCTTTAATTTAACTTGCAAGCAACGTTTGTATTTCACTTTGGGTTCAATTTAATCTTGTAATCAAAGTTGAATTGGAGTTCACAATTCCACCAAGTAGGTACCTAGGTAGGTATTGTACTGCTGGTAAGCTTCCTAGCTTACCTACAATATAGATTATATATATTTTGAATCACTAAATAAATTATTTAATTTAAATAATTGATCATCTCGAGGATTGCACATTTTGGTACATTCGAAGGTGAACATAGTTATCTCGGCTACCTAGGTACCTGTATGATAATTATAAGGAAGCGTGCGCTGGATGCTCTATTAGTTATTCAGGTTAAGATTATATTTATATACAGGTACCTAGTGCGAGGTTCTGTTGGATAAGTATATCAGGATTTTTCAATATGACCAACAATTTCTATATGGAGATTCTTCGAAGGAAAGCGAGAGCGTGTACCTAAGAACTAGATAATATCTACCTAATATTATTTTGCTGTGAGTCGAATAATGAAAATAGCTGCATATACAGACAGTAAAATAAACAATAACATAGCTTGATAATCTTATATGTTACAACATGATAAATTTAGAGTAATCTAGAGACCTTCACGGCCTCATTTTTCGCATGTCTCTAACATCTGATTGCTCGTGATTACTATCAAAATTACATCCTCTAGCTACGTTGCGACAGCGGTAACGCGTTTCTCTGTAAAACCCTCATTACTAAACTTTACTGCATCGACATAATTAAATGTATAAAATAGATACTTATTATTTATGTTTGGTTCTCGTACATCAATAACATAATATAAAGATACTTTTTAACTTGTACCTATCAATATTCGCGTGGTTTACAGATTATTTTTAGATTAGGTATACCGATATTTTGACCTAATTTCATGGTTACGGTAGACGGCAGGTGGCGGGAAGAGACTTTTGAAAGTGAACACTTGACGATTAACTTTTATAATTGTCTTTCCGTGAAGACTCAGGATGAAGAGAAGAATCAGTCTCCAAGTACTTATGTGTGTGATCAAAACCGACCGGTGAATTTCGAGTATGTATTAGGTAATTAATTAACGCTTTCGTATTTAAAGTTTAAACAGCACAACAAAAGCAACAGCTCCTCCTAAGGCCCAAGGTCCTGCCTATAGTACTTAGTAAGTTCGTTATCCAGACCCAGCCCAATAAACAGTCGTGTAGTCATACTGTACCACGGTCCTACCAGTAGGACTTATTAAAAAAGCCGCCATTTTGATTTAAAATTTGGCGCTAATCTAAAATGACGTTTCTCAACTTCTAACCAAATATTTTGGTTTGTCTATGAACATAGTACGAAGTTCGAAAAAAAAAACATGTGTCAAACTATCATTTGGCAGCCAGCAACATGGGACGTCCGCGAGGAAGAGGTTAGTAAATCCAAAATTATTAAAGTAATCTCGAATGACATTGTGTTAATTTGTATACTATCTTAATATTTATTAGGTATTTCATGGAGTTAAATAATTATTTGATAAATTATGCATATATTTTACGAAACACGTGGTGTCAAAATATTTAGTCCTATATGTAGTACCGCGGGACTTAACTAAAAGGTATTTTTATGTTGAAATTGGTGATAAGTACATATAGTGACAAATTTAATTTTTGTTTTTATAGGTTTGAATGATAAAGAAATAGAATTCGCACTCAGTGAATCTGAATATGTATCAGAGGATGATGGTGATACAGATTTGTGTGACTTAGGCATAAATTTTGTGCCAAATGGATCCAACGACGATTGCTCTAGTTCTGATGATGATTTCCCTCTGTCGGAACTATGACCTAACCGAGGCAGACCTCGAGCGCGTCGAGCAGCTCCTAGAGGGCGTCGTCGAGATGCGTCAAGAAGAGGAAGATCCCGATCTCGCAGTGTAGTAACGTTTGTTCAAGAAGAGCGTCAAAAATTTGAAAATGAAGAAACCACACGTGAGTGGCTAGAAACCGATTTTATTCCACCTGAAATTCCGTTTATTCAGCCAGCGTATTTAATACTTTGTATTCTTTAAATAAAACATAAAAATTAAATGATTACTAACTTTTTTATTTTACTGTGTTTGAAAAAAATACAAAAATCATTTTCTGTTAAAGCCCATGGTCCTCTCTGTAGTACTTATTTAATTAAACTAATATTGTCCAAAAAAGTATCATTCACAGATAATAAACATGCCCAGAAAATATTGGTGCTGTACAAGTAGAATGCTTATTACTCTGTTGTAAAAATATATAATAAACTACCGAAAATTTTTCAGAATATGACATTTGACAAATTCAAAAATAAATTTGGAAATTGGTTACAGGACCGTCAGTTTTATAGTATACGCGAATATTTAGATAACACTATCAATATTAGATAATATTATATAGTTGTAGGTATTTCAATAAATAAGCATAACTAATTAATTTTTTCATCTATTTGACATTTTGATATTTTACAGACATTCTTATTTAATTAAATCAATTGTAAAGTTTAGTATTATTTAATATTGTATGATCTACTTGACGTTTATATAATTGACATTTTAATAATTAGTTAGATAATGACATAAAATTTGGTGTTGGGGTATGTTCACAAAGGACATAAAATTAGTTATAATATAATATGTTTTTTTTGTTGGTTTGATACTGACATTTTGCATACCTGAGAAGGTGGAACATATTGGACAAATTATGTACTGTACCATCCATTGTATAACTGTGTTCTTGCAAATAAAGAATTATTATTATTATTATTATTATTATTATTATTATTATTATTATAGAACATAAAAAAAAATGTCCTGAGTACTTGGGTCTGAATGAGTATAAAACAATAGTGCTACTGGTAGGACCATGGTACGTAATAACTACATACTGAATTTTGCGTTGGGCCTTAGGAGGATACCTAAAATATAGGTAGGTGGGTACTAGACAGAAGTAGATGTAGTATTTGACTTTTGAAAACTATTTGTTAAAATAAAAGCCCACTTCGAGTAAACTTCATTTCAAGCATTCATTCATTTACACGCGTCAGGACACTGCCGCTGGTAACCATATCAGGCTCACATGAAATATTATGATAATGAAATTCAAACTGAACAAAGATACCAGCTTCGATACCCACAACGAGCAGCCCGTCTTGCGCCCACAAATTGTTATCATAACAATGTAGCCGTTTACATTTAGCTGACAAAACATACTTAATGGTCATCAATTCTACGCCGGTTTGGATAATATGGAATTCCAGTAACAATACAATGATGAAAAGTGCTTCGAGTAATTTATTGCACGAAGCACAAAGGCCAACTTAAATAAACTGTAGACTGTAGAGTTTATGTCAGTCATGTAAATGACATTATTTCCGGTTGATTTATTGTCTGTGATCCTCTGTTTATTTGATGCGAACCTCCGAGATGCGAACAATGATGTTGAATAAAGAAAAGCTCGAATAGCCAACTTAAGGTGTTGGTTTCTTAATAAGCCCTGTCAACAGGCTCAACAGCAACACAATGTTTGGTCTTAACATTTTCACAGATTTCTTTGGTGGTTTGGTTTAGTGTAGCGGGGATTTCTAGTGGTACTGGGTTCGATTCCCAGCCGTATGTCCTTATAGATAATATGTCAGCAGGTCAGGGTTGACTCTACCGGCTACTTTTTTTGGGTTTTGGGTTGAACCTTCGATGTCAGTGATGCCACCCTCACAAAATTTTATCGTGTCTATACGTGTACCTACGCATAGATTTACAAGTAATAAACTAATTAGGTACCAATTACTATTATAAGAGACAGGAACAAACAACACATTAACAATATAAAAAAAAACAACTCATTAATAGATACAGATCAATTAATTCTTGATGCATAGTTCATATTACGAGTATCACTAATTAATAAGAAAAGTCTAATAGTAGAATAAAATTCATGATAGCTATTTACATATATGTAGAGATACCGTTGGATAATAACGCGTGGTTGATAATTCCATGCATCACATCTCAAAATTATAATATTATGTTGCGATACATAAGGTTACAGGTACTTTTTTAGAGGCAACCATATCGGTCATCAAGGTAGCAACGCATCTGTGACCGAATTATTACTCTTACTAAGCGAATCTTGTTCTAAGTCGGTCACAGTTGCCATGGGCGACAACGAAAGGGTGGTGCTGCCTTTTAGTTTGCTGCCTTATTCCAAAAAATATACAAATGACTTGTAGTTTTCGAGTTATCTCTTCTGTCTTAGATTTTGAAGACGGTTATTTTTTGTTAGGTATTAAATTTTATTTGAAGTTGATTAAATGGAAATAACGTAAGTCTTTAATGTGTAATATTAGAGCTTTTCGCATTACAGCTGTATTCCGATATTCTGATATCCCAGTGTTGTCGCGACCCTATCCTTATCCAAACAAGCGTTACCATTTCGGACAAATAATAGTGACGTTCAAACAAAATCTTGACCTTCGTCACAGCCTGGTTTGTTGTATAATTATATTACGTCCGCGGTTCAAGCAACGAGCCGGTATAAATTATACCGGTTGCACAAACTGTTAACGACGGGTTGCGAGTTGCGAGTAACCGTTATGCACGTACTAGCGTATCTCGTTCTAACAAATCGAGAGTGGGTCTTGCCCAATACTAATTCTGTTATTAAATTTAATAGCGTTGCCAACTCAATAACGTTAGAGCAACAACGCATAGAATTTAGATGTTACGATATTGCTTTTGTTGCTGTTGGAATTCATCCATAATGAATTTTTTTATGTCGCTGGCTGTAAATGGAACTGGTTCAAAATATTTTTTATTTTATTTTATATATTTTTTGTTTAATAGCTGACAAGCGAATAGACAATACAGATGATGTTACATAGTCATCAGTGTGACGGTGGTAGGTACACAACACCAAGAAAGTTGGAAAAAAAGAAATTATTGACTCTCAAGTCTCTTGACATAATTTTTAGGGTTCTGTACCTCGAAATGAAAAAACGGAACCCTCATAGGATCACTTCGTTGTCCTTCCGTCCATCTGTTCATTCATCTTTTAGCCGACGAAATCAAACGATAGATACCTACAGCTAATGGAAGGGAAAACTTGCAAGGAATTCAAAACCTAGGCAACGTCTTATCCTACAGATCTATAAAGAAACAATTGCGAAAACATGTCAATACCTACAGGTTTGTACTGAGCCCTCAGTGTGTTAGTCCAACTCTTACTTGGCCGGTTTTTATTTTTATACTGAGTGCCCGGTGCCCGTAGTAAAACGATTATTGCAATATTCCGTTCTATACCATGATTCTTTGTTGATTGTTATCTATTTATTTATCTTTTATTCAATTCAATTATTTGTAAAGTCTGCCATTCTTCATCAACATCAACACAGATGAATAATTATTAATATCTAAAGGTTAAAAACTTTGTCAGGGTTGTCGCTCAGTACAAAAATTTATTGCAATGAATTAAAAATAGCAAATTCATTCAATACAAAAAATAGATTTTACGGCGTTGATGCCGCAAAAGCCAACAATTAAATAGCAATTGGCTAAAATAACCTTGAAAATGAAATTAAAATCTTTTCAGATTCCAAATCATTGGCCGAAAATTTTTATTTTTAACACTCTTCTTTGTGCATCGAACAAAAAAAACGATTAGGTATGTACGTGACACACATATCTAATTTTAAAAATGATAATTTAAACTGTATTTAAATTTTACATTTAAAGGCCTAAAAATAATAAGATAAAAAAATCAAATGAAAACAAAAAACCTATCGAAAAAATTGGTTGCCTGTAAAGTCGGTATACGGGCGAAAGTTTTACGTGACAACGACTTTGAGTGGTAAAATAATTTTAATGTGAATATTCATTCGTATAGTAGGAAGAAGGATGAAATAATAGTAACAATTTAAAACATTTATTTATACAAAGAATTATATTTAAAACATTGTAACACCATCCGCCATCTAGCGCTGCTAACCGTTAGACCATTAACCATTAGTCACAACTAACTGAGGTAACAAACTCTACTTCTCCAGAGATGGCGCTGTACCATTTTCTGAAACACGCCAACGTGTGTACGCCGTAGCTACCATAAGTAATGTTAAGGAGGAAGGGACGCGTGCCTTTCACTTTTTATGTCTGTCTCTCTCGCTCTTAGGCGGGCTAACCATGCCCGAGTGGAAGGGACGCGTGCCTCTCACTCGCTCTCATTGTAAGCGCATAACGTGAGCGGAGCTACTAACGCAGTTTCTTGAAGTGCCACCCGGCAAACCAATTTATAAGACGTTATCACGTCAAAATTAGATTTTTGAATGTTACTAAATAAATACCGGGATACCAGAAAGTACAGAGATAAATTATGTACAGGGATAAATTGTATACATAGTCATTCAATTCGTTCCAAACTGTAGGTATAAAGTATAAACACAATAAATAACAAATATTATAGGCGCCAGTGTGTCATAGTGTCGAAATATATATTATATGACAGTGTCCTATGTCCTAGGTTTCATGGGAAAGTGTTGACAAGGCAGATTATTGCATGTAGTTATTATTAATATTTTTTTTCTAACTGCCATTAAGCTAGTGCTATTTAAGGTACATTAAAAAAAGATAAAAAGCAGACGAAACTTAAGCTAGTAAAACGATTCACAGTTAATTCTGGAAGAAGGGTGCTAGCAAAAAGCACGCGTGGTAAAAATACACTGCGAAACTACTGAGATATTATATGAAAATTCCACTTTTATCAATACATTTTCACGTATTATGCTTATCCGTAGTATTCATAAGTCATAAATTCATATAGGTAGGTAGGTATTTAAATCCTGTCCCAATAATCTTTTGTTATCTGAGGTAAGTTCGCACGTCGCATTTTAATACTATGTCATCATTGCCAACAAAAGTAATATGAACAATATTATTGAAAGTAGGTACCTATCTATTCTATGAAACTATTTTTCTTATTATAAACGAGAAATAATAAACAAAGTAGACGTCCACGGATATCTAATTACTCTCAGAAGAAACTGCAATGCTTCTCTTTATGTGTTGTAATTTACCTATTTGTTTTTGTTCCCGAAATTTATTGGTCTTCGTGGTGTAAAAATCTATAGCTTTAGGAGGAACAAAACAGTAAATGGAGTAAGATTTAAGGATGTTTTCTACGTGAATAGGTAGCCGATAAACTAGTAGCCGAGCTACCTGTAACACCAAAGATATCATCGATGGTGTGCAACCCTAATAACCCTAGAAAGGAGGGTGTAAGAAAAAATAACATAATCACCCACAACACGACAAATCATTTGGCTAGTCTCAAATAAGAGGATTTTAGCTAGCTAACACAAACATGATATTACTATAAATAATAATTTTATTATTACCTACATACCTAATGATAATATTGACAATACAATACAGACGCAAAGCCCTACCCCACCAATCAATTCAAACAAACAGTATTGTGATAACTTTTCGTCATTAGATACTTTGTCAATACTTATATGTATTGATCTATAATGGTACGGGAGCCGACGATGCTAAACGTGGATTTACTGGAGCGTCATAGAGACCTATTGGGTTGCAAAGCTTAGATGATAAGAAGAAAAAAATGTTATATAATGTATACCTTTTCATCGGTGGGGGAAGCGGCTATAGACTTTTGAATATGTAAAAAAATAATGTCCATGTGTACATACTCGAGCGCTTCAGATATTGTAAGCATCAATTTTCTACGTATTTTTAATAATGTACTATGTTAATCAGATCGTTTGTTAGATGGGGGTGACCGTACGTAAGGGTTGACAATCAGAGAGAAAAAATCAAATCGAGCACGTCAGATTTTCTAAGGGGGTGTTAAGTGAACCTAAAAAAAGTTCTCATTCAATAATCTGACGATTTCGATGTGACGCAAACTCGCTACCATTATTATAATGTGCAAAAAAAATCGAACTTATATATGGGGCTCATATTTGGTGGAGCTACTTAACTGGGTACCAGGTACCCCCTGTACCTTAATTTGCCGCGCTCGAGTAAATCCAAGAATCCCCTCTTGGGCTCCCTAGCTATAAGCAGAAAGTAATCAATTATTGACAGTATTGTTTCTAATGTGCGCCCGGCCCGGATACCGGATCCGCCCTTATCAGCCAAGCGTCGGTCAACTGTTATCACATGCAGATAACTGTACCAACTGATAACATTATGTACTAACATATTTATAAATATCCTATTGGGAACCTCAAGTAGGTTTTTTCGTAATTAATTTATTGGATTAATTATTTATCATTAATATATTACTCATTATTCTTGACGTAGAGATGTTGTGAAGATAGTAACGTTTCGGGAATTTTACAGAAGTAACTAACTACATTACATACCAACTTGCACAATGGGCGGTAGATAAAGTTTAGAAGATATTTATCTTATAAATTACATTTTAATTAAAAATATCAAATATTTTGTATGAATACTTGAAGCAATTGTTGTGTTACAAAGATCGCAGTGGAAAGTTACTGGAGTACAGTCAATTGAATTTGGCTAGTCTTATTTGACCAATTTCTAAATACTCCTTGCATGCAATCTTTGAAAGTATTTCTAACTTTTATCTTTATTAACTGACCTAAACAGAAATGAATTATTATTAACATCTGTTTAATGTGCTCATTTGTCATCCAGAACAGACTGATGCATCGGAATAATGCGTGTTATACACATAATTATGCGTAGCGAAGAGAAGAAAAGTTGTGGGTCACCTGACAAGAGGGTTTTGATGAGCGAATCAGTCAATATGTGATGTGAGTGTGACCGAAATGATACTTTCTAAATACCAGCTCAAAAAATGTTGACCAAAATTGTCATCATGAAATTAGGGATTCTGAATGATTAAGGGTAGTTTCTTAATAATTCCGATGGTTATAATTTGTTCATAAAAATTTATACTAATTTTATAGTGGTATAATTCTTTCTTCGTTACTGAACTAATAAATACTATACCTACTCACGTTATGTAATATCAGAATGCTGTTATTTACACAGGTAAATTATGTACGAGTATAATATGCGAATATATGATGTATGTCTATTGGCTATAATATATTAAGCTTGCTTGTGGAGTTGCTCGGTCTGAGACCTTGAGAAGTTGTTTTCTCCAACATTTTATAATGCTGATCGACTACGGTATTGCAAATCTTCCGTAACACGACTGATGCCGCTTATTAGACACTGCATTAATTATGTATAAGACAGTCGCGGCAGCGTTGTCCGGCGGCACGCGGCGGGCATCGCGTTTTCATTGAATTACTTTGAATGTCAATAAAATTTAACCTCCATGTCAAAGAGACGCGGAAGGGTTGAAAGCGTCCTAGGCAAAGACGCCATAGGCGCCTCTATAGCCATTAAATATTGAACTTGGCTTGACTTGACCCGCTCCCGCGACATAACGATACTATAATATAACTAGTTAAATTGGAAAATTCTGCGCCCCTACAAGATACGTGCTCAATTTGACTTACTCGTAGGTATAAGCCGCCACTGCAGAGCCGTAAACATAATGTTGGGAGCTTGTTGGGAGTTCACAAGAAAACCATTGTTTACCTACTAACCATTAGGTTACCTACTTATTGAATGATCTGATACTAACGAATTCACTATTGTATGTTAGAGTACATATATTGATCGTGACCCATTGACGGAACCTTTGGGAGGTTATTGCCGTCATGCGGCAAATGAAAGAATTATTCTTATTTCAAGTAAGCAAAAATTCCTTTAAATATTAATAGTGGATATAAAATTCATCCCAGTAACTACCTACAAAACTATACCTTCGATCTAAAGTACCTACCTAGGAAAAAAATATAAGAATACATATAGGTACTTATTTAGGTAATAAAAAAACGTGTGGAAACCAACCGAATCCTTAATTCCTATAGACAAGAGATACTTTTGCATACACCTTCACTACAATGTTTTTACCGCGCGACTCCAGTCCTAATCGAGCTAAGTAATCTGTTTTTCTGTCACCAAGTTGTGGCCTGACGACCTATCCACTAAACTGTGCTAGTAGGTACGGCACTGATAGTGCAGCCGAGAAAAGGGATAAAGTTCAAATGTTATTCACGTCCGCTGATGTCACGCAGCGCCATAGATGATACGTTATCGGTGCAGATACCCGGCGAACTTTGACATTGTCCCATTAGCCTATCTCGTCTTTCCTAACATCCGAGCACATATACCCACTTATCCTCGTTATAACGTGATCATTATGCAACGAAATGTGGTGTCGCGTATCGGTGTTTGTGGTACATCGCGTTGCATTGAGTCAAGTCTTGAATGTGCGTATTGAATACAACAATAACAAATATTTTAGAATGATACAAGCACTCACTGTGAGCAGGACTTTATGTAATTAGCTACTATATTGTATACCTAGCTGAATGGGCCGTGGTGTCAGCTAAGCCGATGCAACTCTGTCATAATTAGCAAAAAATTTGTTTAGATATTAATCGTGAGTACCTGCCCCTGTCGTACTTAAGAGACCACGAGTAAACATTGGGGCAATGGATTTTTCTCTCGATATGAAAATGTTTATCTTAGGTATAACCTTCTTATTCTTAAAGTTAGGTTAGGTTATATTACCTGTAGAAAAACAGTAAATAATCCCAAAAGCGAGAAGTCTAACAACACTATATTAAATACAACTCCTTTTGTGTCGAGATTATTTAATTACAATACACTGTAAACATTTCAATACAATATTTTGATAGCAGTTGTTCGTAATCGGTCGTGTGAATGATAAAGATTACGAACTATCGGGTTTTAGGTAAGAATGGTTAACGACCTCTACATCTGAACAAACTTGACACGCGCCTCTGTAAAAATAATTAATAATATGTTCTCTTTACTATGTTTACCTACAATAAATTTGGACGCAATTAACGGTTTTTTAGGAATTATGGATTTTTACGGCAATTATTTTTAATTAAAAAGCATCTCATACCTGTACAAAGATATAGGTACCTATAGGTACCTTTTTTCGGAAAATTCTGAAGTATGATCTGAGTTTGAAAAAAAAGCCGATTACCTTGATGACTAAGAAGCTCTAAAAAAGTGAAAGAACCGGTAATGATTCTAAAATTGTGTAAAATCTATCAGCCTGTACATTGAGTAGATGCTGTATTCCTGATCCCCACTCTGTAAGGGGTGGACTGAGGTCAATACTGAGAGAGTTAGTTTCGACGATAATGAAGCAAAACGTATGCAGTCAACGTATTATTACGAGACAATTGTATCCCTTGGACATTTGGTAACTATGCTCAAACTGTGCAGTGTTTGAAATCAGTAACAATACATAATTATGTAGGTACAGCTTATGGCCCTTATGGGTACTTTATTTAAAGATCAATTCAATCGCCCACCCCATGCTATACATGCCACCCATGCTATATGTCTTATCCATTTACGAGTAATTGCCATTTGTAAGAACTGAACTCGTTGTAACTAAGTAGTGGTCATTTATCCCCTCTTACCAAACCACAAGTTATTAGAAATAACTCGATTCACGACAAAAATAGTTTCGAAATTCACTCGGATACTAACGATTTTGAATTTACAATGTTTAGAGTTCGTGACTTACGATATAAGTATAAAATCTCCTTCAATGCTGAGCTAAGTGTCTGGCAATAACGATTTTAGATTTTAAAATGTTCAGTGTTCGCGATGGTATAAGTTTGGAAGTGATCCTGCCAAGCAAAGCGCACAAGGACTGAACCACGACGTAGAAATATTGTAATTAAAAGCTGTCACGATGAGAATCATAAACATGTATTGTATAGACGACGCAGCAGCAACTCTAATATCCGATTCAAGAGAGACAACCCGTTTTCTAGTTTGTCGTAACCCTGTCTACAAAATTAGGGGTCCCAAATTCGATTCGCGGCGCGGTCAAGTATTGTAACCGTGTAAATATTTATTCTCGGGTTCTTCGGGTATTAAGATACAAAAAGAATCGGTACCATTTTAACTACCTATATGATTAGCTGTACAGATTTTAAAACGATTATGTTAACATGATCATTATCGTTATAACTAGTAACTTGTACGTGAAGTGAAATTGAGAGCTCTGGTCTGGTGCAACTAGATATTTTGCATTTCACTAATTTCACTATCAATTATGTAGAAAATCAGTAATTCGGCACCAACAGGTTTTTTACTGCCTATAATTCGAATACTTAGTGGATATGTCCACAAGTTCTCCTAGATGCAGATCATAAAATACTAATATGTATCTATACCATCAGGCACTCTCAAGTACATGTAATTAAACATTCTTAGAAATAAAGATTGAAAGAAGTAGGTATTTTGTTATTTTATACAGTGAATAATGTTATTCATCGCTGACAAAATTTAATTAAATTATTAGATTATTTTTATCTGTACCTACGCGATTATCTTAAAAACAGAGACGGCTGATTAATATGCACTTTTTATCACTACATATTATATAATTCAAGGGGAAGGTAAAATGTATGAAATACCGACCTCAATTATGAAACGTCTGATCAGGAACTCATAATTTATTTGAGTACAGGCAGAACTATGTATTTAGTAAAGTAAAGCTCGCGTTAACTACTCAAAATATAGAGTTAGACATTAAAAAAGTTATCGGTTCATAGATTTCCACGCACACAAATATACAGACACACTCATGCAAATGATTTCTGTCAATGTGAGTGATCGGCAAAGTTGAGCAATGCTGGTAGCAAGCTATATGGGTGAGCTAGCAGCAACATTTTATAATGGCTTACTTCGAGGCCGAAGGACACGTTATGCAGTCCTAATTGTTATCTTTAGAGCAATCGTTGAGACTCGTCAACTTTCGACGTCGAAGTTTCAACACTGACTTCCAACTTCCAACCAAGGCGTTAGAATCATTAAGTTAGTAAGTTTTTTTTTTTTTTATTGAATTAAGGTAGCAAACGAGCATGTAGCACCACCCTTCCGCTGCCGCCCATGGCAATTGTGACCGACCCAATTTAGGGACTAGGGTGGTTAGTCCAATTAGTAGATGGTGTTAGAATGTTAGTTGGTTATTTTGTTAATAAGTGTGAGGACAGGGACTGTTAGTGATAGTTAGTCCTGTTAGTTAAATATTAGTATTGTCCAGTTAGTAATGATTAGTGTGAGTCTTGTTCCAATTCGGTCACAGATGCGTTGCTACCCCTGAGGTCTGAGATGGTCGCCTCTAAAAAAGTGAACCGGCTCCACACCTTCCTATCCGGAACACAATTGCTCTTAAAAACAATTATTATGACGATAGGAATGATACTGAGTACCTTGGCGGGCGGTGGTACTACCCCGGGCGAACTCGTGGTAAGGTTATGTTCTCAACTACTACTAAGTGACACTGATACCTCTATACTTAGTATAAAATTCTCTCCAACCAAGATTTTAGTACTGTGAAATCGATATCGGGAACGATCCGAACGAAACCAATTTATTTTTCCACATGAACGCATCAACGAGTGTTTGTTACTCGTTGTCGTATTTATCAATGAGTTGAAGGGTCGAAAGTGGCTTGAAATTGTTTAAGGATACCTAAAAAGGCCGATGTCGTTAGAACTTGTCGGAATCGGAACGCTGCCGCGTGTCTAAAATATTACAGATATTGCATAAATAATATGTTGTTAAAACAGTGCGTTGCGCAAACAAAATATTTTCCGTTCCTTCGCTATTGCTGTTCACCGCTGATATAGCATGCAGAGTCATCGTATATCTGGATATTTTTAGTTTTGTTTTGAATAGAAATCACTTTAATCTAAAATAAGGCGTAAATAACAATATCATGCTAAAAAGCCATTATACTCAGAAGCTTGCAACAATTCTTGTCAGCGACTGAGTTCGAGCATGGGTGGTAGTTAAATCCCGCTTCTACGTAGTAAAACCGAGTTTAACCGAGTACTTGTGTGCTTAGGAGAGCATATAAAGTAGTCCCTAGTCCATAAACTGACTGGTAATTTACATCCATTCAACCGAGCCTTATAAGTGGAAGTCCAATAATAAGTGGAAACGAAGAACTCAGGTATAGCCTAATCTAATTATGGGGATCCAGACTAGAATTAACCTATATATTCTCTTTTTTAATAGTCACAGACGTGCTTGTTTGACCGTACCATATCTAAGAATTTATCGCAAGATAAAAAATTGTCTATTTAGTAGGTACTCACCAGTGCAAGAGCGCTCTCTGGATACCACTTGCAAGGACGCAGCATTATTGTGAGTAGCTCATCATCTTCTCCATAGTTCAAGTCTTTGTTTTCCCTGAGAAGTTCTCTCAGCCGCTCCAATGCCTCTCGAACTCTCTCTGGTGTCTCTCGCAGCTCTTTCTCCGCGATAGCCTTCGTCTCAGGCGACAGCTCCACACTCCGTTCGATTCTGAAATCGCTGGAACTCATCTTCACTCACTTAACCTGCGGATGAGAAATAGAACGGTTATCAAAACTTAGTACCTACATGCAGGACACATGGGTTATTAAGGCTCTCATTGCCTAAACTGCTGTCGTTCTGCGAGAATATAATTGCAACCTCCCCCTTCCTCCCTAGTGCCCCCAAGCTTTGGATATATTTCATAATATGCTTATAAGCAATTTCAGGAACCACAGAAATAATAACAACAACAACAGACAAATAAAAAGAACGCGGCTTAAAACTCTCGTCTTCCGAGCTCTCTTCCTACTACGACTAAACTAGTTACTACAATATAAAAGCATGCTGATCTCCTCTAAAACGAACGGCAGACCTGATGCATGTCTAGAAACATACCATAGCACATTATAAGTAAGATTGTTTGCATAGTAGATAAATACAGTCTAATGACAATGGATTTGCGCAAAGTAACGTCTGATGATGTTGGCACCAATAAAACTTTAATAAACATACGATTTAGTAAAGTAATCCATACTGATATTATAAATGCGAAAGTGTTTGTGCTTCTTTCATGTCAAAACAGAGGAACGCATCGATTTAACTTTTAATATGAAGATAGTTAAAGAGCTGAAGTGTATTAACGTCGACTACCTTTAATGAAAGAAACGTTATAAATGATATTGCAGGCGCAATACTTTTTTACATTGCATAGGTAGTTAGCGCTCACCTACTTATTGTACTACTCGAGTCGCCGAGTATGTCATGTATGCCAAAATCAAACTAATTGCCTGTGCTCACAGTTCAATTCAGCTTATAAGCAAAATTTGTTAAGAGTATTTTGAGAACCTGCCGCCAACCTTAAATCTACCGCATAGGCGAAACACTGGCATTTGTGAATTGTCTGTCATGCAATTATATCGATTTCCAGATTGAACGCCGAAGAGGTATATGTATGCATCCTTTCTGATAGTAAGTGGCGGCGTAGCCCTAAGAAGTAAGAAATGACCTATTCACTAAACTACACTTGGTTTGAAATACCCACGTCCTTAATACAAATGCCGCTTCTATACGTTCTGAGCCCCTCGACCCTTGCGACATGTCTTACGGAACGCTTACGAGTAATTGCAGGAATTCAAGCCTAACAAAAGAATAGCAATACACCGAGATTACGATTATGTTTGCTATGTTTTGACTAGTGCAGACATTATATAAATTACGTTATGTAAGACTAGACTGGCTGTGACTTCTCGAGTTTTGATACGCGCTTGGCGCTAAGTTAGACCAGCCATACTTGACACAGTAATTGACGACACATCTGACATGGGCATTATGTTGTTTATTACGTTCTCATAGTCTGTATATTGCTGAATGTTTTATAATAAGCATGTAATTTTAATGCTTATATAAAACATTTAATTTTAGTGAAGGAGAATACATAACTATTAGACGGCATGTTGTCAATATGAAACGAACGAAAGAGACTGTTTTATATCATACTAGACAATCAGTATTGATTATATAAAGCGGTTTAGTCAGCGGGCCGTCGCCGTCGTCTCCTCGACCTCAGTTTGGGTCATTGGTCCCACGACTCCCAAGTCTCAACACTCCCAAGCCCAACACGAGGTCACAAGGCGGCAGTAGGCGCTGGGTATTCCTTGCACGTCTCGTTTACCAATCCCTTACGTTTACTAATTGTAATCGGACTGCCGAAACTATTTTACTGATACTTTACCAAAATGTAAACGTATAACTTCATGTCCATATTTTCTTTTTTCCCTGCAATCAGCATCCCTCCCTCTCCCCCTTCCATCCCCTTAAACATTGTTTAGAACTGTCAAGTAGGTACCTAATTACTTGGTATTAATATATTCAAAGATGTTTATCTTCAAAGTACAATGCCTAAACTGCATGAGGTAAAGGTAAACTAACATAAGTACGACCTCACGTACAGGGAACTCATTGACACATGTGTCAAGTTATCAATATGCACGGACGACGACGTGATGAATTCTTGCCCAAAGGATGACCAACAGAACCGTATTAATGTGTCTTCGCTGACTGTCTACCAAAGGGCTCCACCTATATTGAACGGTAATAGGTAGAACCTGAAATTCACAAAATGCGTGTTTCAACAAATAGCAAAAAGCTAAAACATGTTTGATTCCAAAATGGGTTCTTGTACAAGTAAAAGCACCTACTTTATAAAATTAGTGCTTTCTACATTCCATCTAGTTGTTGACAAAATAAATTGGAGATTGCTCGGTGGTACGGACCGTACGGAACATCTGACCGATCTAAGCTATAGTCTTGAGCTGAACCCATCGACTACGTAAATGTGTCATACGGTATTTTTATTGATTCACAAACTACGAATTTGTCCTACTTACAACCTCTCTCGACGGCGAATAAAATAACCATCCTAAACAAAAGCTGTTACATAGCTTTAGTTTCGAAATTCACTTCAATAATATCTACCTATCTACGAGGTTCTTTAAATTAATCTGATTTATAAGTGATCCAATTGAAATGATACAAGCAATTAGAAATGAGGTTTACCACAATACAAAGATAAAGGTTCACAGGTTCAAAGTTCATACGAGTAGGCGTTAATGCATTATGCTTTTATTTCCACGCATGAGAGCTTATGTGAAACAGTAGACTGAAATGTTTGATTTAATTATAATAAATTATATACTTATATATCATGTAACCACAATTAATGCGAATAAATAATCATTTTATCATTTACATAATTTTTATATATTTGTAGGGTCAGATCAACAAAGTACTTATCTAAGAAAGATCTACAAACTACAAAGTATCAATATAATCATAGTCTATAAAGTTTATTAATACTACGAAGCGCAATTTATATGCGTCCGGACAAGGAAACAAATTGTTTTTATACATTGCAATAAATTCTAGATAAAATGTTACGATACACACAAACTAATAGATATGTACATATCTACCATTATAAAAAATTTAAGTATAATAGGATTTTCTATTTCTTTTTATTTAAATGATATCTATATAGTAGGCAATTTTTTTTACTTATCGCCCAGTTGGCTCGATCACGATGTTTTGTTATGAGGGCCAATGTTTTTTTATCCAATGTTAATATGCAATATGCATATAGATTATTTTTTGTATTAGTATTTTTTATATAATTTCTTTACGCTTGTCCCTTTTTAAATTTCTAATTTGCGTGCTAACATTCTAAACTCATTTATTAACAGTTATTTAACATAACCACATATTTATCAACATGATTATGATCGTCATTATTTTGCTTCTACTAAACAGATAACACCTATCTACATACGTTTATTGGGTGGGAAAATTTCTCAACATCCGGCTCGGTTATTTATGCGGTCCTCAACAGGAAGATAGGTCACTCACTCATGGGTCAGTCATTCATTTTTATCATTCGATAGCAGTCGCTAAGGCATGCCCTCTAACGGCAATGAAAATGCTTTCAACCCTAAGTTGCCTAACACCTTGACCATCTGTTTTGGAGCAGCTTGATGAAGTATGGTCTAGGCTGCCTCAATCATTGTAACAGAAATGTGCCCTGTAGTCTGTAGTTGACCAATAATGAGATTAGTAGTTCTGTTCCTTTATTATGAAATTAATTTTGGTTCTTACTAAAATCCGCTACCCACATACCTACATATCTTCTACAATATTGCAACGCTAACCCGGAACTGATTTAATTTCAGTAGATATAAATTAAGTAATCCAATTTGCTTTCATAACGCCAAAGACAGCAAAGAAACGCCATTGTAACTACTATTGCCGCACTTGCGAAACCCACGTAATAGAACATCAATACGCAGGTACGAGTAGATATTAATACATATAAGTTATTTTATTACTCATTTTTTCAAATCATGTTAATGACTTCTACATGCTAACATGCCTTATGATCTTCGTACTCGTGCATTTATTTCTCAAATATCTCCTGTGTACAGACATAATATAGTATCGATTACCATTTATAATTACGGAGCTGGACGTAAAAACAATACGTAAGATAGGTCAGTGTACAGGTACACCGTACGATACTTAGTACGTATTAAACAAAATCTTTTCTTACAGTCAAAACTGACGGACACTTCAACAGTATTTTTATAAGTACCCACATGACTACGATATTAGTGTTTGTTTACAAATACTAGGAGATACTTAATAGAATAGTCATGCAAGCCGGCCTTGTTTGTATCTTTATTATTTTTCGATATAACTTACACCAAAATACGCACAATGAAGCGGGCTATGTGATTAATCCTCGGAAGCTTCGTCCGCATATAAGTACCTAACAACTATGACCGACCCTGTGCAAAACTCAATTTGGGACTGGATGCTTAGATAGCAGACGGTTAGCAGACCTAGTTGAAATACGGAACCTACAGACTTGCTGTGAATAACTTTTTCGTGTCAACAGCTGACAAACAAGCCAGCAAGTAATCTGATGGTAAGTGGTCATCCGTCGCGCGTGGAGATCAGCTACAAAAGCATCGACGCGATGCCAACCAATAAAGATAGTTAAATGTTCAGTTTACGGGACACTTAATTAGTAGGCAGTAAAATTGGATATGTATGATTGTAGGAATAAACTGTAAAGTTTATTACCCATAAACTATTTCAGATTGCACCATTATAGTCAGTCCTGACTCCTGAGTAGAAATTACATCCCTACTTAGGTAATGGTTCGCTTGGTCTAAGTTAGGTAAACGAATTAATTTTAGCTTATAATTTAAGAAGAGTCATAGATAATGTAGGATAGATCAGTTCACTCAACTCTACACGAGTCGTAGCTATTAAATTACACAAATTGTGCCAAATAAGTTGCTAACTTGCACTTTTATCTATTTCCAGATTAAAAACAACGTCTGTGACGCAATCATTGACATTCGGAACCCGGCTATCTTTGTTTTCAATAAAATGTCTTATAGCAACTGTTTAATAAATGAGATCAAAACAATCCAGTGAAATATTTAAGTAATTGAATATGTGACATGCATAACTTTGTATTGAACACTATTACTCAATAATCTCAATATTGCACTGGCAAAAACATATTTAAAATAATATTTTAACTGTTTCAATATTAAAAACAAAAGCACTAATTAATAAAATTTTAAATGCAAGTTTCGAATAGCCAACTAACACACCACAGACATAAGTGAACTGACTTTAAAATGTATAAAAACTAAAAACAAACTGAAAAGTGCACTAACCTCACTCGCGCAGTGAAAACTCGCGCGCCGGTGAAAACGACAAAGGGCGGGAAACCGATCGAGCGGCGTGAAAAGGAATTAACGAGTGTGCGCGCGCGCAGCCGTCGCGCCGTTATATACGCACTTGATAACACAGCACTTTGTCCGAGGATTTCTGCTAGCGCGGAGCGCCTCACGCAATAAAGGTCGCTCAGAGGGGCGGAAATGCAGATAACATTTACATTTATCAAATAAAGAATTTACTTACTTAACTAATTGACATTTCCCCAATCGATAAATCCTATAAATAGACGAATTTAGGCACTCAAGTTCTTCTTTTTCTTCATCAGAAACAATTTTTATTATTATAGTCATTACACAGGGTTTTTTAAATCTGCGGTCCGTAGTATCCGTACAAAAGTCCTATTTTTTATTTTAATTGTCGACGTAGGATCAGACGGGAATTGACAGGATATATTTTTAACCGGCTTAAAATGGAGAAGGTTCTCAATTCGAGTGTATTTTATTATTTTTTTTTATTGGGAAGTTGGTGCTTGTCGTCTGATTTCCTTAAAATTCAAGCGACATCTGGCAAGATAGTAAAGGAACATGGATCATAACTCTTCTGCTCCCACAGCTTCCACTTATGACAACAGATAATCAGACAACTAGGTAGATATAACCGGCCCAGAACAAGACTCAAATCTTAACTGGAATTGTTATTATACTGAATGAAAAGTGGTCACTAACATCAATAAAGAAATAAACAAGGGAGAAGCAAGATATACAGTAGGTATTGGCTTTCAAGCTCCAAGACAAAATGCTTACTACAAAAATCATCATGGTCTTTTTATTTTAATTTACTATAAATGGTGATCCTGGCCCCTTTTAGGGTCCCGTACCACAAAAGAAAAAACGGAACCCTTATAGGATCACCTTAATGTTCGATTGTCTGGATCTCGACACTCCCTTGTCGATTTGACGAACTACCAATTTGACCAATTTCAGATTTGACGAATTGCTGATTTGACGAATAGCAGACTTGACCAAAGTCGTACAACCCGCCTGGCGGCTTGCGTCTATCCAGGTGATCGACAAAGGTAAGCAACTTCGGGCGCTGGCGGTAGTTGGGAGGGGTGACCGCTAGTAGCAAAATTTCTTGAGCGCTTCCGTGCTTCGGAGAGCACGTAAAGCCATCGATTCCGGTTGTTATCGATAGATAGCTTTAGGGTTGGCCGCTAACCCCCTCACCAATCCACAATGGAGCGGCGTGGTGGAGTATAATCTAGGCCTCCTCAACAGTGGGGAGAGACCCGTGCTCAGTAGTGGGCCATTAATGGGTTTCAAACATCAAAAATAAATGCTACAACGAAAACCAACAGCATAGAAATTAATAACTACTAGTTAAAAGTTAAAAGGTCTATCTTTAGTTACCTAGGTACCTACTTAGATTGTTTCACACCGCGGCATACTAGTTCAGTTATTAAGATTTTATCAAATACATAGATTAAAATAAACCGAGCATTATTTTAAATAAACCGAGTATAAAGTCCAAAGTACGCAATAGGTAATCGTAATTAGTCATGTACATATGTTATTGTGATTATGAAAAAGTGTGTCATCGATTCGAACATAAGTCTCAAGGTGTAAATTGTATGATTGTGTAGTTTCTCAATACATACCTAAAATAATAATAGCCTGTATTATAGGTAGGTATCTTATTTTCCAATAGGGAACGAGTTAATTATATCTACGTACGTATGAACTATGTAGCTATGGACTGAATTTGATGTTGTATCGGCTCTAATTTAAAACTTATTTAAAAATGTGCATATTAAATAATTAAAAGAACTTAAAAAATACTTTAAATTATTTTCATATCAGGGGACAAATTTTCTTTGGTCCATTTTATTTACAAGTCAACACATGCTTGTAGGTAATATTTCGATATCCAATATCCTATATTTAATGTAGCTAACTCTGTAATAATGGTAATACATATTAACGTTTCCAATAAAACAGTTATACCTATGTAATAAAACGATGGTTATAAATAAAAAGTTATTTATTCATTGGATCATCAGATTTACTGGCTTCTTCAACTTCTAGCACGCTTGTGCTGGCTTCTTCGTCGGAATTGTCATCGTCATCACTGCTTCCATCCTACAATGAAATGAGAAAATTCGTACAGTCTTGAATAGGTATTATGTTTTTTCATATGGCAATCCTAATACTAAGTTTGCTAGATAAATAAATGCTAATACTCACACTCACACTCCGATACATAATCATTCCCTGTATTAACGCAACATAAACACGCATTTGGTCTACTTGAGAAAAAATAATATATCTGTCTTAGCTATGAATCGATCCCGGGACCCCCGCTAGGACTACTTGACTGCTCTGTTTGCTGGCTACAAAATTACAGACTTCAACTTTGAAAAGTACAGAAAATACAAAAATTACTCGTCAGATGTCGCTCAAATTCATATGGGACCACACGACAAGCACCAGGGGCCTTATTATGAACTCTTAATTCCAGACAGTTCACGTTTACAACGTGTAGGTGACAGAGACAGCGCTCTACAGGTAATAAGGCGCTGTCTCTCTCACCCAGACGTTGTGAACGTAAACTGGTTAAAGTTTAGTATGTGGACCGTTGAATTTAGGGGTGTGGGGGTGGGGATGGAGTAGGGGGGGATGAGGGGAAGTTCCACCGCGAAGCCTGAGACGCGGAGCCTTATAGTTTTTTTTTTATCGAATTTTAAAATCTTTATCTAAACGGTACTAAAACGACTAAAACACGAAAACTAGCTCCTCGAAATACAAGAAAAGGGTATGGGGATGTAGGAGATTGATTCCCGGTTACATCGATGCCACCCACAAAGCTCTGCGACGCACAGTTTATGAGAAAAACAAAATAAACGATTCTAACCTCAAAGTGCTAACAATAACACTGTACACTACAACTACATACATGGGGTCAGTTTTCTAATACGGTCTAAGTTTAAACTAGCTAAGCCCTCCCTATTAGGGCAGAAAGTGTTGTAAAAATATGTCGACGGGACCCCCTTCGGGGGTCCCTTTTTTCTGCGTGGTTCTATTACAGTCGAACCTAACCTATACCCAACTAGAGTGTGGTTGGCTTTTTGTTATATTTTTTTATGGCGGGGGGCTTGGCCCCCCGACCCCCCCTTTACGGGGGGCCTGCTGCCCCCCCGTTACCCCCATTCTTACCACTATTTTTTCGTCATCCTACTCTATTGACCTAGTAAGTAATCGCAAGTATGTGTGAGTAATTTTCACACACACTTGCGCACACATTCACACACACCCTACGAAGTGGGGTTCGGTCGACATAACTGTGACAGAGTCATTTAATTGTGACATACCTACTTGCACTTGGATTTTCGTAACTGACCCTATGTACTTAGATGTAGTGTTAGGTTAAAATGTTTTTTTTATTTTTTTCAAAAACTGTGTGTCGTAGATTGTTGTGGGTGGCATTTTTATAACCGGAATTCAACCCCCTACATCCCCACACCCTTTTTTAGTGTTTTGAGGGGGTAGTTTTCGTGTTTTAGGCGTTTTAGTACTGTTTAGGTGAAGACTTTAAAATTCGATAAAAAAAAAACTACTGATTTCCGCAGTCTGAAATTTTGCGTAAATATTCCTTAAACTAAACTCTATTAGATATTAAAATATGGTTACCCAATTCAACGGTCCACATACTAAACTTTATCCCGTAAACTGTCTGGAATTAAGAGTTCATAATAAGGGGGCTGTTTTTAAACAAAAAGAATCATTAAAATCTGTTCACCCAGTCGACAGTCCTGAGGTAACAAACATAAAAAATAACAGTTGAATTGAGAACCTCCTCCATTTTTTCATCACTTAAAAAATATAAATAATTATGTACATAATCCCATTACCTCCAACTGCAGATCAGCATTGTGCGTGTGCAGCAGCGTCTGTTTGACGTGCTTGAAGATGTGGTCGCGGCAGGTGTCGTCGGTGCCGGGCGGCAGCCAGCCGCGCCGCTCGTGGCACTGGTAGCCCGCCGGCGGCTCCACCGCCAGGATCGCTTCCACCTCCGGGATCTTCACGTCGCAGTACTGACGAGATAATGGTGGCGGTTGTTGATGTTGTATGTTTGGATGTACTTTTAGGTTGGTGAAATTGAAATGATGTTTTGTAATTAAATTCTTTGGTGAAACATCTGGGGGCTTAGTACAAGTTTTACGTGACAAGGGACTCACTACGTAAATGCGAGTTAGTAAAAATTTGTATGGGATCTAAGCAGAGCCATTTCGCTAGGTGGTTCTGCTTCGATCCCACACAAATTTTAACTCACTCGCATTTACATAGCGAGCCCGTTATGTCACGTACAACTTGTACTAAACCCCCTTATATAAAAAAAAAAACAATTAGATTTGGATGGGGATAGTAACACAAAGTTTATAAATACAATTTATTTCTATCTATTATACATTTATCTCTACGCAAACTAAGATTGCATCATTGGTACATACTAGGAAAAAACAAAACAAAAATAAACAAACCTGATAAAATATCTGCCGCTGGCTGGGCGCCATGCCGGGGCGGAAGACCACGGCCCCCTCGAACACCTCCTCGGAGAGCGTGGGCTCGCCCCACATCCGCTTCTTGGTGTAGCGCACGCGGTCCGCCTTCTTGTAGTGGCAGATCTGGTCGCGCGTCATCACCATGTTGTTCACGCCCGCTGAATTTAGAACAAAACTTAATGATTTTTTTTACTTACAAGTTTAAAGAGCAGTTTCTTGATGCAACCTACCTTCTTAAGTGCATGCAGGTAGATTTATAAAACATTGCCATATAAGAAGTCACTGTGTATATCTTAAATTAAACACAACAGTTTACTCTATGTAACCAGATAGCGGCAGCTGCCCACCCTCCCCCTGGACCTCAGAGGAAGTCCTTAATGTTTTTGTACCCTTTATAAACCCTACTTCAAAGTATCCGATTACCTAGTCCCTCCCGTGAATCAGAAGTTGGATATTTTTTCTTCTTCCTTTTTCACAGAGGACAAAGCATCAGCAATGCCTTTGATGTTACTGATGAGACTGCCTGCCATTGAGTGTGGGATATTAAAATAATAAAATAACTAAAACAGTCAATTTCCTACTGACCTTGCGCTCGCAACCTAAAATCGAGGGTCTGATAAATCCGCGCTCCAGGGTTCTTTCGCGGGTCGTATCCAAATTTGACCCACAACATTCTCCAAGGACCATTCTTCATGTAAATTCCCAAACACGGCATCACTATCTTCAACGTCGCAATTTTGATTTTCGTGTGATATCTCACTAAGTTCAATGACCAGATTGGTCGCTCATCAAAAAGCTAAAAATTAATGTTGATAGTGAAATTATGAAGTTTTATATAAATTTAAAATTTCACATTTTTATCACTTTATTTATTATCCCCCATCTGGAACTTGCATAAAGATTCTACAGTTGAACCGGTTATCTAATCAGGATCAGAAGATGGGTATGCCCATGATTACAACATAATTTATAATAGACACATATATTATTTATAGTATACAAACCTTTTTGACTGCATTGTAATCTTGTTCTATTTCAGGGCAAAATGATAGTTTAGCCGCTTTTCTCTTTATATAGTACTCATGAGGCTCTGATGGCATGGCGTCAGTCAAGTTGAATTTGTACCTAGCCAGCGGTATGCTACGTTCTGTTCGCGTCCTGCGAACTTCATCATCATCTTGTAAATTCTGTTGTTCTCTCCAAGATATATACCTCTTATCAGTATATGTGTAGTTTATCGGTCTGTCTGATCTTGTGAAGCAGGATGGCACTATGAATAATGGTGCTGGCCCTCTAAAAGCAATACATGACAAACATATAACATAATATGTATATTTGTAAATAATGTGTATGTGCCTCTAGTATAACTGAAGTCCATGGGTGAAAGTTACCAGTTTTTTAATGAAATGAAATGAAATGATTTATTTCGAACTTGGTTTTTACAAACACTTTTCGAATGTCATCTACGCCAACGCTTCCACAAATCCCTACGATGAGTGGCCTTGGTAGAAGAAGCAGCAAGAAACTCCCAAGGAGTTTCTTTTTTCTTCCCCACTCACAGTTACAGAGAACACTTATCACTACTTAAGGCTATATTTCAAACTCATGTCCAGGCTGTTTCATCTTGAAAATATTCATCCAGTTTATAATAACCCTTCGTCATAAGAATGTCCTTAACATGAGTTTTTAGCTTACAGTATGGCATTTCCGTTAATTCTAACAGAATTTTATTATAAATTTTTACGCATCTACCCATGAACGAGCCACCAGTTTTACAAAGCCTAAAATTTGGTACAATCAGCTTAGCCTTATTCCTAGTATTAATATTATGGACATCACTTTTCTTTAAAAAACTATCATGGAATTAAGGTAGCAAAAAAGCATGCACCACCAACCTTCCGCTAACACCCATGACAACTGTGACTAGCACAGTACAAGGTTCAATCAGGATTCGGTTCGAATGTTACTCACTTAGCATGCATAGGGTTTAGTAATAGTCAGGTTAGTAGTTGTTAGTAAGAGTCTTGTTCTAATTTAAAAACAGAAAACTTCTCAGTTTGAATTAGCACAATTAAAAAAAAACAAGTTTTAAACCCATACTTACGACATAAACTCGAAGGTGTCTAACCCAGTGGGCAATATTTGCTCAATTATACATTTTGCAGGACTTTCGCCTTCTTTAGAGACTGGCAGATATTGAAAATCACATAACACTGTAAAAAAAAGATAAAATAACAACATTAGTAACTTAAACAAACAGTGGCTCATTTGGAAATACTTTCACAAATCAGATTCCATTGTAACAATAAAGTAACATATGAAGCAAAAAAATACTGTGTGTGCATTTAAACTATTTTTAAACTATTTAAGCTATTTTATTAAATTATTTTTATGTTATACATAAATATGTATAATCTAAATAGTAATCTAAATAGATTGGTAATGGTAATTACCGATTCTTATTATTTGTTGCTGTATAATACTGTTATATGTGTAGCTAGGTAGCGCTAAGTCACATACACAATTTTATACATATTAATATTTTTATTAACAATATACTCAAGTCCTTGTAAATCATAGGGAGCTTTTTGTTCTACAATGATTACCTTCAAATTTGTATATCTTCTTAACGCTGCCAACCACTGTGGTTGAAATAACTTCCCGTTTCACCTCGGACCCACTTTTTGTTTTCTTCACTTTAACTTTTAAAAGAAGTCCATCAACTTTTTTCAAATCTCCATAAACTTTTTTAACATATGGATTGTCTGGTTGAAAAGATAGACCCAATCTTTTCTTCGTAGGTTGAGAATAAACCTGATAGGCAAAAAATCACAGAATGAAAATAAGAAATATCATAATTTATAACAGTTTTATCTGTCGGTTACTGTCGGTTTTTAATCATAATACACGCACAGTATTGGTAACAACGTTTTGAGAATAACAAAAACAAAATAATCTTTACCTGTGAAATACCTCTAATACCACCCAAACACTGCAAAGCTCTATCTTCATTTTTAACGATGCCTGGAAATAAAATACATGTCATTTCGCGACCTAAGTTTAAATTATTATCATTCGTCGCAATATTCTCCATTGTTGAGAAAGGAATATAATTATTTAATTCTCACACAACGCTATGCAAATTAAAGAAAGCTTTCAAACCAAAACAAACTAAACAAAACAAAGTGCGTGCCTCAACTCAAATCAAACTCAAACACATGTTTAATTGATTTGTGACATTGACAGCTGACATGGACCGCGTTCCGTGGCTGCGTTCCGTAACTCGACCAAAACCATAGATATATTACACTAGAGGGCAGAAGCCAGGCTTCAGAGCGTACCTCGGATAAAAAGAGACGAAATCTTTAGTAATCACCTTTCTCTTTATGGCGAGGCTTCAGAGCGTACCTAGGATAAAAAGAGACGAAATCTTTAGTAATCACCTTTCTCTTTCTGGCTCGTCGGGATCGGAGAGAGATAGGTAATTACCGTTATCTCAGAGTAATGATAAACAGTTATCGTTGTTTCTCTTTCTAACCGGGGGGCGAATGCAATCTATGGGCAGCCGTATGGCTCACCCACTCTATTGTAATATCTCTATGACCAAAACGCCCAAAACGACACTTTGGTCGAGTTACAGAACGCAGCCCGTAACCGACCAAAACGCTTAAAAGTCGACGTGAGCCGCGTTCCGGGAGTCGATAATAACGCTCAAAACATTAAAAAAATGCGCTCATTCTCAAAACCATTGGGTGTTCGTTTTAGTGGTTGTGCGTAATGAATTGCGTCATCATTTTCGTTCACAACAACCCATCTGAATCGGTGGGGCATTGTGGGCGCTGTGAATATTGCGCTTTTCAAACATGTAAGATTGTCTATGAAGCGTTATAGCGGAAAAAAATATTGTGTATATTTATTTTTAATGCACGTAGGTAAAGGTAAAAGGTTGAGGTTTATCGTTAGGAATTACAAATTAAGAAGCCTTATATGTCATATATTTCCCGCCTTATTGTTTCAAGCCGGCCATTCGTAATGTTTACAGCACCAACGCACCAACAGCACCAACCTGTTGTCAACCACCTGTTTCATTAGGTTACACAACAATGACGTAAAAACCTAATGGTATTCAAATACAAACTTGAGGGCGTGATCGTTATCAGCGGCTCCCGGAACGTAGTCACGACTTACTTCGAGTTGACCAGTTATTGACGACTTGACGTTTCTGTTTATGAAGTGAAGCTGTGATTTGATATTCCAATTCGTGATTCGTCTGCTGTATTTCTTATAAATGACATATTAACAAAATAAATAAACCGTATCAATAATACTCTAAATTATTAATTAATAAATAGTTGATAATGGAAAGACGCAAAGCTAGTCCTGAGCAACTAAACATGCTTCTACATTATTTAGAAGAAGACAAGGAACTAGCTATCGGTAAATTTACTGGACTGGAAGGCAGAATCAGACAGACCAACGCTTGGATTAAGATAACAGAGAAGTTGAACGCCAATTCAGGTTTTGGTTCTGGAGCTATAAAAACCCCTGATAAGTGGCAGCAGGTACAGTTATTTCTTAAATATAATATTTCTTTTTAACAAATAAGTAACTCCACATACTTTTAGCCGCACACTAAGATTCCCTGTGTCGTAGTTGCCCTGGACATTTAAACTCATCATTCCAATTTCTGCTTTGGTGTGAATCCAGAACCATTTGAACAGCGTCCAAGCTTGTTAACTATAACACCATTTGAGTCACCAAATACATACATTATTTGATGACTCAAATACATACATTATTTATAAAAAAGTATATTAATTATAACTAATTGCTTCTTTCAGACTTGGAGAGACTGGAAATCAAATGTTAAGAAAAAGGCATTTAAAATTCGGAAAAATCGTTTCACACCTGGATATAACACAAACACCCAGTTGAACGAAGCTGAAGAGAAAATTTTAAGACTTATTTGTACAAACACCTCTGTGTTCGGATTATCTGGAGTCCCGGAAACTTCTGCTGTTTCCAGTAACAATATGGTATAAAATTCACAAATTATCACCACAACATTAAAGTATAAACATACTTTATTTTCATGTAGGCAAACTCATGGGCACTATCCCTATTTTTATTCTTACTGCTTCCCTACACTACCCAAGGAACATATTATGTGCCAAATTTTAGATTCTTTCATTCAGTAGTTTCAGTTGTGAATTATGTATTAGTCAGTTTTTCGGTAATGGAAGAGTTTCATACATTAATACATTGATAAACAGATGTACATGAAAGTTACCTCTTTAAAACAAGATTAAAAAATTTCAAACATTAATTTAGCTATACAAATAATACTATTTACATATTTGTTTAACTTATACTATTGATTGTTTCAGACCAATTCACAACATAATGGCACAGATGAAATATGTAATACAGATCCTTCCACAAGCAACATGGTAATTCTAAATTTGATTTGATGAACTATTTTATAAAGAGTTCGTAAAATAATGTTATAATAATTATGTATATCCTATGTATATTATGGTAGGTGTATAGAACAAAAGTGTTGTGGTGGCTTACTTCTTTATGCAATAAATATTTAATCTTTCTGCTTGACACATAGGGTGAAAATATAGTCAGTACTTAGACTTTTCTCAGCTTTCACTTGGCATTTCTGATAGCATCGTCATCTGGTCTAATATAAATTTGGGATACAGATATTGCTACTACAACAAGGTTATTGCTACAAGTCAAGTCAAGCAAAGTCTAATTACCATCAATTAATTTTTACCAAGACTTATACATATTAAAAAAATATGTTAAGAATTGAGAAAGATATAATATATTATGTTGTTATGTACAGTTCTTAATAATATTCCAGAAATGGCCCTCAGACTCAACACCTTTTAATCAGACAGACATGAATGGTCTGGGTATTGAAGAAAGCATGGAAACAGAGCCGGATATGGGAATGGGATCTGATGAAGTCAGCTCTGCTCCTGTCCTTGGCAAACCTTTGTGGAAAAGGGGCCGACCAGTCAGTTAGTATGCAGTTAATTTGAACTTATATGTGTACCATAACAAAAAATTCTTACATTTTTACAACTTAAATTTTATTTTGCTTTCAGTAAAAAAGTTTTGGAGTGGCATATTTTATTTTTTTAATGTATGTGTATTATTAATTATATGTGTATTATTAATTATATTTATTTTGAAAACGTAATTTTTGACTAAAAGAAATATATTTTTAGGACTGGTTCATGATAGACTCTTAAATCTAGAAGAAGAAAGAATTAGAATAGAAAAGCAAAAGCTGTTGGAAAAGAAACGGTGCAATAATATGAGACTGAAAATGGAAAGAGACCGACTTGAAATTGAAAAACAACGAAATGTTTTACTTGAAAAGTAAGTTGTAAAGTACCTTTGTAAAATTGTAACTGTTTAATTTAATTTTTCAAACATTCTCATTATAATATTTCTGTATTGCTTTTTTCAGGTTACTGGTTGCAGTAGAAGCAGTGGTACAAAGATAAAAATTATGAATGTTGGGAAAAGTATGAAAAATACTAGAATTTAAGATGGAAATCAAGTTCATGATATTAGCAATAAATATTTATACTCTAATATTTTATACCATTAGGATTAATTGTAAGATTTTACCTCTTTTGAGCCGTAAATATAAGTATTGTGATATTAAATAAGCTGGAAGTTCTTTTTGTATGTTTATTCTTGTGACACCTTTTTTTTGTAATGATAACAATGAATAATACTAATTTCTTATCCATGGTGATTCTCTGACTGACTTGTTGTAATACACCAAGGAGAGTGCGTAAAGATTGAAGAAGTTTTGGCCTAAAGAAAAACTGTAGTGAAAACTTAAATAAGTTATAGTTTTTTATAACTCAATAAAATGGTAAGTAAGATTTAGGGTAAACTGAGGACTCCGAGGAGTAATTGGCCACATTTTAGTAATTGACCACTTGAAATTATTTCAATGATTGAAGAATTTATGTAATAAGAATTGTGTGATAGTTAAGCTATCTCTGAGAAGTGGACAGTACAGAATTATGTAATTATTTGTAATAATAGGTGCCATACATTCTTCTTATTAAAATGCATTGAAATTTCAAGTCTCCTATTACTTGACGGTGTTCAACCCCTGAGTTTCCTCTACGATTTTTCATCACTTGTTTATAAAATTATAAAGGTCGATGTCCTACAAGCATCTTTTGGCTCGTGGTAGGGTTGCCACCCGTACTTTATAATAAAGTATTGTACGTTATTTCAGGCAATTTGTACTCTATACTTTATGAGAACAATAAAGTACATGAAAATACTTTATTTCGCATGATTTGATTTCTTTGTAATAAAAAATGAATCACTTATTAATTTTAATTTAAATATAGATTGTAAAGATGCTGTGCAATTGTTTAGTCGAGATCCTAAATTGATACAAACTGCAAAAAGCAATAAAAAATATGTTTTTAAATATTATATTAAAGAAAAACAAATTGTACTTTATTTTGATACTATGTACTTTTTTTTCTCACCTATAATAACCAATGTACTTTATTTGCAAAAAAAAAGGTGGCAACCCTACTCGTGGGTGACAGAGACGGCGCCTTGCAGGTATGTAAGGCGCTGTCTCTGTTTCCCACACGTCATCCACGCGCCAAAAGATCCTTGTTCAATATGTATAAATATATCAATATTGGTTGTGATATTGGCTTCGATATATCGGGGAAATACCTATATCGTTCATATAAAGAAATATGTTTTAAAAATATAAATAGTAAATTTTAAACAAAATATAAACTTTACAAAAATTATCTTGTAGTATTCCTTTATCTTTATATTGCAAGTGGTCGTATACAATACCTACCGTTAATTATTACGGTTTTTCCTACGGACTTAAATAAAAATATGTCGTTTTAGGATACAATTTTTTATATTGGACGTTTTGTGTCGATATATAGCATCAAAAAATATCGATATTTTTACTTCGATATATCGATATAATATGTACCATACATACCATATGCATACCATCAATCATCAATACCATTGTCCACATAGATTGTCCCATTGATCTATATTCCTATCTCTATGGATTGTCCATTGTATTTATTGACGAATGTCAAAGTGACATTATTGTCGAATTGTCGAATATTGTCGATGTCAAAAATGTATAATGTAAACAAAGAAAACTGAAAATATTCAACTGTATTTTTAATAATAATTAATATTATGAATTAAAATACGTATCTTTCTAACGAATAACGAACATGAATACATTATTTAAGCTTAAAATGTTGCGTGGTAGTGTTTACAAGGAAAAGTTAAATAGCCGGACTCTGAGAGATATGTCCAACTGTATAAATTTACCGGATTCGTACTTATTAAAAAACTGTGGCATAAACAGAGCTGTTTTCCACCAACTATTAAGAATATTAGAACCCGTGGTCCCAAAAACACAACGTTCTAATGGAATTCCCTTTCCTCTAAAGGTATTAATTTCTGAGCACTTGTCAATATTTTATAAACTTTTAGTTATCCATAAATGGGATTGTAGTATAGATTCTCCTCATCAGCAAAATACTTAATTAGTAATAAGTCCAATAAGAGTTTTGATCAGTTTTACACATTTTCATGATTTAAGGTTATAGTTACACTATCATTTCTGGCAAGTGGGTCGCATCAGAAGTCAGTTGGGAAAGACTTTAATGTAAACATTTCTCAGAAATCAGTAAGTAGAGTCATTAAAATCATCATTGAAGGTCTCAATGCAGTGTTAGATGACTGGATTGTCTTCCCTTCAAATCCTGCTCAGAGGGAACAAATTAAAGAGGGGTAAGTTATCCCATATAGTTTTGTCTACTTTGCTTTTACTAGCTAAATGTAGACAAAAAAACTACAAAACCAATACTTTCACACTCATACTCCATATAAGGATACACCTGGCATGCAGGTTGTATAAAAAACATAAATTTACATCACTAAATCCACAACCTGAGAGCAAACATTTATTTATCACATAAATAATGTCTGCTTGCTAGCTAGTATATGAACCTTGTTTTGTAGGCAGGGTCACTACAAAGAAATCTTTGGTCTTCTCATCTGCTTTTATGTTGGTAGGAATGTCATAAGAAAATTGAATTATTCATTCTCATCAAATTTATTTTTTTCTCTTTTCATCTTCTCTCAACTGTTATATTTTACTTTATTCGCTCTGTGTCTATATTCTTATAGAGCATTTTTGCGGTGTCTCTACCATGTAATATCTTAATATGGATATTTATAATTACAGGTTTTATAGAAAATATCACTTTCCAGAAACTATAGGATGTATAAACGGCACATATGTGGAGATTGTTTGTCCCAGAGATGATGAAGAGGCATTCTATGATAGAAAAGGACAATATTCAATTAATGCACAAATTGTAAGATGTTCATATTCAACTTTTTATTTATATAAAGTAAATGCAACATTTTCTGGTTTGGTTAACTTAACAGTATTTCTTTAAAATAAAATCAACAATAAATTTAGACAAGACAATTCCTATGGATTGAGTTTATTCTGGTACACATTCCTTATATAATTATTATCATACTTTCAGGCATGTGATGCGGATTCAAGAATAATTGCAGTTTGTTGTAGATTTGGTGGTGCAGCCAGCTGTGCCTACATTTGGAATAAAATGATAATAAGGTCGTTTATAGAAAATATAAGTAGACATGGGGAGCCTGGATGGTTAATTGGTAAGTAACAATGCATGGAAGAATACTATTTATACTATTTAACATAATTCAGTTTATTTAATTTTTACTTTTTGGGAGACTACTCATATTTAAATCTCTAAATGCTACTCACAGCGTGGAGATTGGCTTTTGGCAGGTTTTACAAGGTTTCGTTATTAATGTCTGCAAGGATAATTTTAAGGAGCCATCATAAACACAACTTAAGGACAAACATTATTCATCCCAAGAGGTTGTCAGACCCTACTAAGAATTGAAGAGAGACCTTGAGCAGTGGGCAAGGCAACCAAAATTTGAATGGGTTCCCAGTGCCACAAACTTTAATTTTTTTTCAGCTGACAACAAATACCCTCAGAGACCATGGCTGATGACACCAATCCTTCATGCACCTCAAGGCACTCCCGAGTCCCAGTACAATCACTTTCAAGGGCGAACAAAAGCTTGCATAGATAAATGCATTAGTAAACTCAAAGGCCGTTGGCAGTGTCTTTATAAGAGGCCACTTCACTACACTCCGCAGAGGGCTGCCAAGATCATAAATGCTTGTGCTGTTCTACATAACCTATGTATTAAAGCTGGCCTGCCAGATCCTGAACTTTATAATGAACCAGACACAACTCAGAATATTAATGAAATAACTGAAATGCCCGACGACAATGTGAATGACTTGTATATCGGTATTGAAGTCAGAAGACAACTCGCTGAAAGAATTTACTATAGCGTTTAAAAAGACTGATATTATAGCTAATATAAATACTACATTCCTTTGTATTGTGAGGTATCTGAGTTACAATTTTATTTTTAATTTGTAGATTATAATATAGATGTAAATAAAACACTAGAGTAATAAACAAATTTTCTTTATTAGTTACTTATGGGTTAAATGGAGTAATTATAAAATCAGCTTAAATCATAAGAATTTGCATCTGCACTAGCTGACTGTAGGTGTCACCCGGCATTCTGTACGAGATATTTCCAGCAAATGTATTGAGGACTTCTGCTTGTTCACGCAGCCATTCTATTTGCTGAAAAGATAATTGGAATATAAAATATTACAATATTTTAAATGTTCATACACCAATTGTTTTTAGGAATCTGATGAAAGATTTACAAAACACTATAATTATATTATGTACACGAAATTTTAGTTATATGGAAATAGACTCTAAAACTAGTGATGCCGCTCGATAGGCTACTATCGATAGTCTATCGATAGTGTGGCCATAGTGAGACTATCGATAGTACTATCTATCTATCGATAGTACTATCTATCTATCGATAGTACTATTGATAGTATTGAAAAAATCAATACTATCGATAGTATAAATTATGGTAATACTATTGGTTATCTGCAATAGTATCGATACTATCGATAGTTTTGGACTATCAATAGTTATGTATTTTGTAATAGTATCGATGGTATAATACTATTGATACAATCGATAGTATCGATAGTATTGATTTTAGCATATCCTAACTGATTTTCAAGGTCAACAATCGATAGTGTAACTATCGATAGTTCGGCATCACTATTTAAACCAAGTATTTAATAGATAATTTAAAACTCATATAGTAGAAAAAATTGCGATCTGTTTTTATGTCATTGATGGTATGGACTATAGACATGGACTTACAAAACTAAAACAGAGTCAAAGAGAAATTGCTATAAGGTCGCCTTTAGGGCACAACTTATATCAATTGTAGCATAATCTCTTTGTTTTTAACTAAGGTGTACTTACAACAAAATGCGATAAATAAATCATTATTATAACACATCAATCGCCCGCCCCACCTTACTATGCGGCTGGCTGCGCAAGCGCTGCCGCTGGGCCAGCAGGATGGCGCAGAGCGCGCGCAGCACGGCGGGCAGCGCGCGCAGCAGCTCGCCGCGCGCGCACCGCGCCGACGCCACGCGCGCCTCCAGCTCGCCCGCGCTCAGTGGGACTAGCTCGCAGGACCGTAGCGTCTGGGGGTTGATGTTTGTTTGGCAATTATGTTAATGTTTGATGAGTCAATAAAATTGTGAACACTGTTGGAACTAAGAAGAGAACTTGTGCTCTAAGAAAAAAAACAGCTCACACTCAAAACAGGTCACATTACCACGGTCTTTAGCAACGTGTTGCTAGTCAAAAAGGGTATAAGTTAATTCTGCAAGAAAGTCAAAAATATTAATATGAAAAAAATATTTCGCGATAATGTTACCTATTATTACAAGTAGTAAGTAACAGTTCAATATTGAAATTTTACATTGAATGACTTAAGTCCACATCATTTGAATGGTTGACGGTCATGACGGTGACGGTTGACGGCCCACGTGCTCGGCCAGCGCCGCCAGCCGGCCTTTTACCATCATAGACAGTTCCATATTCAACACAACCACATATTCATACATACCTCCAGCGCCCCCTCATAGTTATCAGCATGGTACTGATCGAAGAAGGTCATGAGCTTGCAGAGCTTGTTGTAGGCCTCCACGAGCGCGGCGGGCAGCCCCTGGCCGTCGCAGCGCAGGCGCCGGCCCACGTGCTCGGCCAGCGCCGCCAGCCGCTCGCGCAGCCCCGCGCCGCCGCTGTTCACTACCTGCGCTAGCAGCACGCAGAATAGCTCCAATACTTTCTCCAAGTTCTGGAATAATACGAAACCATATTTGTATACAATCTCACAAGTTCAAAGGTGAGGGATGACACATACATAATACAAATGAGTGTAATCGTGTTTAAGGGGGACGTAAATAGTGGCAAGAAGCGAGGTGTGCGGGCGGTAGGATAAAAAAGCGAATCCTTACGCATAAAACACGATTACATATAACAAAATAAACTTACCCCAGCTATGTCGTACATTGTAATAGCATCTTCAAACAGCCCTTTGTTTACAAGTTGTTCTGCCACATTGAGAGCGATTACCTGAAAACATATTATTAACATATCATTATTTAGGTATAGATTCTCTTTTTCTGAGAGAACCGTAAGGGAGAAGATAGACAGCTTTATCCACTTCACAGGCTCATGAACAGCTGTATGAACGCCCGCAAGCAATATCGTTTTGCAACAGTGCCACTTCAAATACCAAGACATTGGTGTAATTTAATATTTTTTTAACGTTACCAGTCCATTTGCATCCCTGAGAGCCACCTGTCTATAGTGAACGTCTTTCACGCCTGCTTACCCCAACCTCCTCACCTTACTATCAATATGCGGGTTGTTGAACTGGTCTAACAAGCCAGTGGAGCGCAAGCCGGTGACGGCGTCCACGCGTCCGAACAGCTGCTCGTAGTCGCGGCTCTCCACCGCCAGGTCGGTGCAGCAGCACATGAACAGGTTCTTGCCGCTCGGGTCCTTTAGGTTTCTGCGGAAAACTTGAGTTAGATGATCGGCTCGAAGGACCAAAAAAAATTAGACGTGCATTGAGTAGCTATACCCAATGGCATGTGAATACTAAACCAAAACAATCGACTTGTTCTTGATAAGGGACGATATTGCTTGTATTAACATTAGTTAATCCATCTCACTGTGAATAATGAATAAGAACAAATCGAACAAAACCGTACCTGAGGAAGAAGTAGTAATGCAAGGCATCCGAGGGGTCGGTCAGCTCGAACTTCCTAACGTACAGTAAAACCAGTCTCGCCAGATTCAATCGCCGAAGGGGTATTGGATCGTCTGTATCTACTGACACTGAAACAATACAATAAATTAACAGAGTTCACATAAATATAATCCGCTACAAATTACTGCAATACAAGTTTATTTTGATCTTGTATAACTTAGCGCTTGACTACGATCCCATCTGATGTTAAGTGGCAACATAGCGCGTAACTAAGTAAAGCAGAATAACTAGAAACAGAACCAAGGTAATTAATTACGGCTCATTCACACGAGGACGAATCGTCTTTTTTCACGAATCGTCTTTTTTCACGATTCGTTATTTTTTTTGACGGCGGCAATGCTTTTTAAATACTCATGTTCACACGCTTGACGAATCGTGAAAAAAGACGAATACGGATACGTCTTTTACAAATCACGAATCGTTAATGTTTTATGATTATGACGGATACGTCTTTTAGAAATCACGAATCGTGAATGTTTCTGAACCAATCTGAAATGAGCTAAATCACGAAATAAATGTGAACTTCAATGCGGATATTTTGACGAATCGTGAAAAAACACGATTCCGTATTCAATGTGAACGTCCATCCGTCAAGACGTATCGTGTTTTTTGACGAATCGTCAAAGACGTATGCCGTGGGAATGAGCCCTTACGTGCAAGTACTTCACTGTGCATAAAAAAGGTTAAACATTCTGCTTGATTGCGTATTAGTTACTTACATAATGGCGCCTGAACATTACGAGGGGTGCCCAGCATGAATACGTCATGAAGTGCTAACGCCATGTGAACACCGTGCACTTGGAATCTGAAATAAATAATTATTGATGACATTAATTAGATAATACGAAGAAACAATCTTTAAAAATCAATCTTCAGCCTAGTTGTATTCCCAGACAGGAAGCACTTTTATGATTTTTCAAATATGTACGCACTTTTGACATACGTCCTTATGTGATTTCATTAACACCCAGATTAGTTAAACGGTGCAAGAGAATAATTTACATATTATTATTAATTTAAAAATTCGTACCTTGGTATCCTAGACAAAAATTCTATTGCAGGTTCGAACTGGCCGGTGAGAGCTAATACTTGGAAATACACCAGAGGTTTTTCGTATGCGTGATAATGCGTCTCTCCTGTGGACAAAAAATATCAATATAATAAAATATAGTACGATGTTACACAACGTATTACCTAACCCACATTTGCGAATAGCGCAAAAAAATGTAAATTTCTCAAATTACGAACATAAACATCTCATTCGATTTACCCCTCACCATTCATTCATTAACACCATTTTATCGCCCGTCTATCTTCCTATTAAAGACCCCAACATACCATACTCCTCCAAGATAAGCTTCTGCAGGTCGGAGTACGTGAAGGCGTCCTGGTCGGGGCTGGCGCGCGTCTTGATGAGCGCCAGCTTCAGCCACAGGTAGTCGTCGGCCGTGCGCGCCACCTCCGCGTGCTCGTCGCTCGTGTCGCAGCACCCGATCACACAGTACACCTATCGGGCATTACGTAACAAGGTAATTAGATTTCGTACTCACAGAATAACAAGGGAACTGTGTAACTAGAACTCCATTGTTACCTCGATCGTCACATGGCTCTATACTAGGATTCATTGTGTCGTATGTGCCACAGGCAACACACAAGACAAGAATACATATTTAAAATCATTATTTAAATTTCCGACTAACTGGGAATCAAACCCATGATATTTTGAACGGCAACCAGCGACGACTCGTGTGGCGCAAAGGTAAGCATGCCCGACGAATTATAAATACCCATAAATGAACATCATTGGTGAACTTACAGCTCGTTTGAAGGGATCTGTAGAGTTGCGCACTTGTATCCTGTACTGGAAATTAATGGCAGTCTGTAATTTGTCACTAAGAGGTTTCTCCGGACTACGCATGTATTCTTCTAGAGCTGCAATAAATTCTTCATGGTCGCGTCTGCAATAAATAAATAAAATAATAATAAATAAACGCTAACACACTCATACCCCCGCAGTAGGTTACTAGGTACCTGTGTCGCGGGTGGCATGGACTACACATATAACACATCACAATTACACCCATGACCCGAGTACAAATATTTATCTGCCACATAAATATCTGCCCCGGCCGGGAATCGAACCCGGGACCCCTCGCGTCGCAGGCAGGGTCGCTACCAACTAGGCTACAGGGTCGTCTAATAATACGAAATAAAAAAATACGATTAAAAAAAAACAATATATATCACCAATCAATTAATTAGTATACTTAAAACTTACACTTTAACAAAAAAAACAAACATAATTTTTTAATAGTTCATTCATTCATAAAGACCAATAAATTGCAATGAAATAACCAAAAAGTAATAACTTCAAACATACCCAGCCTTCCTCAAACAATGCAACGCCGCATTAGGGTCACCGCTCCGCAGACAGTAGTACACCATGGGCCACAGCGGTCGCTCGTCGATAACGCCGTCGGTGAGCCCCTGCACGCTCTGCCCTTGCAGCCGCAGCCCTACGAAGCCCCTCACCAGCGGGTACGTCCCCGGCTCCCCGCCCCGCATCGCCGCCGCTGGATTCGTCCGGACGAAGTCGCCCATGTATTGCTTATATCTGTGAGAGATTCAACTTCATAACAATGTCTAAGGTGTATTTAACAATGGCCCATAAGAGTGATGACAAGTAAAATTGTAGATCATAAGTTGTAATGACAAACAATGAAATTAACATAGACAGACCTCACTTTTAAATGCATTTTTTGTGACTTTGTTTAACTAACCTTTTCTCTAAGTATTTCTTTCCCTGTGCTATAAGACATTGCTGAATGGCTGGATTTCCCCTGGCTTTAAGGGGATCCTCATCTCTGACAAGTGCTGGAATATTGGCCATAGTTTTTATTATCTCCCACATTTCCTTGACTTTCTGAAATTAAAACAAGAGATTAAATAACACCAACTTATTTCAAGTAAAACAATAGTTAGAATAAAATTTAAATGAATTAATCACTTACAGGATCATTAAGTTCCTCGGCAACCTGTGAAAACTTTTGGTGTAAGGCTGTTTTGGATTTGGCACCTTGGAACACCAGCTTATTATACTGATGGACTTGTCTAGCATACGCAGCCTCTATGTTGTCCAACATTGAGTGACCAAACTTCTTGGGTGTATCAGCTATGCTTGGTGGTTCTGGAGCTCGTTTTAGGTCCAACCAGTTCTGGGATGGACCTATCATAGCATTCATTAACTTTATTTTCTCCCTGTTCCATTCTGATAGCATGTGCTCCCATTTCTGGTCCTCTGTTGTCTGGAGCGACTAGAAAGAGATTTGATATTTAAGAATGATGACACAGCATAATGTGTGACATGAAAGTTGCAAAAAAAGCAAATACTATATCAAGATAAGTCAAGGCAATGCTGATTTTAGCTGTATTGTTGCACTGACAAGTTTGTTATTGCCTCCATTGTGTGTCCAAATCAACATTCTTACGCAATATGGAGTGTACTAGAGAACCGCCCGCGCTTCGCTTCGGGACCCGTAGGTAACAGCCGCGTAGGTCCCGCTCCCGTAGGAATTTGGGCTAAAAAGTAGCCTACTACTCGCTCTCTTCACTCCACCCTGTCTGAGGTGTGTGGAGCCCTCGGGACAGTTAGTTCCCCTTTGGGGGTGTCTCTCGCGGCCCGTTAAAACGGGCCGGTTCTTGGGCTGGGCCCTAAGGCCCTTGGTTGTCCTTCTGTGGTTAACCAATAGGTCAAGTCCGGTGAGTGGTGGCCTTTTTACAGGCCACAGAGTCTTAAACAGGATGGGGTTCATCTTCGCGCCGCCCAGGTGATCGAGGCCCTACCGGGTGAATCCCGCTGGTGGGAAGCCCAGCAGGAGCCGATCAGCGCCGGGCGACGACTTACGAAGCCCCAGTATCAGTCAGTGCTAGGCCCGTCCCGCGCAACCAGCAAGTCGCGCGGGAAGGCCCAGCGGTCCGGTGGACGGGCGTGGAGCGGCGCCAGGTCCTGCAGATGCGGGAACCGCGACGCGTCGACACGCCCGAACATGTTGCGTGCCAATCTCTCGATGAAGTCGTCCAGGCTCTCGACTCGAAGGTCCCTCTGGTCCGCTGGCACTATCCTGTTGGCTGAGCAACTTGCGGACATCAGTCAACAGGATAGTGCCAGCGGGCTGGCGGTACACTGAATACAGCCGGAGCGGGGAGTTCTCGAGGCAGAGCTAAAGTAGCCTATTACATTTGACTATGACATAAGTAAATTACATGTAGTATTTGATAGCGTAATTCAGAACTTGCAAATGAATTTTATTACCGCCATCTATTAACAACTCCGAAAATAAATATCTAGCAACTAACAAAACATTGATCTTCCCATGGGAATGGGATACATTTGCCTATGACTTAAGTAAATTACATGTAGTATTTGATAGCGTAATTCAGAACTTGCAAATGAATTTTATTACCGCCATCTATTAACAACTCCGAAAATAAATATCTAGCAACTAACAAAACATCGATCTTCCCATGGGAATGGGATGTTTTTCCGCGGTAAAAAGTAGCCTACGTCACTCTCCACCCTCCTAACTATCCCCACACACATAAACCTTACCATATAATAGCTTTGTTGCGACGTGAAAGCGTCACAAACAAACAAACAAACAAACACACTTTCACATTTATAATATTAGTAAGGATTCATCCTGGCCTGTACCTCCCTTATCTAACACCATTTTGGGGAATTATACAATATGCATAATTTTTACTTACATTTTTATTGACTTCATCAATAAGGGACAAAATGGCATTTTCTCTTTCATTTTTTAGAAAACTTTCAATATCAGAGTCGGCTATTGGTTGTAGAGGCTCAAATGTGCGTTTTGAGCTTAATGTTTCCAATTTTTGATATATTTGCTGTAAGTCTATCCCTTTGGATCCAAATAACAGATGTCTGAAATAAGAAAAGCCTTCTTGGAGAAACTTAAAAATCAGAAAAATACTTATTATACACATTAACAACTTTAATGATTAAAAATATCCAGAACTACATAGTTCATAGTTCATACTTCACCTATGTAGGTTTAACATAAAAACCGGCCAAATGCGAGTCGGACTCGCGCATGAAGGGGTCGCGCATGAAATCTGGTCTGTTGTATAAAAGCCTCACTTAAATATTTAATTGTTTTATTGTAGCCACATATTTTTTTTTTTAGGTCTGCCAACAATTGTTACACGAATAATTGGATTTAATACAGACAAAGATATTAACAACTACGTGCACAACCTATTACAGGCAAACACAACATGCATAAGGAAATTCTTATTTTTTTGGGTACAATGGGTACATATTACGCCCAACGCCATCTCTTGGACCGAAAGGTAACTAAACTTACGTCGAATGTATGGGCACCCACTTAAATATTTATTTTATTCTGTTTTTTAGTATTGTTTGTTGTAGCGGCAACAGAAATACATCATCTGTGAAAATTTCAATTGTGTAACTATTACGGTTCATGAGATACAGCCTGGTGACAGACAGACGGACGGACGGACGGACGGACAGCAAAGTCTCAGTAATAGGGTCCCGTTTTACCCTTTGGGTACGGAACCCTAAAAAGAGACACTGAAACCCACATGTTATTAGTATTTTATTTACAAACATAACTTTTAAATGATAACAATAAAGTAAGGCACTTCTCACATTACGCTATTTATTAGCTACGTGACTGCGACGCAATCCCAAAATTCTATGTATCTGACAGTTTGGACTGACAGGAGTCGCATCGTAGACGCGTCTCCTGTCAGTACATAGTGTCAAATACATACAAATTTTGGGTTGCGTTGCAGTCGCGTAGATAATGAATAGCGTTGTGTGAGAAGTGTCTAATTCAACATCTAAGCGTTGATAGCCTAGTAGTTAAGAATTCGGCTTCCTAATGGGAGGTTCCGGTTTCGTATCCCAGGGCACGCACCTCTGACTTTTCGGAGTTATGTGCATTTTAAGTATTTAAATGTCACTTGCTACAAACGGTGCAGGAAAAACATCGTGAGGAAACCTGCATGCCTGAGAGTTCGCAAAACTCAAAGGTGTGTGAAGTCCACCAATCCGCACTTGGCCAGCGTGGTGGACTACGGCCTTAACCTTCTCATTCTGAGAAAAGTCCGGTGCTCAATAGTGGGCCGTGATGGGTTGAGATGATGAATTCAACATCTAGAGGTTATTAATTTATAATAAATTAACATTTATTAATTATTTTATAATTATAATTATATAATTACTTACGCCTGAACATCGTTAGAGCCGGACTGTATGACTCTTGAATACAATTCATGTGAGGCTTCCAATACCTGACCCAAAGATCTTTCAACCCTGGGCAAGTCCTCATTCCCTTCAATTTCCGTTGTCAACTGCTCAGCTTGTTGCAGAAGTTTACTGAAATCGTCGTCTCCCATTGTGATGTGAACTGAGGTTAGGATGGCCGTGGCGGCTTTCAAAGTTTCAAATCCGTCGTTATGCTATTAATATGATTTTTCAGATGTTCTAATCACATTAGCGTAAGTATGATAATCATGTAAAACCATTAATAATTGTAATTCGGGATACTTTTTATTTTTATCAATAAACAAACTACAAAATACAAACACCGCGCGTATAACGAACTCGAGCAGCGTGACATTGACATATCGTAATTCGTATCCTCCATGTTCGTAGGTAATGACATTTGACACTACTTTGCTCATAGACAAAGATGTGGACGCAATCAAAATGACACAAAAAGTAAAGTGAGTAATTGGCCACCATTTAGTAATGGACCACTTGAAATTATTTCAATACTTTAAGAATTATTATGAATAGTAGGATAGTTACGCAGCGATAGTGACTACGTGATTATCGTTAATAATAGCTACCATATTTATTCATTCGTGTAATTACAAATCATTGAGATTTCTAGTAGCCAATTATTCCTCAATTTCCCCTACATTTATGTAACACAATTACAATGATAGAAAAATTTTAATTAGATCATAGATGTAAGTTTCGGAAAAAATTATCAAGTTTCCACATAATACTATAGAGACAAAGGTAGTTAATTTGGAAGTTTAACTAACAATGTTGCCAGTCATGACTACTTTCTACCAAATTTCTACTCTTAATAAATAACGCTTCACACTCATAGCCCCACGGCCCACATTAGGATTCCCTGTGTCGTGGGTGCCATGGACAACACACAAGACAAGGACACATACCCAGACTGAGAACGGAAATTTAAACTCTTTATTCAAATTTCCACCTCGATGGGAATCGAACCCAGGCAGGACCCTCGGAACAGCGATCTGGCGTGTTAACCATTGCGCCATCCGGGTCGTCAAATACCTAATAACTTTTACTTTAGTGTGCTGTAACTACGGTTGCATGGAACAAAACATTATGGAAGAATACAATTAACTTTGTTTTTATAAATAACAATATTTTATTTTGAACAAATAGTAAATGTTTTTGAAACATTGCTTCCTTTTTCTTTCTTATTTGCTATCTTCGATCCAAATTGCAAAGCTCTCTTGGGCAATGTTACAACTTCTCTCAACCCAAGGTTTAATGCAACTAGTCTTAGCATTAGTTTGTCTCCGATGCCACATGGTAAATTTTCGCTAGGAAAGCATCTGAAATAAACAAACATTTCAGAATAACAATTCAATGAAAAATGTGATTAGATAATAAATAAATTAGATATAGCTTACTTCATCCATGGGTTTAATGACAATACATATTCAGTAAAATTTTCGTCTAGATATGGCATTCTGGGCTGTCTACCATGATCACAGATAACCCTGTTATCTCTAGCAAGATTTCTAAATGAGATTCTTTTCCAATCCAGCATTAGCTCCTTGGAGAGACCTGTCCAGCCATTCCTTTTAAAAGCATTCCTGTGTCTTACATATCCACCGAATAGCTCATCAGCACCAGAACCCAACAGTAAAACCTAAAATAAAATAAAATAGAAATGAACCTGTAAATCATACTCATCATAATTATAATTATGACAAACACTTCATGCTACAAACTTAAATAACAAAATTAAAATCAATTCATATTCCAATAGTTTCAGTTGAACCATACAAACTAGTTGATTCTCCAAGTAATAAAAAAGGTATATTTTCAATAATAAAAAAACCTTACCCTACATGATGATACATCATTGTCATCTTCTCCCAAAGCAGCAAACCAAAGAGCAGAGCCAAGACTTTCATCGAGTATTGTATGCCTAGGATACACTAAGTCTGCTATAGTACTTGCTTGGTACTGCTGCAGTTTTTCTTTTGGAACATTTATTTCTCGAAACACCCATTGTCTAGGAACAAAAAACCATAGACAATTCTATAATTTTTCTTATGATTACATAAACAATTTTAATCTCAACCACCTACCGTGTATTGCATTTTTCTCTAAGCTCATTCAAGGACTGTCTTCCAGTAATTCTGTCTGGAACATTATAGGATGCATTGTCAGTCATTTTAAAAGCTACATTAATGAGATCAATAGGTTGATTTCTCGGTACATACTTGTCTGCTAAAAAAGCTAATATAGTACAGTCCAATCCTCCAGAAAACAGAACACCTACAGTGCAATGATTGCATGTCAACATGTCATTGTTTATACAGTTTTTGCACTTTTGTGGATGTTTTTTTAAACGGATCTTTATACTGTTCTCTAGCCCTTCAGTGAGCTTTTGAACTGTTTTTAAAATTACATCATTTTCTAATAGGGCTTGCATGATTTTTAATTTACAAGAGTGCTGTAGAGCTGTAGTTTGAATGTGTGATACAACATCTTCCTGAAACAAAGACAAATATATTAAAATTTTAGTGCACATTGATAAATTAAAATATTTGTTGTGGTGAAACTTACTTCATTATTTGTGTCTATTTCTGGGTCATATTCAAAAGTAAATTCATCATCAGGAAGATTCTGTTGATTCAAGATAATCTGTATCCAGTCCTCAACATTATATTCTTCAACTATTTCTGTACTATTCCAAGAATATGTACTTATTTTACAATCTTCAATGTTGAATTTATAGATATGTGTTGCAGGAACTTCAACACACTTGTGATTTCTACCTGAATTAAATGAAATTTTATTTTAGTTGGAAAATACAAAAACTTTGAAACACAGGCATCCAAACTTACCTTGAAACACATTATTCATACTTGGTACTTATAATCATTTTGAATATTTGGTAATTTGTTGGCTACAATATAAATTATATTGAATCAAATTATAGTAAATCAAATAATTATATTGAATGTTAAGTATCTGCTCAAACACCATGCTATTAAAAATGAAATAATAATTTATCAGCAACATATAATTATTATTTATTTTAACTGCAAATTGTTACGTAAGTTATCTAATCACAACCTTTTTCTAAATGTATCTTGAACAAAACAAATTAATTTAGCACTTACCCAAGACATTGGCCAGAACAAATGATGATTTGTCATTAAAGCACAAAAGACTGGTCCTTCCAATTCTATCTCTAGAAAAGAATAGGTTTTTCTTTATTTTATCATAAAATATTATGCTAAATGGTCCTTTCAGTGATTGAAGGGTCAGTATTATGTGTTGCTCAGAGGTGTCCTGTAAAGTAATAATAATAATTTAAATATTTAAAGAAGAAAGCACATAATTAATGTTATTATTTAGCCATTATTTTATTTGTTTTAGCTTTTGTTATGCAATTTACATTGGCAAATACGACGTAAACTAGCACACTTATACAATAGAGAAATCCTTTGATCTGTATCACAGAATCGTCTACAAGTATAGAAGAAGCAAATACTTTTAGCAAATTCTCATAGATATGGGAACTTACTTTAGTGAAATGTTCCATTAAAATCTGTGTATCACAAAAATCGCTGTCCCAAGTTTCGTCAAATATATCCCCATTAAAAAGAAGGATTCCGGAATCATTTTCAACAGGTTGTCTGAAAGGAGTAGGCCCCTGCATCCATAGCACTGCTCCATAGAAAAATATTTGTATATCATCGTTCACCACGACATGTGACGAGTGAGTACAATCCGGACCCCTGTTTTGGACCCGACGTAGTGTATTATCGTCCTGAAAAATAACACACGCACTTCTTATAACTCAATATTTTTTAGCGTTTGAAATTTTCTTGTAGGCTGAGTCTATTAATACGGGTACTGTACGAACAATTTATTATTATTCGTACAGAAGTCGTACGAATAATTTTATTTTATCAATTAGGGTTACCCTTGTTTCGTATAACAACTTTTGATATAATTTTAATAAATCGAACAATGTTGATAATAATCAGTTTGTATAATATCATTTGACATAATTTTCATTTGATCGAATATTCATTTTGTGTAATATTGATTGACATAATGTTCATTTGATCGAATATTTATTTTATACAATGTTCATTTCATGAAATGTTCAGGGTTATAAACGCCCTAAAGTCGGTTCTGGCATGGATGGTTCCTGTTAACCTAACACGCTCGTCGCTTCGCTCCTCGCTAACCTAACCTATTTAGTTGAATAGTTATTATACCAAAGAATACGCTATAAATATTTGCAACTTTTTTATTTACAAAACAAACACTTAATCTCAATCTAATCACAATACACATTACACCAATCAAATCATAATTCCATAGGTTCCAAGCTAATCATCCAATTCATTCTTAATTAAAAAAAAATTGAATAAATGTACGAATAAATACAATTTATTCGTCCAGTATGTACCCGTACAAATAGTCACTTCCTTTCTTGTATTTGTTTACTGACCATATTATGTTTACAGCTGCCGGCATGAGACACTTCGCAGAAAATACCACACATTTTAAGGAAATACTGTATCTGTATACGTGTATTCCGTTAACTTTTTTTGCTAATAAATTTTGGATTTCACTCAATTATTGAGAAAACAACTACCTACCTACTACCTGACCACAATAATTAGGCGCATGTCAGATAGCAGTCACGCGGGCCCCCCACCCCGCTCTAGCCCCGCGCGTCCCCTAGTGAGGCGCAGTCGTGTACAATTGTACATTAAGGTCATTTAGACTAGGCTGATGTGAACTTCGTTTTCCGAGATGTTTGCGCAGGTACAGTAACTGACCAAGTACAGGTGGTAGGGGCTAGAGCTCACCCGGGGAAGTACCACCGCCCGCCACGGTACTTTGTACCATTCCTACCGTGTAATAATTGTTTTAAGAACAATTGTGTTCCGGATAGGAAGGTGTGGTGCCGGTTACACTTTTTAGAGGCGACCATCTCAGTCCTCAGGGGTAGCAACGCATGTGTGACCGAATTAGAACGAGACTCATTGAGTCTAGTTCTGGGTCGGTCACAGTTGTTATGGGCGGCAGCGGAAGGTGGTGCTGCATGCTCGTTTGCTATCTTAATTCCATAAAAAAAATTGTACCTCCATTAAACATTCACCATGGTACTTTTGGTACTACTGCAGAATGTACTACGTATTCCCATCCCTATTTCCAATGACGTCTTAACTGACATGCGCCTAATTATCGTGGTCGGCTAGTAGGTACCTATTTTACAGGTTATAAACATATTGTGTGACATCATTGACATTGATTGACATGTGATAAGTGTCATCCTGAATTAAATTTTTTGAGTAAAATGGAATGCAATTACGGTTTAATAATGTGTTTAATCAACTTGGCCCATCAATTAATTATAAATAGTAATTTATTTATCACTATCAACACTTTAAATGCCACTATTCATACGTAGTTTATCAATGATATGGTCATTATATAGTTTTGAATTGAACTGAATTTTTATAAAGTAGGGCCATTTTAATAGGCCACATTTGACAACTGTTTGTCTTTGCTTTATAGTCCTCACTATGCTATACTGCTATACTATAACCTGCTGACAATGATGCAATAAATAGGTAGATTGAGCGTCGCCCTACAATGAAGACAAAAAAAACACGGCAACAATATCAAGCATGTGTGCGTGCAGGCGATGTTTTTCACGTTCGTCTAGTGTCTATGTTGCGTGATCAATGATACCAGTTACTAAAATTTTCCCATAAATCACACATTAAACTTAATTTATGGAGTGGTTATTTTCATGAATAAATAAAAAACCCTACTTAATTTAATTACAGTTGTTTATGTTAATGTTGTAATAAACCAGCTAAGTTAATTAAATTAATATTTTTTACGCAGTTTGTAGTTGGAAAGGAGACGGTCCAAAATTGTATGGAGTCTGGGCCTGGTTTTGTACCAGTGATAAAATAAAATCAAAAAGAAAAATAAGCCATTTTTGACTAATCAAATCCACGAACTCATCTATATTTCAGTGCAAAAATTATTTATTAACTCCACGTGACGCAATTATTCTACATAATGGCGGGCAGCAGACCAGAGGATTCATAATTTTTGACGTATGACGTTAGCTGTCAATATGCCTTCTCTATGCTTGAACAATGGCTCGAACTCAGAGTGAAGGACGCCATCTTGCAAGTGTTGCAAGTAGTACCTACCGAATAACTCGAAATTAATTTTATTTTAGCAAGTCATTTATTGCGATTTGTGAATTTATTATATTTTTAATGAACTTTCTGTATTTTTTGGTTTTTCATGGTTTAGTGTACAAGATCAGGCCCAAAATGGACCATCTCCTTTTCTAAAATTGTAAAGTTACCGTCTCAGATTAAGGTGAAAATTTGAAGGGAGGACGGGTTCTACACTCTCATTCGTCCCCCCAAACTAAATATTGCTCTCATAAAGTACTTACTTTTTTAAAATTATTTTTCTAAATCTCTAAAAATTTTAAGGTTATGTGGTCTCATTGGTTAATGTGTAAGCGCTCGAAGTCTTAAGTGTATGTATATGTGTGTGTGGACGTGTGTGTGTGTGTGTGTTTTAAACTACATTATAAAAAATAAATAACTTAAGTAGATCTAATTTGATTTTTGGGCCTAATTTTGAATCGTGACATCTCCGGCGCTGCGGAAGATGCAGCCAAACAGGCAAACAGGACTAACAATAGCGAAAAAGTAATTTGGGGGGAAAGTTGGGGGAGTCACCAACCTCTCCTCCAAAAAATTTCAGCTTAATTTGAGGTAGTCACTTTATAATTTTTGGAAACTTGATTTTTTTATAATAAAAAAAGTATGCATTTCCTAGATTTAAAAATGGTGGGGGGAAGATGTGAGCGTCAGCCCCCTCCCCCCCTCAAATTTTTAGCTTAATTTGAGGTGGTAACTTAATTAAAGAAGAGCCAATTATTTACGTTACCCATCTAATTTAATAAAAAAATTACTTGGAAAGTTAATTACATGCATATCATTAAAAAAAACTTCAATAAATAAAGGAGATGGTCCATTTTGGGCCTGATCTTGTACACTAAACCATGAAAAACCAAAAAATACAGAAAGTTCATTAAAAATATAATAAATTCACAAATCGCAATAAATGACTTGCTAAAATAAAATTAATTTCGAGTTATTCGGTAGGTACTACTTGCAACACTTGCAAGATGGCGTCCTTCACTCTGAGTTCGAGCCATTGTTCAAGCATAGAGAAGGCATATTGACAGCTAACGTCATACGTCAAAAATTATGAATCCTCTGGTCTGCTGCCCGCCATTATGTAGAATAATTTCGTCACGTGGAGTTAATAAATATTTTTTGCAATGAAATAAAGATGAGTTCGTGGATTTGATTAGTCAAAAATGGTTTATTTTTCTTTTTTATCTTATTTTATCACTGGTACAAAACCAGGCCCAGACTACATACAATTTTGGATCGTCTCCTTTTCACATTACTCTTGTACCTTTAAAAGTGGTTTATTCGACCCAATGCAAAAATAATCATTAAAATGGGCTCATAAACATACGAATATTAATGTTATATTATTATAAATAAACACAAACGTATTGGTAAACACCACCTTTCTTTAATCGATTTATAAAAGTACATGAACTAAATAATATACACGTAACCATAAACCAATTTATATACCCACAAAAATGATGTTAAGTCGGGAGCATAAAAATAGAAACTAGCAACACTGACAAAAAAATGACGTAATTTGGTTACAATAAAAATCAAAATTGAAATTTAATTAAAAATATGTTTATTGGTTACTTGCCTATGATATGTGATGTTTTTTGAGCTTTTTACCCTTCCTTTATAATTCCGGCACAGTTTAATAGCACATTTCGTCATGTTATCCCTCTTATTTGTTTATTTAAATTGCGCGCGTAATACGTAGTGACACGAAAGCGGCGCGATCGGCACTAATTGGCGGGAAAGTACTTCTGCGCCAATAGTTGGCGCAGCTTTTTTGACAGGTCTTCGCGGATTCGATTATCCATCTAGATACTTATACATCAATGCCTGCTGAAAAACATCGATTAATTTAATTAATCGATAAGGACTTCAAACATCTGTAAAGGAGAATGGGCGGTTTCGTACCAAGTATTGTAACACTTTATGATGTATGTCATTAAAAAGGTCTTAAAAAGTACTAAAACTTTTTGTATGGCAGCAAGTCTGGATCTAGTGCAGGAAAAAAGATATAGCCTATTCTATGATGCGCGCTATCATGCAATTCAGCACGTTAGCGCGCTTCGTAATCGCGCATTTATGCACCGCACCGCCGCTACCTCACTCCCCTTCGCCCCGCACTCACCAGTCGATGGTCCCGCGCAGCTAAATTGTATACGGGTAGAGGTAAATAAACTTCTACCCGCAGCTATTGTCTAATACGAGTATAATGTGCTTTATGATTGGCTAATTAAACCTGTCACGTTGTTTCTCGATATCGTCAAGTGAGTTGTGGCTGGCTACTCAGTCGTGCACGATCGTTCGTTCGTTGTGTGACTGCGCTGTATATAATTATCAGTTTTATTTAACCGTTTAAGTGGAAACCGTTGACCTACGCTTGTTTTGTGGACCTCTGATTACGACCTCTATATTTTGAACTATGAATCAACATTGTGTGACTTGTGGCTTCTAGCTTCATAAAATATAACTTATGCCCGGGATACACGAGGCTAGTTTTTCAAGCTAGGATAGCAAGCTAGTTCTCTTCGAAACTGTCTTGGCTAGCTGACCTGGCTTGGAATACGCTAGTTCTGTTTACATGAGGCTATATTGCATGCAGGGCGAGAGTGAAGGCGGAAATCGAAGTGGCTCACGACCGGCATCGAGACCGTGTGCAAGAACGCTTGGCTTCAGATCCAAAATCTTTCTGGGATTTTGTACGATCGAAACGCGGCAACACTCGGCAAAGTAAGTTAGTTTACAATGGGCAAACACTATCGGATCAGGAATGCGCAGAAAGGTTTGCACACTTTTTCCATTCCGTGTACAGCCCGGAGCAGGCGCGACTGGACATATCAGCGAGCAGTGCGACGCTGAGCGGCGCCGCTCGCGTGCAGCTGACGCGTCTGGAGCTGGCGGAGGTGAGTCGCGCGCTTGCGCGGCTGCCGCCAAAGCGCTCGGTGGGGCCCGACGGCATCCCACCTTTTATTTTTAAGGATTGTCGTTTCGCATTGGAGGAGCCTTTGTTACATATCTTTAACGTCTGCCTCGCGTCGGCGGCCTTCCCCGACAGATGGAAACTCACCCGGGTGGTACCAGTGCCGAAGGGACGGGGAGGTCCGGAGCCGAGCGATTACAGACCGGTGGCACTTCTATGTACTCCAGCCAAGGTATTCGAGTCCGCCATTCATCACTCGCTGCATGTACAAGTGAGGCCTCAGTTGTCCGACGCCCAGCATGGCTTCCGTCCGGGGCGGGGGACAGCGGGGAACTTGCTGCAGTTAATGTCGCGAGTGGTGCCAGCACTCGATGCCGGGGGGCAGGTAGATGTCGCCTACTTCGACTTCAGAAAGGCATTCGACACAGTTGATAACGACATCCTGCTCGCGAAGCTGGCTGGCGTGGGTTGCACACCACACACGCTAGCATTCTTCGCCAGCTACTTGCGGGGCAGGCGTCAGTATGTCGACTGTGGTGGATGTCATTCGGACGAGTACGTAACAAGATCAGGCGTCAGCCAAGGCAGTAATTTAGGGCCCCTCCAGTTTGTCATTATGATAAATGACTTGCCGGAGGTGGTCCATGAGTCGACATGCCTTCTATTTGCTGACGACTTGAAATTGTTTCGCGAAGTAGGTGACATTTCCGACCACGTTAAGTTGCAGCGAGACATAGATAGGATAGTGGAATGGAGTCACGAGAACAAGTTGTACTTCAACGTGTCCAAGTGCTCCGTTCTGTCGTTCAGCCGAGCGCGCGCTCCGCGGCACCATCTGTACCACGTAGAAGGGGAGCCGTTGCGGCGCGTTACAGAGGTTAAGGATTTAGGAGTCCGATTTACCGCTGATCTTCACTTTCGAGACCATATAGCCGAAGTGAGCAAAAAAGCGTACAGAAACCTTGGCTTCCTATTAAGACAATCAAGCGCCTTCACCAACTTCAGTGCTTTGCGTGCCTTATATGAAGCTTTGGTAAAAAGTCATTTAGAGTTTAATTCGGTTGTGTGGGCTCCTAGTGAGATTAAGTACAAATCAATGCTGGAACACATTCAAAACAAATTTTGTCGGTTCCTGTACTTTAAATTGTATGGCGTACATCCGGGGTATCCACTGCTGTATCCCACTTTGTTCGTGCTCGGCATGGTGGGATACAGTAAACTGGATACGAGACGGGAAGTTTCTCTCGCCAAGTACCTGTTCATGATATTACGGGGGAAAATTGAAAACCCAGCCATCCTGGAGGAAATAAAACTATGCGTTCCGAATGACGCAGTGGGGAGGCGTCGGCGCCCGCCACTACTGGCGTTGCCGCGCGCGCGCACTAACTTGTTGCGCGACGCGCCGCTCACACGAGCTATGAGCATACTCAACGCGGTGGCGGACCGTATTGACGTATTCAGCTGCACATTGAATGAGTTCACGAAGGTCGCTCATAATGTTACATGTAATTACTCCATTATATTGT